>CAJFCJ010000002.1:1940447-2288160 GCA_904063045.1 Dimorphilus gyrociliatus | reverse complement strand
CAGAGAGAGAGAGAGAGAGAGAAAGAGAGAAGAGGGAAGAAAGTAATGAGACGAGGAAAGAGAGCGTTATCTTGATCACAGAAATTTTTCCTTTTTTCTCTTTATTTCTCATTTTCAAGTTCAGTAAAAGGCAAACACTTTTTGCATTCATTTTATCAAATTTCCGTGTGGCCATTTATAGCCGCTCTTTCGTAGTGAGGATGACCTCTATCACTTTTAAAATACCGGTATAGTATTTTTTTGAGTTGTTGTCGGAAGGCGTCACCGGAAACGGTGTAGAGGAAGAAGTTGATGGAAAATCCGAGAATATAGAGCGGTCGGATAGCATTGTCGGCGATAATTAAACGTTCCATGGTGACAGAGGGAATATCCTTTGGTTCGTACAATTTTGCTAAAATACCTTCAGATATAAATAAGCCTAAATCTGGTAGATATGTTATGACGTAGGATGTTGACACGACCGTGAGCATAATGGTCAATTGAGTTGCACTTTCTTCTTTAACTTTATTTTTCTTTCCAGAGCCACTGGCCTTATCTGTCTTATCTAGAACCTTTTCCCTACATCTTTTTCGTTTATTCTTCTCATCTTTCAACCCCTTCACTTTGATTATTATACAAACGTTGATAGCAGCAACAAAGATAATCGGTACTACCCGGAAAATTAAAATTTCCGCTAAATACCATTTTTTATGAGCTTCACGTGAGTCGATGCCAATTGTACAAACGGTTTGAGTTGCATTTGGTACATCAGTTAAACCAATATATGAAAAGTTTGGATAAATTATAGTTGGGCCAATAACCAAAAGGAGTGCTGTACAAAGATATTTGGCTCTTAAAGGTGTACATAAATCTTTAAATTTTATTGGAAAGTAGCAGGCCATAAATCTGAAAATGATAAAAAAAAAGAAATATTAAAACCAGATGGATTATTCTATAAAGGATATTTTTCCAAGGCCATTTGCGGTTTTTTAAAAAAAAAAGAATTTTTTTCTATTCTACCTCTCTCTCTCTCTCTCTCTATATATATATATATATATATATATATATCTATGTCTATCCCAATATAACTATCTATCAATGTCTCTCTCCCCCCCTCCCTCCCTTCTTCTCTCTCTAAGTTAAAATACTCTATAAAAAAAGTAATTTATTCATTAACTATAGAACTTGAACAGACAGTTAAAAGTAGAAAAACATTCATTAAATAATTGAATTTTACGATAATAAATTTGGATTATAAAAATGCATTAGTTAATTTTCTCTCTTTTTCTTTCTATCTTTTCTCTCCTTTTTTTAAATACCTGAATATACAAAAAAAGAGAAAAAAAATCGCTTAAATACTCTTTCTTATTTTCATTCCAAATATGTTCTCTTCCCATAACTTTTTTCTCCCAGTTTTTGTCGGGAATGGAGGGATTTTTTTTTATTATAGATTTTATATTTTTTATAGTTTGAATAAAGAAAAAAAACGGTTATTTCTTGTCTTTTTTTTCCAAAATTAAAACTTTTTTTAAAGTTATTTCCTTTTTCTTCTTTCTATCTTTCTGTTTCTTTCAAAGATGGGGGAAAGGGCGGAGGATTGATGAAAAGTAAAGTAGAGATAGATAGTTTTCCATTAATAAATAGGGGGAGTATGGAGTGGAGGGAGGAAAAATAAATAAACTCTCTTTTTCTGTATTTTGTTAGTTATGGGAGAAGAACGTGGTATGAAAATTAAAAAAATAATTAAACAACTTAACCAATAGTGTTAAAAGATGAGGAAATTCCTACCTCTCCGCAGTAAAGCTCAGCACTAGAAGAGACGAATAGTCGGCAGTCAAATCGAGAAAATACTGTAATAATTTACATGCAGCTCTCGACCGATGATGGAAATCAAAAGAGGCGTTTATAAAGTACAAACAACGTAAATAAGGTAACGTACGCACGAGAGCCGATACGAGATAAGCTGAATCACTAATGGCTAAGAAAAGGAGGTAATTGTTGGACGAAATTTTGCACATATCCTTCGAAGAGAAGACGATCACGTTCATCAGATTACCCAATAGGCCTACAATGAAGATGATCATCGTAATCCACAAGGTTATAGCTGCTTGGCTATAGTTATTGCGTATGTTTTGCTCGCAGATGTAATCACGCTCTGTATAATTTCTAATATCTGTTAGGTTCGGATCCATTCTTCCTCTTCTGAATTATTGTACACTCTACTCTTGAATAAAACTTAAACGTTTTAGCCGGTCCGTAATCCCAGACTGGTATACGAGTATGAGAATGTATGAGTAGGTGATTGGTTAAATGCACACCAATAGCCGTTGTTTGACGTCAGACGGCGCTAAGGATCTAAATTATCGTCGAATGTAAAAATGATAAAAACTTCTTATCCTATTTTTTACATGCTGTGTAGGCGTCTAGAAGCATTCAGATTGTTTTATTTAATTGTCTTGGAAAACTTTTGCCACTCATTTATGACTTATTAAAAAAATTCAAACACCTGCTTAAACTTGATTGAAACTTGTAAAAAATGAAAATATTCATGCAATCTCCGACTTATTTTGACTACTAGCGACATCTGTTAGTATGAACTGAGCGACTTGGGCGCCATCTTACTAAAATGTATAGTTTTGCATTGTCGTCTGCTACCGGTTATTGTTTGTTATTTGCTGACTGGGAATCGGACAAATCGCTGTAATTTTTCGCGATTACTTGTCGAAATCTTATCCTCAGCATCTTTCTAGTCTAAATGAACGGCATTTTTGAGAGGGTATGTTATTTTTTATTCATAAACGAGCAGTACGTTTGTTTTTCACGTTTGTAAGAGGTAGTCTTTGTTTGCATAGGAAAAATTGTAGGCGAAAAAAGATTTTGCCTCTTATTTCTTCCAACGTTTGTTAATTAATCCCATTGCGGAGCTGGAGGGGGTCAAAGGAAATTATCTACTTTCGCCCCTAACTATAATCACTAACTTTAGATACTATTAGAGAAAAAAATAGGGATAAAAGTAAAGTAATTTTTCCCTTCTTTTTCTCTCTTCTTTCTCATTCTGAATCATACGATTTAAAAATAGATTTATTTTGAATATCTAGCTGATTCTATAATCATTCAATCTCTAGTGTTTTTTTAGCGGTTTTATAATAAACATTCCTTTAATAGTGATCCATAAGCGAAATATGTTAAACTCTAAGACGACTTAGACTCTCTAACACTATTTACTTTGTATATAAAGGAACAACAACATGTTTTCTTGATAGGTCCCATGAAAGAATATATCATATTATAGCAGATAGTATTGGCTATCGATTGTACAATCATCTAATTATTCTAACATCTTCTCCTATTATCAGAAACAACTCATTATTATAAATTCCTTTGTGTCCAAAGCATAAAAAGGTCCAGTTGATCCGCAAGCATCCCTTGATGCTAAGTTATTTATTATTCTTTTTTTTATATGTATAAAAAGGAAATGAGCTCTTTCTTTTCATATCCGTTTGAAGTATATTTTAGGTTACTTTTTACCTAAATTGAATACTTATTTTGGCTAAGGCTAAAGTCAGTTATGAAGAATGACAGCAAGGCCAAAGGGTCACAATTGTTAAAAGCAAGACTATAAGTAGAAAAGCGAATAACTACCTAACATATTAGCTAGTCTATGATTATATTCATTTGGCCTCCCAACATATGAGGTCAGATTTGGACAAAACAATTTATTTTATTAGAATATATGAGCAGCATTAAGTCCGATTCTCTTTATTGAAGAGTAGGGATTATTAGCATAATAAACGAGTAGTGTCCTGCAAAAAAAAAAGCCGTAAATTCGTATAGATAATAAATTATTCAACTGAAGCGCGTTCTGTATGGATCATTAGCTGACAACAGTAGCTATATTAAAAACGATACTATCTTTGCTCTGAACAATTCTAATGTCTTCTCTGCCTCTCTTTACTTTCCTTTCCTATTTACCGAAGACAGAATACATACTCCACATACACATACACACACTCTGTCTCTCTCTCTCTCTCTCTCTCGCTCTCTCTCTAGTCTATAAATATAGAAACTATAGATTTAAAAAAGACCTTTATATCATTTCCCTAACTTATTTATTTTTGAAGAAGAAACCTTTGAGAATCGAATTTTTTTTTTCTAATTAGGTTTAACACTCTTCAAAGAACATAAGAAAGTAAATGTTTGAGCCGCTATCTAAATCAGATAAGACCGTTTTACAACCTCTTCGCTTCAACCTTTTTAAAAAAATTTCAACAAAAATCTCAAAGCCAATCAACTTGGCCGATAAGTTTATGTATAGAATTATCTCCCCTTCGCTATTCGAGCTTTCTCTCTCTCTCTCTCTCTCTCTCTCTCTATTTGTCTCTTTCTCTCTCTCACACACACAGACTCTCTCTCTCTCTCTCTCTCTCTCTCTCTAACCTCTCTAACTCCCGCTCTCTTTCTCGCCTGCAAAAGTGATTAAACCAAATTTCGTTTTAGTCAGTCAAAGGTTTTGCTCACGGTCAACTATTAATATGGAATGACAGGAAGCCTTGAAGAATTACTAAACAAAAGACTGAAAAGAAAGAATTCAGAAATTTGAGAAACGAAGAGAAAAATACTATTAACGGACCTTGGGTTTTTAATCAAAGTACCGGTAAATCTGTCTTTTCAATTCTAAACAGTAAAACATAAATAAGATGTACAATATAAATCTAATGTATACTTATAAAAGTTCTGTAATATACAGTATATTTATATGTCAGCTTGTAATGTAAGTGTATTCGTGCCTTGGCTGAATATTTGGGGAAAAATAAGATCCATCGTCTAGATTTTCTAAAGGTTAGATAAAGATAATGTAATAATGGACTTCTTGTTTCGTTGAAATTTGAGAGAAGAGATTTTGTTTTCAAACGTTATATGTGTATGAATATTACTTGAAACAGTTTTTAAGTTATATGAAGAAGTATTAACTTGGATTATATAAAGTGTATATAGGAATATATTTTTAGAACATGCTCTATATTCTGTCTATTTACCTTGTCGATTTCCCTAACTTTATCCTCACCCCTTCTCTCACCCCCCCACCTCTCTCTCTCTTCTCATACGTTATAGCTTTCTCTCTCTTCCCTTTTCTTTTTTTTAAATGAATTGAGGCTATATCAAGACTAGACCAACGGTTAGTAACGATCCTTTTAATTTATTTTACAGATTTGCACATTTTACCAACAAATCCGCTTTCGTTTTCGTATTTGCCTTGGGCAAACGGGGATAATGTACAGAATAACAGTCCA
The DNA here is from genome assembly GCA_904063045.1 of Dimorphilus gyrociliatus. Taxonomy (NCBI): domain Eukaryota; kingdom Metazoa; phylum Annelida; class Polychaeta; family Dinophilidae; genus Dimorphilus; species Dimorphilus gyrociliatus. Next base: position 2,282,890 of record CAJFCJ010000002.1, on the reverse strand, counting down.
TCGTCTTGTCGAGTAGAATTATCCCTTCTTATTTCTTTTTTATCTGAATAATCCGTCTCTAGAAAACTTTACCACTTACCTTCTCGCCTTTCGACCCCTGTATAATACTTAATCCTTTTAATGTATACTCTCAGCCGGTGTGCCTAGAGCTTTTACAAGAGCCCTAAAGGAAAAGCAGTAATTGATATTGAAAAATACCGTCTAAGAAATATTTACCTCTCGTCAACGATACTACAGTATCCTCTAAACATTTGAAGAATTTATTTCTAACGTGTTTTTTCCCACCTAAATCTTTCTCCCGTCTATCCCTCTCCTTACTTAGAGTTACTGAACACACACATACTCAGTCTATCTTTTTTCTTCGTTATATTAGCTGTATAAATGTAGTTAAATTGATGAATTATTTATATTCTAGTCACGCTCCCATCACATAGAACGGGAAGGAGTTTATAGTTAAATTGTACTTATAAGTAATAAAACTGCTCAAATTATAGTTTTAACGCTATTTTAATTGACAATTTCTTTTCATTTATACTCTGTTCTTTCTCCCTTTTTATCCATACTCTTTTTATGTATAGAAAACTAAAAGGAAATTATAATAATGACTATTTTTAATTAAGCGTTCCGCCTTAAAAAAAAATAAACATTATTTAAATCTATCGTTAACCTACGTGTATCTTATGCAAGATATATTGAAAGTGAGAAGCGTAGAAGACTGAGGGGTAGTAAAAGAAGAGAGATAGAGAGACAGATAGAAAGACAAAGTAAGGGGTTAGACTATACTCCTTTTATGTGTATCAGGTTAACTATTTAAAAAGGAAAATGGCGATTTGCGCAAGTATATCAATGAATCTTATCCACAATAAAAAGAATAATGAAAGAAAAACCATTATTTATAGCCAATATTAGAGGCTTTTGTTTCGTAAAGTAAGAATACTTTAAAGTATTTAGTACCTTTATAAACAATTGCCAGCAACTACTTGTTCTTTTTTTTATATATTTTATTGTTTTTCCATTTAAATTTATACTTTTGCGGTAAATATTGTCGATTTGTACTTGAAAACAGTAAATGATATACACTATTCTAAGATTTACCGATAGATGGCAGTTGATATATCAATATTATACTATTTTTTTTTAATTAGTAGTTTAAATGTATAGCTAAGACCGGAGAGTAAGTTTTTCATATTTTATTTTATCAATCCAATATTCTTGTTGGTGTTTATTAATCAATGTTTTTATTTTGTATAAATAATATGCCATTACGTATAATTATTTATTTGCAGTATTTGTATTAATAGAAAACTATATTTATTGCAGTTGCAATCCTACCTCCGTCGTTAAATAAAGGAAAGGAGTGATGTATGCGTTCTTCCTAGTTATCTCCTGCCTAACTACGATTACTCAAGGATGTTCGCTTTCCGTTTCGGCTGATTGGCTTGTTAATAAAACATGGTGTGGTAATTTGATCAACGGTTTTAGAACGAGGAAACTTGAATTGAAGTTTTCTTCAAGTCACTTAGATGAACGTCATTTCGGAGATTTTTCTGCTTGGTCAAATAAATACAAATGCAAGAAAATTATATCGGCGGACGATCAATCCGTAACACTTCAACTAGTCAAAAAATCGAACCAAAAAGAATACTGTTATAACTATTACAAGTTAAGTTCCGTTGCAATGAGACGAAGTTCCGGTCGCGATTGTAATAAGCTTACAAAGGAAAATATGCTATTTATTGATAAGATAGGAATTGAATCTTCTCAACGAAAACCGTGCTCTGATATTGCAGAAGGTGGATTTAAAGCCAGATTGAGACATTTAGATAGCAGCAAACAATGCATGAAAGAAGATATTGCATCATCTATAAATTCTGAATGTTATACTCATGCTGGTCTCTATATTGTACCATACGAACTTACATGCCTTCCCTCTTATTATTTCTTTAGTAGTATGCGCTTTTTCTGTAGAATATCATGGATGGAAAAAGGTTATATGTTCACAGTAGCAGAATTGGCCGGATATACAGATAATAAATATTGGCTAATAAGAACTGATCCTAATCCTTTGTACAAAGAGTTTGGGTATACTCATTCTCTTATTATATCTAGACACTTTGAAGAAACCCTCGAAAAGAAGCCAAAATCTATGGACGCTATAGAATTTAGTATGCAAAGGGATTCGTACGTTATAAATAATTATGACCTTTGTATGGATACTTTCAGAGTCTGTCAAACGGATGATTTAATATGCGCAAAGAGAAAGACTAAATGTCCTAGTAAATGTGGAATATGTGAAAGGTTGAATCCACGTCTAGATTTTTTTCATAGCAGTTTAATTGGAAATTGGACTGTAAACAATTATTCAGTTTCTATAAATGAATCTTCGATAATAACAGACACCGGAGATAAATTTGATTGCGTTCAATTTCGACATAGCTCAATTAAATCAGGATCGGATCCGAATACCAAGCAATATTTTGTTGTCAATTTAAAGAAGAATGGTTGCGGGCCTAAATATACTTGTATAACATTTCGTAAGAATTCTGATGAGACTTTACTTATGAAAATGGGAGAACCTAGGGACATATCTCTACTTTATAAAGATGGAAATAGTTCTGCTTCCTGTTCAGAAAACGATTGTGGTTTGTACTGTAGATCAAGAAAGTTCGATAAAGGCATACTAAGAAGAGGCTCACTCCAACCGTTTTTCAAGAATGTCTCTAGTATTGAAAGAGTTAATTGTAAATTTCCAAAGCATATTAGAAGAGCTAAAGAGTGGGTTGTTGAAAAATACTCTTCAAATAAAGCGGAGACTTGTCCAATTAGAGTCGTATTTAAAAAACAACGGGTGCTACTTAATACCGATAGAAATTGTACTTTTAAAGTTTCTACATATTACAATTGTTATGGTTCCTTTATAATGGATAATAATTCTGACAGTATGCAATTAATTAGTGCCAAGAGAGAGAAACAAGTAAATATGAGGTCTTTTTGCGTCCCTAAAATGAATAAAGATTCAGATCACTACAAATTCTACTTAACCAAAGATCTAGATTGTTCAAAAGTTTTGTCAAATAAGTTGTTTTCGTTCCGATACAAATATAATAGAATAACAACATCTACAGTATCAACAACCTCCTTCGTTATGACTTCTCCACCGGAAGACAACAAATTGAATACAAGTGTAACTGAATTTGATACCGATACAAAAAACTCAACATTTGTAATTATGAAAGTTGCGGAAAATCGAAGCTTTTTAGCCTTAACTTCAATTTTTGGAGCATTTTTCCAATTTTTTTTTACTTGTCAATGTTTTAAGTAAATAAATAATTGGAAGACTATTTATTACTATTAATATGCCAGATTCAGCAAAAAATTAAGTGTGCTTTAACGGATGTAAATATCAATTAACATTAATAGAATGGAATGAGAACAAATCATCTTTTCTAATGACTATTTTCTTTGTTATTAGACATTTTCTTACATATATATAATATATATATGTATACAGTTTATACACACTCATTTTGTTATTAGTTATATAAAAAAAACTATATTTTTTTAATGCCAATAAAAAATTTAACTTTTGTAAGCAAACTAACCTTGTCACATCTTTCTCCCAAATAAATATTGTACATTTAGTATAATGACCTATTTTCTTGAAAAAAATAACAACTCTAGGCTAAATTTTGTTATGTTAATTTCTAATACATATTAAAAAGTTAAATCTTAAGTATAGATAAATAAACTACATATATAAATAATCTATGTTGTAATATAAAACAATGCTCTTAACTAAAAGAGGCATATTGTTACGTTCACAAATTTGATCTACAGATAAAATGGTGTAAAATGTTACAACATTTGTTATTTTAATAAGTTTTCTTTTATATACAAGATGGTGATTCGATATATTTCAATTATTTCAAAGTTTTCTTTAAATTAGTTAAAGTATGAACAACAGTGTTAATTTCATTTTAGCTGAATTAATATTTATTAAACAAAGCAAAAGGTTTGGTACATGGATTACTTAGTCCTTTCTTCGTATCTTTTTCTTTCTTTATTCTCCTTTATTCGTCATAAAAAAACAAAGAGCATTTAACTAGCCAAAAAAATATCACTTTGTTTTAATATCCATAATAATAAGTAGATGATTTTGCTCAAACAGAGTTAAATAATTTCGCAATCCGCCAGGTGGCACTAAGGAATCGCTTCAATTAATATTGAGTATAAGCATTTGGGTGCTAGATTGTCAAGTAATTTTCAATCTTTTGAGATTGAACAAAGGATGTTTTAATATAGATTAATAAAAATATTAAATATAAATATACATATATGCATATATATATATATATATACACTATATATATATATATATATAAGTGTATATATATATATATTGTATATAAATATATTGAAGAAGAATTTTGGACAACTTTAAAAGACACAAGTTAATCGCTTCTAAATTGTAAGCATCTTTAAAATCTATGATAAAATACTAATCACTAGATTTATTAATTAAATGTAAAATATATCTTACTAAAATACTATTCTATATTTACCATAGATTAACAATTGACATCTTCTATAATTTTTAATTATTGCTATCACATGTATAAGTATTTATAAAAACATTTTATCTCTGCCTATTCACATATAAATATTATAGTAATTTTGTCATAATTAGTTCGAGATTAGATAATTATAGATTATGTCTATTAGTTGAACAATAATGCTAAAACTAACGCGCAATATTGCGGTATAATTCGGTTGTTTTCTAGGTTTTATAAGAAATAGCATAAAGAGAGAATATATTATGTCTTCTCTCTGTCTCTCTGTCTCTCTCTGTCTCTCTCTCTCTCTTTGTATTTATGTAATGTACATATATATACTTCCTCTCCTCTCTCCCCATCCTCCCCCTCCCTTTTCCTCGCTGTCTCTGTCATTCAGTGTCTCTCGATCGATATACATATTTCTTCTATCCAACTTAAACAGACTTAAATAACTATTCTACAACTGAAAAATAAAATCAAAGTATTAGATCTTCAAGCCATTTATGATGACTCTTTTTTTATTTATTATCATCATTTTTCAACTAACTGGCTTAGAAAGTATCAGAACTACAAGAATTATAAGTAAGTGGCTGTTTTCATAATCAGTTTCATATCCTTAATAAAGCAAATAATTCCAATTCAAGAAATAACCGCAAACAACGATTTATTTGTTGGAGAACCTCTAATAGTAACTTGCTCACTAAAGCCAGAATTTGAAAAATTGTACTCCTCTTCAAACATGACAATGTATTATCGAAAACGGTAGGTTTACGAACAACTATATAAAACAATTAGTATTTAAAGAAACTTCCTCTATTGACAGTTCCGATTACAATACAAAAGTTACAGTTAATTACGAAATACTAAATTCAACTGCAATATTTTTCAAAAAAGACAACATATCAGAGGAGGATCAGATTTTTATATATTGTTCATTGAAAGAACAAGAGAATGACTTAATAAAAATGCAGGTATTTACATATTTTACCTTTATTATTAAAGTATAAATTAGTAATTATTCATTTTTCTCAAAAAAAAAAAAGATACGCATTTATTGTAGACTTTTGATTGATGAATCTTCTCTAGAATGCATTGATTATAATTGGGAAAGTATGACTTGTAAATTACATCTTCCGAATTCATGTTATCCTTCAACTCTATTTAACTTAACATGGACAACAACAAAGTAAATTAAATATATAAAAATTAAATATTTTACTCTTGTTTATTAATGATAATAATAAAAAAGGGATTGCGGAGAAGCGTCAAAACGTTCCTACTGCATATTAGATCATCAACTCGAATGTAAATTTTACAAAAGTACTCTTACCAGCAAATATCAAGATGCAATATATTGTCGAAGTGATTACAATATGACACTAATATCTAGAACAAGAATGGGATCTAAGCAAAATGGAAGAATAATTACACAAACAAAGAACTTCCAAATTGATCATAATCTTAACAGAGGTAGCTTTTAGAGAGTTTTTCATTTTTTTAAGAATTGCCTATGAATATTAATTATAGCTTTTTCTTTCAAGTTAAACCCAATTCTGTGAAAGATATAGTCTTTAGTGACGTTCAATCAAATAGCATGATTATTGAATGGCAGCATAAACGATATATAACTTATAACATTGCATTTGAATTAACAATGCATCCATTATACGATGAAACTGATAAAAAGGTAATATATTTCAACTTAATCTATAATAATTTAAACAAATGTATGAAAATTTGTACAATTAAGGTTATTCTATTGTTTAACAATTATAACTATACGGCAAAACATCTCTTATCTTATACAATATACAAATTATCTATGAGATGTAGAACATTTAATCGTAATGGTACTTTAATTGGATATTGGAGTGATAAAACAACTGTAAACGCAGATAGAACTAAAAATTCTAGTAAGTAAATAAGTTTTTGTTGTTTTGCTTTTGTATCTTTTATTTACTTGACTCTTTTATATTTTAAATGAATAGGACCATCGGAACCATTGAGGATTGTTGGTTTAAAATTTACAAAATGTTTTGATTATTTACATTGTCTTATAGTTGAATTATTTACAAATCCTATACCTAGACGGTCTATAAATGGACCTATACAATATTGTTATTATAAAAGAGATACATCTAATAATGAAGAGGAAGTAGCTGTAAAATTTCAATATGAATCAACATCTGTAAGGTAAGACAGGAAAATGTAGAGAAAGAGACTCTAATAGATAAATTTCTTTATACAGTATTACATTAAAGACAATTCAATTTTAGGCAAAATAATAAATAAGCTTTACTTTTGTATAGAATTCTTTTATATTTATAAATACCTTCACTATTTTTCTATACAAATAGCATTTCTTTTTAGACGTTGTTAGATTATTATTAATCATACTATGGAAATAAAAACCTAATAAAATTTCAATTGTACTCTAATGCGATCTATTATAAGTTGACAAACAATTGAAAATTTACCGTTTTTTCATCTTTTAACTTATAAAGAACTATATACATTTTTTCAATTAATTTATTTAATATTTTTTTTTAGATTTTCAATAGATGAACGATTTAGTCATAAAATTGATATTTGGTGTGAAAATGACATTGGAAAATCCCCTATTAATGAACTTTTCATACCGATTAATAAGGAAAGTAAGTTAAATCTTCTCCTCCTTCATAAACTATACTATTGTTTTATTGTCAACATTCAATACGGAAAGTTTTATGAAACTAGTATGGAAATAATAGCCTCTTTTTTCATAATTAGGCTACAAATATAATTTTTATACTAACTTTCAAACAACTACGTAAAATAAAAGTTTTATTGATACTAGCTATAAGCACTGTTAATCCTACAGTATTACCCCCTTTAAAGATCGAAGCTGATTTCTTAAAGAATGAGACTAAAGTAAAGATTTCTTGGACTTATCAGCAAAAACCTGACAAGATTCTCTTGATCTACTGCAAAGGCATATCAAGCGTGACTGGATGTAAGGTAATGCAAAACATTAGATGGAATCATTTCAAATGAAGTAACTAAACATATGTGTTTTTCAAAAGAACTTTGTTGAATACCAAGATATTAGCGATCAGACTTCACCATACATTTGGAGAAAGCCAAATAGAAGTGTACATTACCTAGTGGCACTTAACTATCAAATTAAAGGAAAAGTGGTATCAATGACAGATTGGATTTGTATTTATCGAGAAAATGCTGGTTTGTTTTTAGGGACAATTTACTATTCTGATAAAGGAATATTAATAATAATACAAATCAACAGTTCCTATTACACCGGATATAAGCTTACTAGATAGCACTGAACATAGTTTAACTATAATATGGGAGAAACCTAAATGTAATTCAAAGAATAGTCGGCCAGTCAAGTATTTTATTTATTTGCGTACAGTAAACGATATAAAAGGTTAATATTGTTTTTATTAATAATTGTTTTAACCTTAATTAATTACCTATAATTTTAGATCTTAATGTTACTCTTTCAAGTTCTTATACAAATTTTACATTCAACAATTTAACACCATTTACAAATTATTCAATTCATATTCAAGCTAAATCTGATTCTGGATTTGGAGTATTTTCTAATGAATTATTAGTTACAACTGACTCAGCTACACCGGAAGGACCACCTGATAATATTACAATAGTTAATCTAAATGCTAATTCGATTACAGTTAAATTTGATCCGCCTAAACGAATTTATGGACAATTTATCGGCTATGAAGTAAAGATTTTGGTAAGAAAAAGAGTTTTTTATTAATTGAATAGTAGTTAATTATTGTTTTTATATTGAAAAAAGTATTTAGATAAAGAAGTAAAACCTTTAATTATCGTCTTTAATAATAAAACAATCGATGATTCGACTCTGGAAATTAATAATCTTATTGGTTATACAAATTATTCATTAGCTATTAGAGTTAAAAACGACGCTGAATATTCAAATTATTCAAAATTATTAACATTTCATACTGGAATTTCAGGTAAGTTTACGAAAATTTTCAATACTTTAATATAATTTCATATTGTTGATTAAATTATTTTGTCAGCTGCGAGACCTCTTGAAGCGGGTATTGTTAAATTAAGGTTACATTCGGGAAACGATAACAAAGCTTTAGTCGAATGGAATGAACCAAAATTTTCAAATGGGCCAATTAGGGGTATTTAACTATATTAATTACGAATAATTCAATAACAGTATACTAAATTGTATTACTGAATTTAATTAATGAAACTTATTTAGGGTATAAAATTGAAATTATTGGTCCAAATTATCAATCGTCAAAAACTGTTAGTTATCCAAAGACGTCAACCACATTTAAAATAGACTGCAAAAATGGACCCATAGCTTTACAAGCTTTCGTCAAAACAATAACTTATAACTTCAGTGATTATGAATTTATTTCAAAGCCTAATCCGAATATAACACAAGTAGATTTTTGTACATCAAGTAAATAAGATATTCTATTGTTAATAATTTCTATTAATTATTCAAATATGAAATTTTTATCTTCCTTAACATTAGAAACTACTAATGTCGTTAAAATCGTTGGGCTTACAGTTTCCGCAACCGTTGGGATACTATTCGTTGTATGGTTTGTAAGACCTTTTTCTTGTACAAAAATTTAGAAAAGTATTTTTATATTTATATTAAAATTTATTTTAAAGTACTGCAATGATAATAAGGAAAATAAATGCTGACTTTGAAGTAAGCTCAAATAAGCAAATTATTCAACTATTAATGATTATTCTTTGTATTCTTTAAACGTAGACCGTCCCAAGACAAATATTTCAAGTTCGTTAATAGATTATTCTTTTCTTCAATTTATAATCTCAATGATCAAAGTTTTCCTTATTTGTCAACTTAATAGACAGCGGATTCACATTCAACACCAGACTATCCTTCTCCTGCTTTACCGAATGATAAGGTCAATATAGAGGGTAACGATTTATTTCAAAATGCGAATGTCAGTATAATTACAATTTACTCTTTAATTCCTTAAGTAATAAGGAAATCGTAACGATTCCATTTCTATTATTTTAGTTCGGCATGGGCGTTGGATGTTACCAATTCGATTTGGATTCTTATTCCCAATATAACTCTTATACATCTGTTGAATCGAATGCTTGTGTAACAGTCAGTTCATCGTTACAGTGTACCGTTTCTAATCAATCGCAACCGAATGGCCCCCCTACAACATCAAACGTTGGAATATAAAAGGGGTGAACTTTACATACATTTCCTTTCACTATTTTACGAGGACACACTCAAAAAAAGACAGAAATATTCGTTTTCCTTAATTTTTAAAGGTTTTTATTTCTCTTACTTTTGCTCCTCTACAGTAGACTTGTAGAACATGTTTGTTATAGGTTTACACTGCTCAAGTTCCTATAAAAAACGGAGATGGAATTACCTTATTTATTTAATAAAGGTAAATCTGTCAATGAAAATAGTTATTTTCAATTTAAAGAGATCTTGAATAGTTGCGTTTTATGTCTGTTAAGATAAGAAAAAGGAAAAAAAAACAAAGATTAGCATATTATTTCTGTATTGCATTTGCTGAAAAACTGTTGGTTGAGCATTGTTTGCCTATATAGACATACTTTTCTTATACAATATGTAATCATATGTAATGCTTTAACTAACAAAACAATGGAAAAATTTAACGTACAAGAAAAGGATAATACTCTTTCTTCTCTTCATTTTAGTCATTTTATTTTGTAATTGTATTGTCGTAGTTGATATACCGGGTGTTTTTTTTTGTTATAAATAAACTATTGATACATCATGAAAAAAAATTGTCGTACATTCAGTAGAACAAAAGGAAAAGTAACTCAACACTAGACAGCCATGTCTTTTACTTCTTCCACCAAACCATTTCGAGATGATCGGATGGGATTTATACATATATTTTCTTGTACAACTTTTAATTGTACAAACGACTTGTTCTAAATCACCATTTTTCAGTAAGTAGATAATAAAGACTAGTGATAAAAAATTTACTATACTATTATATAATTCGCTTTCTTTAACTTTGACCTTAAATCTGATATAAACAAATATATTTATATATCTGTATATAGATTATATTGATAATAAAAGTTATTATAAATAAATAATAGGTGAACCAAATGATCTATCACTTATAGAAGGTGAAAAGTTACGAATATTATGCTCACAAGGTAAAACTCATTTAAAAGAAGGTTACAATTCATCTTTTCTCAACTTGCAATTTTCTAATAAGTAAATCATTGAAATTTAAAATAATAAAGATAATAATAATTAATAATAATACTCCATTCAATATAGTAAAAGATATTTTGATCTACCAATTAAAATATATAATGAGAGCACGATAATCTACGAGAAGAATTCAATTAATGTTAACGACTCTGGATGTTATAATTGTTCATTTACGAAAGATAGCGATTATTACGATAAGAAAAAAGTAATATATTTAAATTATACTTAACAAATACTTTCTAATTACATTCATTTTCTTATTTTATTAACGGAAATAGATAAATGTTCTCTATAAATTGAAGTTTATGCTATCTTGTTTCAATTTTGAGAGAAAGTATATTAACTGCTCAATAAATATACTTGAGGTTAAGCGTCGGGAGGATAAGTCCGAAATAAAATATCATATTCAATGGCATATACCGTAAGGAAATTATTAAATATTTTTTAATATTATACATATTAAAAAATTCTGTGTTTTATGCGTTCGTATCAAGAAAAAGAAATGATACGACATACTTTGGAGAATGGAATGCTACTGGCAATAAAAATTACTTTATTATTAAAAATCCACGTTATTTAATTGGATCTCAATATAATATTAAAATTCGTGCTACTTATGATTATCCTGATGTTCATAAAACGAATGCTGAGACAAAGATATTCCATCTTAAAGATGCTCCAGATATGGGTAATAAAGATTTCTTTAAACTAACAAAGATTATAATAAAACTTTCCTAGTTCTTCTTGGAAAACCAAATATTAAAAAAATTACTGCTTCAGCTAATAAGTTAGACATAGAATGCAATTCAGTAAACGTTCCTTTTAATGTAACATCAGAAATACAGGTTACTTCCCTCTATGACAATATAACAAAGAATAAGGTTTTTTTCATTAGAAAATTTATCGCTGGTAAATTAGATATTTCTTCTTTACAGACTATGACATATAATGAACCACAATTGTTCACATTTGACAATCTCATATCAAATGTTAACTATTCGGTAAATATTCGTAGACGGTTAACAGAGAGCAGATATTGGTCAGAAAAATTGAATAAAAAATATATTACAACTTTACCATCTCGTAAATATATATTCCATTAACTGGTCTTTTATTCGTTATTTATCATTTAATCAATTTTTTTTCATAGAACCTTCGTTTCCACCTTCAATAATTGGCTATAGATATCAATCGCCTTGTTATAAAAATTGTGAATTGTGCATCTTTATTAGAGATATTCCATTAATTAATCTTAATGGTGAATTTCGATATTTTACAACAATTCTAGAAACTCCGCATCAACCTTACAAATCTATCGAAGACCCAAGCAGGAAACATTGGTAATTGCTCATTCTCTTTCCAATCATCCCTTCCATTCTCTTTCACTCAGTTTTTCTCATTTAATTTAAACCTTTCTCTTTTCATTATCCCTTCAAGTTTCGCTATTCAAACCGAAAATGTTTATAATCTAACATTATCGGCAACGAACGAAGAAGGATCTTCTCCGGATTATACTGCTATTCTTCCCAAACCCTCAGAACGTTTGTTTATCATATTATGTTTAATAGTACTTCGAAACAAACTTATCACATCTTTTTCATAAAAACTCAAACAGTAGGCAGAGATTTGAATGGTTTATACGGTGAAAGACAAAACCCTAGTTCTGACGTCATCAAATTTTCATGGAATACAGAAAATAGTGAGGAAAGGGATATGAATGTTACACTTTTATATTGTTTATCTACTTCTTGCTCGGTGAGTACCATATCGTAACAATCCCAACAGGAAGACAAATGTAAAAGAATAGATAAAACTTCTAAACAATTGACGGAATAATTAACAAAGTGATAATTAATAGGAAGGATCAATTATAGAACATACGGAATTTGTGAAAAGTGGAGATAATTCATTTAATTTAACTTTATCTCGAAATCTTATGTATAAATACGCTTTAAAATACTCATTCGGAAGTTTAGAATCGGGTATAAGCGATTGGATATGTATTTTTACTGAAGGAGAAGGTAATTGCAATTTAGATATATATATACTGTAGATAATTTATGTATTATTCATCTTCATATTCATTAAGACTGCAAGAATTTAGATGTAAGGTTCATTAACTCATAATAGAGAGTTTTAGATAAGTAGAGTCTATATTCATCCACCCACACATAAAATATACATACATTTTGTAGAGAAAACTACAAGCTGGATTTAATTTCAGATCCGGGAATAAAATTAAAGTTATCGCCCGGAAACAAGTCGCTGAATGTTTCTTTAGGCCAACAGCATCAATGCAATGGAAAAAATAGTCGCATCATTCATCTAAATTTGAGATATTCCTACAAATCAGTTTTTAGGTGTAAGTTATTTAAATTAAAATATACCAATTACCTAAAAATTTGTTTAAAATACCGTTTTCTCTCCTTTTCTTCAAGCTATAAGTTTACCTCTCAAAACAAAGTATTATATGATAAAAAATCTGCCACCTTCAACGGACATCAGTGTACTTGTTATAGCCAATTCAAGTACTACTTCTAAGACATATTCAAGTTCGATAAAAACAAGAGAATATAACTATCCAATTAATGGAATAGTTATTACTGTCGTTGTTTTATCTATTATAACTTCAGCGTAAGTAATATTCTTATCATTTAATTAAGAAATTAATTTTATAATTATTCATTTTTTTAGATTATTAATATATCTTTTGGTGAGATTCGCCAAAAAACTATACATTCCGCCTATTATGCCTGTTTGTAGTGGAATTTTTGTATATTTTTCATTTGTTATGTTAAAAATAACTGTTTTAATTGCAGAGGTCTGGAAAATCTGTCAAAAGTCCAAGTACGGATATCGGTTACGACGGAAATAGTCTTAATAATTATGAGCAGCCCAATAAAACAACACATTTATACGAACAAATTTTATATGAAGATGTAATTTTCAGAAAAAGTGAAAATAATACAAGCGGTATCCATATGGACTATTTATACCAAACTTGTAATAGTTCATCCTCAAGCGACTCATTCTCTTACAGAGAAGAAACACAAACTCAAGATAGCGGAAATGATTTTACTTAATTGAAAAACTTTATTAATTCGATAGCGACATTAAAAGATGGATAAAAGTTGAATATTAAAATACATGTAATAATAATGAACAGTATAAGATGTTTATTCATTCTTTTGCTTTTTTTGTTAATTATAAATATTTGTTTCAAAAATAAATGTACAAATATAAATTATATTCCCTACGTAATATATAATAAATCATAAATATTAGTACATATCTTTCAATACTAATTTCTAAATTCAGCGCCACCTATTCAAATATAATAGATATCTTTTTCAAAGGCAGCTGAAGAGTAGTTAGTACAAAAACATTGTTAATATTCAATATGAGGAGTTCACGAACCATAAAAGAACAAATATAAAAACATAGTTTTATCTTATAAAATTAAGAAAAACGAAAAGTTAATTAGCTATGGTACAGTTTCCTTATTTCATTCATTCATTCATTAATTTAGTCAATAGTTATTAGATGTAGTAATTCATAGATATACTGTATATATTCATAAGTAAACTATCAACAGATAAAGGCATTGAAAAACTTTGAATGTCATAATTCATTTAAATATAAATATAATCAGTATTACGCGTATTGGTCTTTTATTCCTGGATGTACTTTTATATGATAAATCTTTGATAACAAGCACATATCTGATACAAAATATTTTTTCTATAACTCTTAGTTTTCGACCTATCTACGATGAAATTCACCTGCATTATTTAACAGTAAATATTAAAAATTGTTTCATTTCTTTGACGTTTTATATTTTTTTTTCAAGTAGGTTTTTTTAAGCGACTTTTATCTTTCTTTTTTTGACCCTTTTTATATTAAACTAATACCTTTTTCTTCTCTAACAACGTATATAGTCTATTTGTTGAATAATTTTATATATATTTTAACTATTATAGGCAAAAGAATTTATAAACCGAATTATTAAGAAAAAGACGAAAGAACGAAATGCATATTGTACGGATAGTCCTAACTTTTAGCCATTTTATCAAGCTTTTTGAAGCATTTTTCTTCGTTCACCCATCTAAATATTTTGATACATGTAAATATTTATTTATTATCACGTTTATTATCAAGTAACCTTTAAATAAGAAAGGTAAAACTTCTGCTGAACTCCATCACATTGAGTATTATAATCTAATAATTGATGACCTAATTAGCAATATTACTATTGTGATAGTCTGAATGCAATACTAATTTACTCTTTCTTACAAATACTTTCATAAAATACTTGTACGCAATATATAAAAAAATATAACTACGGGTTAACTTTCTATACAGTATAAACAGAATGCATCTAAAGGTATATACTGTATATGCTACACTCATTATTTTTCTATACAAGCAAATAAACTGCATATAATATCTCTTTTATCCGTTTAAACAGCATTAATTCTGAATCCAAAGCATATCTTCCATGGCGAACCGCTAAATATCACTTGTGAGTTAATTAAGAAATTAGATTCATTTACGGCAGAAGATCTTGCACTCAATAGGTATATACTACAATATACAGTATATATATATATATATATATATATTCCTTTCTTTTTCATTAAAATATAAGAACAAACAAGAATGAAATATTGACAACAGAAATAAAAAATCAATATCAAGTGGAATATTACAAAAATAGTTCAGATTATGGAGATTCAACCGTTTACAAATGCTATATAAGAAGTAAACCAGATGAATTTCGTTCTGACAGTGTAATATTAATACCTTATTTTATATTTTCATTCATATTTACAATATAAAATCTATTTCTTTTCTTCAATTGATAGGTAATTGTTTATTGTACCCCTGAACCAAAGCTCGAATGCATCAAATACAATATTTTATATATAACCTGCTCTGTACCAAATTCGTCGTGTGAATCAAGAAAACAACCTAAAGAACGAGATATAAATATATCTTACAAAGCGTAATTAATTCTAATCTTTTGGTTTTACTTAAAAATTGCTTGCACGTCTTCTTCTTAAAGGCAATACGGATTTTTTGGAAAAGAGGCTACTTATAGACAATGCAACTCTGATAATCAAAGTCTATCTTGTACATTTGCTTCAAATGCACAAAATTATTACATTCGTGTATCAATGACCTATTATTTATATGGAAATATTAAATCATATAACTTTCGACATCTCTTTGTAAACGATGGTTCAAGAGGTTAAATTTTTATTGCTTCCCATAAAAGTTACGAAATTCTAATAGCATTATTGATTATTTAGAAAAGCTTCCTTCAAATGAAATTAAAAACGTAATCGTTCAAAGTGGTACAACAGTTGTAGTAGATTTGGAGCCTAAGAGTGAGAATCGGTTTAATACTGTCTTATTCTCATTTCATTTAGACATCGCGCATGAGAAAAGACACATTTGCAGAACGAAAGTAAAAAATCTTTTTCATATTATATTATTTATAACGCCTATAACTTCTTTTTTATTTTCAGGTCGTAACCGTTTCAACAACGCAGGTTCAACAGCTGGTTTCATTACATAATTTACAGCCTGCTTGTAACTATAGTATAGTAGTATCGAGTAAGCTGCCAAACAGTATATATTGGTCTGATCGTTCAAACATGAAGTATTTTCAAACTCCACCATTAAGTAAGCTATATTTAATATATACTTTTAAGAAATTAGGTTTTATTACTATCTGTAATTCTTCAGATCCTTCGTTTCCACCTTCAATAATTGGCTATAGATATCAATCGCCTTGTTATAAAAATTGTGAATTGTGCATCTTTATTAGAGATATTCCATTAATTAATCTTAATGGTGAATTTCGATATTTTACAACAATTCTAGAAACTCCGCATCAACCTTACAAATCTATCGAAGACTCAAGCAGGAAACATTGGTAATTTCTCATTCTCTTTCCAATCATCCCTTCCATTCTCTTTCACTCAGTTTTTCTCATTTAATTTAAACCTTTCTCTTTTCATTATCCCTTCAAGTTTCGCTATTCAAACCGAAAATGTTTATAATCTAACATTATCGGCAACGAACGAAGAAGGATCTTCTCCGGATTATACTGCTATTCTTCCCAAACCCTCAGAACGTTTGTTTATTATATTATGTTTAATAGTACTTCGAAACAAACTTATCACATCTTTTTCATAAAAACTCAAACAGTAGGCAGAGATTTGAATGGTTTATACGGTGAAAGACAAAACCCTAGTTCTGACGTCATCAAATTTTCATGGAATACAGAAAATAGTGAGGAAAGGGATATGAATGTTACACTTTTATATTGTTTATCTACTTCTTGCTCGGTGAGTACCATATCGTAACAATCCCAACAGGAAGACAAATGTAAAAGAATAGATAAAACTTCTAAACAATTGACGGAATAATTAACAAAGTGATAATTAATAGGAAGGATCAATTATAGAACATACGGAATTTGTGAAAAGTGGAGATAATTCATTTAATTTAACTTTATCTCGAAATCTTATGTATAAATACGCTTTAAAATACTCATTCGGAAGTTTAGAATCGGGTATAAGCGATTGGATATGTATTTTTACTGAAGGAAGAGGTAATTGCAATTTAAATATATAAATGTATAATTTACTTTTCCTTAGTTGTAATTTCAACGTTAATATTTTTATTTATTAGTACCAGATATCCCTGAAATAACACTAATTGACAAAACATCAAGCAGTTTAACTTTTAAATTGAACCGAGAATGTAAAGAAAACTATGGCTTTGTTAATGAAGTTATGTTTGAATATCGATCAAAAAATGATGGAGAGACTTGGAAGAGTTAGTAGTACCATTATCTTTGAATTAGGTTTCAAATCGTTGTTTTGTCTTTCTTTTGTTTTTCAGATGAAACTTTTCAATCTTATTCGAACAATGATGTATTTAAATTAGAAGATCTTGATTCACATGTAGAATATGAAATAGTAGTAACGGCGATTACAAAGAAGAAACTACAAACTAAATCGTCAATTGTTTACAAAGAAGTAACGAATGAAAATATACCTGAAACTCCACCTACTAACATTACAGCCTTAAATCTTACATCAACGTCAGTAATAATAGATTTTTCTGAAACTGAATATCCTAATGGTAGAATTATATCTCATGAAATTTCACTGGCAGTAAGTAAAACGAATAATTTCCAACAAAACCATAGAAAGTTATCAATAATATTAAATCTTAACAGAAAAAGAATAAAAACGATAATGAATGGAGTAAGATAAAAGTTTTTCGGTATAACCTTAACGACAGTTATATATTAGATGAACTCGAAGGATATACAAATTATTCAGTAAAAGTTAGATCAATAAATGCAAAAGGAGAATCTCCTTGGTCAAAAACTTTCTATTTTTTCACTGCAATGAGAGGTAAAGAGGTGACTTAACTTTTGTCTATCTTTAGATTTTCACCTTATATTTTTAGCTGCTGAACAATTATCACACGGCCAAGTAACATTAGAGGATGACAATGATGATTCTTCAATAGCTGTAGTTAAATGGCAAGAACCATCTATAAAAAATGGAATAATTTTTTGTAATATCTATGATAAATAGTCACAATTTTTATAATAATTGTATAATTTTCTTATCTTATAGATTATAACGTTACTTTGCGCGGTAAAGACTTTAATCTAACCGACCAAGTTACAAATCGTGTTTCATCTATTGCATTGGATTGTACTAAGAAATTAGTAAATGTAAAAGCTTATATTACTACTGTAAATAGAGATCTGAATGGTGTAGAATATGTTTCAAAAGAAAGTCAACCTTCAAATTCATCAGACTTTTGTATACCTGGTTGGTTATTTTTAAATTACTATTATTTATAAATGAATGATTAAAATTGATTACTCTTTATAATAATATAACAGATACCAGCAAAATACTACTTATTATCTTTTTAGTCTGTGGAATCGTTGCAGTTATCTTACTTATAATAGGGTCAGAAAAGTAATAATCAATTTCAGTGATAAATATTTAAATTAACTTTCATAGGGTTTCATGCTTTCGGAAATATTTCAAAAAATGGTTTCGACCATTCAAATACGAAGAAAAGACACCACCAGCAGCGGAATTACAAGTTATTGAAAAACACTACGAAGAATGTAGCAAAACAACAATTTCAGATGATAATGTAAGGCTAATTTTCATTAAAAGCAATTTATACATTATTGAAATTTATATGCTATTTTTCCTTCAGGATAAAATCAATACTGATCAAACTAGATCCAATAATGAGCAATCGTTTGTTCTACTAGATTCTATTGTAGAAAAGGCTAGTATATTGCATTCATATCAAACTGATTGTAAGTAATTCTATTCAATTTTCAGATTGAAATGACTATAGATACCTCATATAGCGATGGATGTTCGTGTGAAAACAGCGAAACAGACTTTACCACTAGTGACTCTGATAATTCTGATATAAGTAGCAGTTCCTCTTATCTTCCTGCAGGCAGGAAAGAAAGTGTATTTTCTACATAAAAGTAGGTTTACCGAATTGTCTCTAAAAAATGTACAACTTTTATTTTTAAAAAAAACATCTAATTAACACTTGAAACAGTTTTGAAAAGATATATTTATACGTTTTTAATACTATTTACATAAAAACACCAACAACTCTAAAGAATCATTAAGGACATTTTCTTTCAACACAGTTTTTACCCCCTTCTTCATATTCCTGCTTTGATATCCATAATTGATGAAAACAGCCCTATGAATGGAAATATTCTCATTATGTTAAGTTTTTATTATGAAATTGTTGTTTTACCAATGATCCTAATATAGATCCTCCTAACCAAGCGCTGAATCTTCTCTGAATATTTGGTTGGGAATTGTGCATTTTGAGTTTGAGAGTCTGCAAAGTCGTTCAAATATATTTATAACTTTGTTTTTTTGGATTATATATATAAAGTATATAAAATTTTAATACCGGAGGTATTTTTCTTTGGAGCTCATATTGTAATCTATCTGTAAATCCATTTAACATTGTTGTTCCTCCTGTTACTATTACGCTGCTGTACAAATTCTAAAAACCAATAAAAATCTTGAAATAATCAACATTATTGAATTAATATAAAATACGAACAGATCGAATATCAACATCACACATTCCAACGCAAGTAGTAACGGCTAAGGAGACTGACAACATGCCTTGCGCGTTTCTCATTACTTGCAATTGTCTTGGATCAAAAAGACACTCTCCAATACGGAAGCGTTCGTTTCCAAATTCAGAATTGAAACCAGTTGGAAATTCGTACGATACAGCTGGAGCATTATCGTGTAAAGAGTCGTCGTAACTAGTTTCCGGAATTTGAACAACTTGTGAATTAAAATCGCACAATAAATCATAAAGCATTTTATTGTGATATGACGGAGTAACGTTCGGTAAATTAGTCTTTTTAGTCCACTTCGGTTGTTCATTTATACCTACAGGATCCTAAAATGCAAAACAAGTTAAGTTTATAGAGTTATATGTATGCAAATAGTGAAACTTTAAAAAAATAAATAACCTTTGATTTGACTGTATAAATAGGAGCTAAGTCAATGTTCATTGTTTCGAGAAGCTTTTGAGATTCGGCAATTAAAGTATCTCCTGCCAAAGTTGATCTAACGATTCCTTTTAAAGAATGGTTTTAGAGTTTAAAAATCACTTTTGTTAAGTCAATCAAATAATTTATAATTACCTTGACAAAGTACATAACCTTCGTAAACCGGAACAACACTAGTTTGCTTTGAGCCAACATCTACAACTAGTGCTGTTGGTCGTCCGCTTGCAAAACTGATTATAAGGTAAAATATTAATAAAAATAAATTACATTAAAACACAATTTCTTACGCTGTCAATAAAGCACTTTTAGCCAAATAAAATCCTGGAATTTCGTATTTTTCAAACATAATTTCGGTAACTTTTTCCCGTTTAGCTCGAAGATTCCACTATTTGAAAATCGTACATTAATATTGAACTGTATACCATTTAATTTAAGACTAAAACATACACTCGGTTCAGACATAAGAACGGGATATTCGTTAGAAGCAGCGCAGAATTTTTTGGCATATACGTGATCCACAAGAGCTTCAAAGAGATCCCAGTTGGAAACTGTACGAGAGCAATTTTAAATAATAGTATGTTGACTTTAGAATCTAAATAACTAACTCATTCCATCCTCCAAAAATGTTTGAATTTGAACACCTTCTCTTGGTACCCTAATCTCGACATCTCCAAATGAATATTTTGATTTTTGTGTATCTTTCTTCTCTTCATAATTTTCATCGTATGCAACGGCCGAAGGAATGTCGTACTGAAAAGTTATCGCATTAACTTAACTGTACTAGTAGCCTAAATAAAAATTTTGCATCCAAGTGAAATATAAATTTTCACTTACTTTGGGTAAATCTTCGCCAGCAACTCCAAGTCTGGTTGAATAGCTTCCGATATCGAAGACAAAAGCCCCGATTTCCTCTGTATTTCACCAAAATTAAATAAGTCTTTATTTAAAAATGCGAAAATATTAACCCGCTTGAAATTGGGTCGGACCGGTCGTTAAATAAATGTTAAAAATATAGATCCAAGTATAAAATATAGAAAAAGTTTTAACATACCTCCTGAGTATAATCCCCCACACACTGACGACCAATTTAAGTTAGAATTAGCCATCTTCAAGGCAGTTTATAGACGATCAGCGTCCACCGGAAATATAAAACAGGAAAGAGCGATGGTTGGTGCTGACATCTCGTCAAAGACAAAAACACCAGTCTAAATTTCCTTCAAGCAGTGCTATTGGATGAACTAATAAGTTTTACAAATAAGCCGTCATATAGCAGACCTCTCAAGAAAAATGTATCTTATGTACTATTTGGATGAAAATGGAAAGAGAAAATATACTTTTTCAGTTAGTTTTATCACTTATTTAGCTAAATTTACGCCACATAGTTTCTTTATGTATACCTAAACGTATTATCGCTATACAGCACGTGGATCCATCAGGAGTTCCTACTAAATCAGCTCATCCAGCGCGATTTTCCCCAATGGACCAATACAGTCGTCACAGAATAACCATTAAGAAGCGATTTGGTATCCTTATGACACAACAACCCAAACCAGTTTTCTAATAATCTTTCGAACAATATTTTGTTTATATTTGACGTTCTACATGTATATCAATATTATTCATTTAGTTAAAAAACATATTCAGTCTATTAAAAAAGTAAATTAGACCTATTATATATTTTCTCCCATAGAAACAACTGAGTTTATGTATATTGTTATAATTATAAGAAAGCTATTAATAAACTTTAATTTTTAGTTTCATTCTATGCAAATAAACAAAAAGCAGGAAACAAATCATTTGTTTGAGAAGCAATAACCTCACATAACTTTTAACTAGTGTGTTGATATATATATGTTATCGAAGGAAGATCTAAAATAATTAAGTTTTAAAAATACAAAAAGTATATTTCTTCATAAATATATAAATAATTTATAAAATATTTCTTTATTAAAGGAGGGTTATCTAAAAGATTATATATACATTATACATATTTATAAACTTGTTTATAAACCTATTTTTATCAATTTAAAGAATATTTTAAAACTTATCGGCTATTATATATACAACTCTGATAAATCTGGACACTTTTCGTCAGATCGAAAACTATTCCAATTCGAAAGGCATGTCGATCATCTTTAAGAACGCATGTCTTTTGCGGCAATTTATAAATCCTAACTCATTATGGTTGGTAAATTTGTTATATATGTTTACACATTAAATTATTCGTGTTTTATCTTTCAATTTGATATAATGTGGCTAATCATGTCAATTTGATGTTCGATAATATGAGGATATCTCCTTCAGCCTTACTCAAATTAGATGGTCAAGATACGATGTTCGAAGTAACTACCTCGAACCAACTATTGACAAGAAAGAATTACACAGCCCCCTCTCCGAATTGGATGAGCGAAGATATAGGCCAATAAAAGCCGCTCTAGATGAACATAATACACTTCTCAACTATGACCCACTCATCAAGTAAGAAAGTCAACAAACTTACAACATCATTTTCAATTAGCAATCATTTATTATGTTCATATTTCATAATTTAGGCGTTTCACAAGGCACTTAATGAAAAAAGGAAATAAAAATTTAGCACGATACGTTACAGAAATGGCTTTAGAAAATGTTAAAATAATTCAATTAAAGAAATATCATAAAGCAGAGACTGAAGAAGAAAAATCAAGGATAGAACTCAATCCGAGGAAAATCTTCTCCCAAGCTGTTGAAAATTGTAAACCCTTGTTAATTTTGCAAAAAGTGGTTAGAGGAGGAGTTATGTACGAAGTACCTATACCTGTTATGCCTAATTATCAAACGTATAAGGCATTCTATTGGTTAGTCGAAGCTGCCAAGGAGAAAGAGAGAAATACAAGAATCTGGGATAGTTTGGCTAGAGAATTAATAGATGCATCAAATAGTGAAGGTAAAGCAGTAAGAAAGAAAATTGAACTACACCGAACTTGCGAAGCTAATAGAGCGTATGCTCATTATAGATGGTAATTTAATATACTTTTTTGAACTGTTTTTGTTGATACTAATTGATGAAGAAACTATCCAATACAATCTTCATAAAATAAATAAACTATGAATAATCGATCAATTCAATTTCAATATTGTCAGCACCTAATTTTTCTATTATTAAACGCACAACTTTCAAACAATTCCGTGAACATTTTAAAGTTGAAAGTGACCTTGACATTCGTGCTTAAATTTCGTAGATTTCCTTCATAAAAGTCAATTTACCGATAATTAATTTATAATTTCTCTATCTATAATTACATATATATAAATAATGTTTTTTTGTGAATGTTAAAAGAAAGAGGTTAATTATTATTTTAGCGAAAGATACGCACAAAAAGTTACCAATCTTTAGAAAGTATATCTTTGTTTTTGTTAGGCCAAACTCTAGCCTTGAATCAAAGAAAACGTGGAACATAGATTATTAAATAATCAAAGTTTACTTGAAAGTAATTTTACAGGCCTATTTAGATTAATTATATATGTTAATGTTTCTTTAAACTTTATAGATTATTTCTACTAGAACATTATTATTTTCCTTTGGACGATTTGATTACTATAAAAAATTAAAATATGAGTCTTCAATCTATTGTATTTGATGGTACTAAACTGGAAATCATTGATCAACTTCAGTTGCCCAATACTACTAAATATATAGACATTAAAGATACTAAAGATGGTCATAGAGCTATTAAAACTATGCAGGTAAAGTCAAAAATACTATCTGACACTTTAAGGTTGAGTAAAGAATTTCTGTTACATTACTTTAAGATAAGAGGAGCACCGGCAATAGCAGTTTTGGGATCGTTGAGTCTACACGTTGAAATGCTACGTTGTGAATTTGCATCGGCAACTGATGTTAAAATATTTGTAGAAGAGAAAATGACATATTTAGTATCTGCGAGACCAACTGCTGTAAATATTTCCGAAGCGAAGGATAGACTTGTTAAATTGGCCTCGGAATCCGTTTCAAATTCCAAATCTGCATCGGAAGCTAAAGCTCTGTATGCTTAATTTTTTAAATTCATATGAATACGTAGAGTATTAATAAGAGCTTTATTCTCTTTGCTTAGAATTCTTGAAGCTACTAAAAATATGCTTAAAGAAGATGTTGATACAAATAAAGCTGTAGCTACTCATGGAGCAATGCATTTATTAAATACAGTCGGTGGTGAAAAGGTGTCTGTCTTGACACATTGTAATACTGGTTCATTGGCTACTGCAGGTTATGGAACGGCATTAGGTTTGTACTTTAAGTTAAAAAGTTATGGGAAAAATAACGAAAAGTTTTATAGGTGTAATTAGGAAATTAGGTGAAGAAGGTCGTTTGGAACATTGTTATTGTACTGAAACTAGACCCTATAACCAGGGAGCAAGATTAACAGCGTACGAGTTGACTTGCGAAAACTTACCTTCTAGTCTGATTTGTGATGATATGGTTGCCTATCTCATGAAAGAGAAGAAAATATCTGCAGTTTTCGTTGGTGCAGATCGTGTAGTTGCCAACGGAGATACAGCAAATAAAATTGGAACTTATCAAATAGCTATATGTGCTAAATATCATAATATACCATTCTACGTAGTTACTCCAAGAACAACGATTGATTTAAGTAAGAAATCTGGCAAAGAAATTATCATAGAAGAGAGACCACATTCCGAAATGACTAAAATAGGAGATTGTCAGATTGCTCCACAAGGAATGAATTGTTGGAATCCAGCTTTTGATGTTACACCAGCGGAACTTATAACTGGTGGCATAGTTACGGAAATTGGAGTGTTCCATCCAAATAAACTAGAACAGGAGCTACGAAAGAGCTAACATATAGTTGACTTAAGTAAACTTTAATAATATGATTATAATTAAATAAAAGTCATTTAATTATTCATAATTGATACATTGTTAACAACTTAGTGTTTATATACTAAAAGTATCACAACACTACGGCACTCAAGTAAATAGATATTCACATTTTATATGTATTGTATAAGTATAAAAATGTTATAGCCTTCTTTTCTTGATATAAAGTTCGTGAGTAATTGAGATTCAAGCTATGGAATGCGTGTCGGATTCAATACCATTCATAGTTACGGGTAAAACTACGTCTCTTTGGCTCACTGCAGATTTCGGCCTGTCTTCTTGTCCATCCTCAGGCGAATGACCGTTGACGGATCTCATTTCCACTGCGCCAGAACTATACTGGTTAATTGAATTGACTTGTCGTCGATCATCATTATCATCATTGAAATCATTCTGATCTCGGGCAAAATCAATGAAAACTTGATCAAGTGTTGTTTGACAGAGCGAATAGTCTTCTATGCCGAGTGTTGCCTTGTTTTCCTCAATAGAAGAGAACATAGAACTTAAAGAGCAATTAAAAATTTGATACTTTATCATGGTGTTATGTTCTTCTAGTTTTTTATTCTCTGTAAATGTCTTTTCCACAAAATTCTTAGCGTTTTCAACAAGATTCTTCTCCTTCACTCTAATAGATAAAGTATAGCCATTTCCAAAACGATGTTTTATATGTTGAATTGATCCAATGCACTTGAATCTTCCGTTAACCATAATCGATATTCTTCCGCACAAAGCTTCGCATTCTTCCATGCTGTGAGATGTCAGCACAACTGATCGGCCTTCTTTCACTATATCGGATATGGCTGACCATAAGAATCTTTTAGCTGCTGGATCCATACCAGTTGTTGGTTCGTCCAAAAAGACAATGGATGGATTTCCAACCAGGGCGATTGCTGTACTGAGTTTCCTCTTATTTCCACCTGAATATGTTCCTGATGGTCTATCCGCATATCTTGTCAAGCTCATTCGACTGATGGCCCATTGAGCAACCCTGGCTATATCTTTCTCTGGTACGCCTCTTATTTTTGCAAAAAAAATTAAATGCTCTCTTGCAGTAAGGAGGGGCCAAATCGCATCGAATTGAGGACAGTATCCTAGTCTCTTAAAGGCTTCTGAAGGCTCCTTCTTGACGCTCTTCCCGTCGATGAAAGCATCTCCATGACCTACATCCAAGTCCCCAGTCAACATTTTGAAAGTAGTTGTTTTTCCAGCTCCATTGACACCCAACAGACCAAAACACTGACCCTTTCTCACTCCAAAATGGATACCTTTTACAGCCGAATTCGGTTTAAATCGGCACATAAACGGTTGAAAATTGTTGTAAACTTTTGCAAGTCCATCTACTTTCAATAAGTCATCAGATGATTGAACACGGTGTCGTTCCGCTTCAACATCTGGATCCTCCGCTGCATTGGCAGGTGGTATGTATTGCTTTTTCGCCATTGGAAACCATTTCCTGTACCAAAAGCCATATTGAATACAGAGAGTTAAGGCTAAAAACAACCATCCAAGTAAGAACATGGAGAGTAGATTCTTGCCACACATTTCCCAACTAAGAGGATCTTTAAACTCTACCTCACCAAGACTTTGGAAAACGTCGGCTGACAATTGATTAGCTGCCATGTCTACCAAGCCTCTACCAAGGCAATAGTGCGGTAAAATAAGGAAAACTTTTCTCAAAATGTTGTTGATATTTTGTAATTCTTCATCATCGAAGAATTCCATAAAGTATGTAGATATTGTTGACAAGAAACCAACCATTACGTTGATGCTAGATAGTAGAATAAATGCAAGAGAAGGAATTCTAAATAAATAATTTGTAGGGTACATCATAGGAATTATTGACCACCCGTAGAGTAAAAGTAAAAGGAGTAAACACGGTGCATTATCTGCAGATACGTATGCCTTTGTTTGAAAGCATAAGAAGATAATAAAGCAAATCAGTACTGAAAAACAGTAGCTTAACATATCCCAGGCAAAAGTTGATAGCCAGTATACAACTGGACTGACACCAGAAACCAACTGCAAGTGCTTAGCGTTAGAAACTCTCTCGTCTATCAAGAACAGAACGAAGGATGCAGGTATAAAAGATAACGCAAATATTACACTGATAGCTATAAGAACATCAACTGCTGAAGCTCTTAAGGCAAAATCCTCCAATTGAAGTGACGTTAAATTTAACGGATGTTGAACCGCAACTATACCATGTCTTCTTGAAGTAGTTGAGTTGACAGTAGCCCTCAAAAGCATGTTAGAAAATGCATTTAAATAGGCTACTGATGCTGGATGGCCCTTGTTATTGAACCACACTTTTGCTGTTTTAGGGGTTACAGCTATTTTTGAGATATTTATCAGATCATTTAGAATAGCTCTAGCAGAACAATTGGTAATGTTACCACAAATAAGGGTGCTGAGCAATTGCAGATTTTGAGTACTATTTACTATTTCAGAATTATTCAAGTCCAATTCGTTATTGTCAATAAAGGAATACCCCCCATACCGCTTCTTAATATAATCAGGCATAGTCTTCTTCAACCAATCGGAAACATTGTAGTTCGTCAAGTTAAAGATTACATCTGTAGTGGGAAGGATCCTTTTAGCAGGTGTGGGGCCTGCAGCTCCATCAGGGCATTTTATGAACCCATTCTCACAGGAGCACTTAGGCAATGATGAGTAATTAGCAACAAACGCAGGTGGTTCAGACCATTTTGTACTAGAGGATTTTTCACAACTTTTTCCATCTATATTCCAAAAGTCTGAGGGGAGACAACGAGTTCCTAAACTGGTTTCAGACTGAGTAAGCTCATATTCTAGTTTGTCTCCTAATATTGAATTAGTACTATCTTTGCTATAGAACATATACAAATGCTTGTCCTCAGCATTACTAGGCTTTAGAGTCCAAGGATGTAATTCCAATGGGGCTTGATCGGGTTGAGTAATTTTCAGGGTTGAGAAAATCATTGCCAAGCAAACAAATACTGCAGGAAGTACTATTTCTGCAAATAGACCTTTAATATTCCTTCGAGTATTATGAAATCTTTTAATAAATATTCCAGAAAATTGTCTCCTTAGCAAGTGAAATCCATCGATCTTATGAGATCCTGCACCATTGCAATTTTCAATATTAATATTTTTATGGTGATCATTGACCAAATGTCTAGAATCGACAGTTTTTCTGAGCTTCTTATTTAAATAATTTAATCTCTTGCGGAAACTGGAAAATGTAGTTGGAAATGATATATTATTTTCACTTCGTGTATCATCTATTTCGTCTCTTTCTCTTTGTTCAGTTCCCTCGGTAACTTTAGCATCTTCTGCAACTTTTAGAAAAACTTCTTCTAAGGCTGCGTCCGAAATTCCATAACTTGATATTCCGAGTTCTTCCTTTAATTTTTCTAAAGCATTAAACAGTTCGGGAAAATTTTGTGACTTTGATGATGGCAATTGAAAAGTCATTTCCGTTCCAATATCTTCAATTAACCTAGCTTCCTCAACATGCTGGCAAACGAGTCTAGTTACAGCCGTTGAATCTTTTATTTGTTCTTCAGCTCTTACTAACGTCAACTGGTATCCATCACCAAGAGAATTCTTTAAAAACATACTAGATCCATAACATTTAAGTTTACCATGAGCAATAATAGCTATTTTATCTCCCAGAACATCAGCTTCATCCATAAAGTGGGTACACAGTATGATGGTACGACTTTTTTTGTATTTAAGAAGTAATTCCCAAATAGCTCGCCTAGCGTGAGGATCTACTCCAGCTGTTGGTTCGTCCAAAATAACCACTGAAAAATAGTAAAAAAATATATAACCTATTAGTTGACTGTTTGACTAAAATCCCTTCAATTTTTTTAACGTACCTTTAGAATTTCCTACGAAGGCAATAGCAATGGAAAGTTTTCTTTGCATTCCACCTGATAGGGAAGTTGATAGAGCATCCTTTTTGTGTATTAAATCAACATCGCTTAATAGTTTGTCTAAATCTTGTTTTATTTCAGCATTTGTCATGCCCTTTAGGGAGCCGTAAAACCAGACGTGCTCCTCACAAGTGAGATTACCAAATAATACGTTATGTTGTGGGCAGAGTCCCAGAGATTTTCTTATTTCAGGCAGATCAGTTCTAATATCTTTATCATAAATAACAGCCGTTCCAGACGATGGTGGAATAATGCCAGTTAATATTGAAATTGTTGTGGTCTTTCCAGCTCCATTATGACCAAGGAAAGATGTAATTTGATCATGTGCAAAATTCAAGTTTAAACTATCAACTGCGGTTTTATTGCCGAATTTTTTCGTTAAACCCTTGATACTGACGCCTATTTTCTCATGAGATGCCCACTCTTCGTATTTAGTTGAATCTAAACTTTCGGAATGGTACGCAGTGCTTGAATCACTGACCTTTTTCATTGAGATGAAGCCTCTCCAGTAGGAAGATTGGACAGGAAAGTACCATTTTTGTGGAACTCCGTAATCTCCTGGAAAGACTGCTTCGATGTACCAAGTGATCAGAAAATAAATGCAGGAATCAACGAGCATCATTAACATGGATGTAGCAGCGCTGAAGTTATCATCTGGCAGAGGGCTTTTTCCTACGTTTGACCACTGAAGTCCTTCACCAATCTCTTCGTATCGAGCTATATAAGAGCATCCAAAACCAAATGATACGGTTGAAGATAAACAAGCTACGCATTTATGCCAGAACATCATATTTTCTTCATATCTTAAGCATATGCTATATGGCAAATAGCCGACGAAATAGATAATGGCAGCGCAAACCGCCGCTAAATTAGCTCTGGAAAAGAGTGTTGAGATAAGGAAAGTTTGAGCTATCGTAGCGACTACATGACAAAGGAGAAAAACCAAGATTACACCGGCATTTGCATGTTCAGCCACTTTTCCAACTTTTAAGATAATGAGGAGAGCAATACAGCTTACTAACAAAATTATTAATGACGTTATAAACGAGGCAATCCAGTGTACAAGGTTTCCTAGACCCATAGTTCGCATTACCTCTTTTAATCGTTTTTCCTTTTCATACACGATAGATCTGACAATCATAGCAACGGATAAAATCCATGCAACAGTCATAAACAGCGGCATCATACCAGTTAAAGCTCTAACAAATTGATCATAGATATAACAGGGATATGGAAATTGTTGCATGTACATTCCAAGGTTCGCTTCATTTGGGTCTGTTGCTCTTGTTTTTATATAATAAGAGTCGATCATATCTTGAAGAAAGATAAAACCCGAGAGGAAATACTTCAGATCACTAAAAGGCATCCTTCTAGGACCAGGCCGCCAAAATCGATCTACTTTATATTTTGTATTATCAATTTTTGCCGAATCCATTCTTATTTTATAGTGAAGTAAATCAGGTATTTCTTTAGCATCTTCAGGAATTTCAAATACTATTCCAGCCCAGAATGTTCCATTACTGATCATCTTTTGTCCTTCATAAAGTAAACGACCTTCTGATTCAATTCCTTGCAATTTGTCAAGTTTCACACAGTCTAGAAACTGTGCAGTTGCATTTATAACAGCTGCTACCGTTTCTATTAGGTCTGATAAATTCTGATTTCTAATTAAGTTTTGGAAATCATTTACTCCGGTTGTATTGGGGAAAATACTACCAGTTTGAGGTGATTGAACGGCAGATAATATAACTTCAAACCATTCGCTATTAACCGTACTGACTAAATCTGGAGTTATATCCAAGAAATCCTTTGCAAATTGTTTAAGCAAACCAATCTGTTGAAATAAAGTCAACGAATTGTTCAAAAATTCCCTAACAACTGGAATGTCAGGAGTATAGAGTATATTTCCTCTGACAATTGGTCCAAGTTGCCTCCATAGTAATCTAGTTGATCTCGATTCTTGCATACTACATATAAATGACTTGCAGTAGTCAGTCATATTCTCATACTTCTCTACACATTTTCTTCTCTGATCATTTTCATGAGCTTCGTGATCATTATCGTCATTGCTAGGCCTCTTAGTAGTTGGAAGCGCCTCGTTGGCACTTTCCTGACTTCGCAAAATTCTTTCAAGAAATTGGGATGATCTGCCACAGAGTAGTTTGCTAATTCTTGATGATGTCGGTGCATCCGATGTACCAACAGCTTGTTGAATATCCCCAAAAGCTTTCCACAAAGAATTCAGTTGGGAGATATCATTAGCAATCCTCGTAAGAGAGTTAATTTCCTCAAAGCGACTCTGGACTCTGGGTATTCCCGCTGCTTCTGAACAATTATTAAGCCCTTCAATTAATCTAGGTATTGATATAGCTTGTATAAGATCATTCAGCAAATCTACTCTTTGATCCCCAGGCAGACCACAAATGGATTGACGCAATATTTCCGTTTCGTTATCACTATGATGAACGGTCAATAAACGATCAAATTCATTCTTATCACAAAATATCGTTTCTGCTTCTTCATTTAATCTATTAGGATTAAATTGCTGATCCCTTAAAAAGTCCAGTCCCCTCATCAAGGCCTAAAAATAAGAACAGGAATTATATTTACACGTATGACTAAGAATATAAACGGAAAAATACAGCAAGAGAAAATAAGAAGTGACAAGGTCTATTAAATCGATATCAATTTTAATGCTCACGTTTGTTTCGTTAATGTCACTCTGTAGAAGTAACGTAATAGCCTCGTTGGATAAAGAGATATTATCTTCTTTAAGTCGTTCTCTAAAGTCACTAGAGTTTAACAGATTTGTAAGTTGTGTGGTACATGGGACGTTACCGCTAAGAATGTCGTCAGAGACTAGTTTCCTCAAATTATCAGCATCAACTATTAGTCTCGCCAAAGCTTCTATGTTGTTCTCATTGCTAAGAACCACATCAAAGTCAGATATTATAGTTGTCAAGGAACTTGACGAGAAAGTGTCAGTTAGCAATCTTCGTTCAGTATCAGTTTCATTGATGTGACAAGTATTATTCAAGCTGCAAACTACACTCTGCAGAAATGGGAAAATACCAGTTGATGGCAAAGCTTTAGCGTCGAAGTGACATTCGTGATTGAATTCTTTTAAACCTCTCGTTCTAACCCAAGCAAGAATAATAAATAAAAATAATGGCCATATTATCTCAACAGTGGTCATAATAGGTTTTCGCCGTTTAAGTGTAAAATTTTTCCATAAAAGCAATCTTAATTGCTGAAAGAAAGCCATTTTTGACAGGTTAAGTGCAGATTCTGTATTATAGCTGTAAAAATAAAAATTCAATGGATAAATATTCGCAGTATCAAAAAGATAAGACATGAATATCTACTTAATCGTATGAATCAAAACTATCAAGAATAGTTGATATCTTTAATATTTACTAAACAATAGCAAATATAAAAATTTTTTACCTTTCTGATTATCTTTTATTTTCAATGAAGGGAATAAAAAATATGGTTGATAAAATCTAAAATACTGTAATTTCAGGACAACACTCCGGCATCCAACTAGTTACTCAATAAAGTTCTCCGCTCATACTGGTTGAAGTGGTGTTAATCAGTATTCTGCCTAATTGTTCTTTTTTCATGTAAACTATAACGTTCTAAAAAGTGCCCTCAGAATATTGATCTCTGATTGGTCCCATAGAATATATATATATATATATATAATTTACTAAACAATTACATTATTTTTTAAATATTTTAATAATATTATTCTTGTGATATAAGTATATTTCAGTAAAAATTCGAAAATAATGATAAAAGGTCAAGGTCAAACTAGATTTTCCGGGAAATAAATAAACTTCAAAAGATAATTGTTTTATTAAGTATTATATCTTGTAAGGCAACATATTGATAGCAATTTGTAATTCATTAAATGAAATACTATTAAAATTAAAGACATTGCAAAAAGTTGAACAATAATATAACTGACTCCAAATTTAACTATGCCCTATTGTTGACTGTTTAAATCTTTAACTATTGTCTATTACTCATAGTTGATTACTCATAGTTGATTATGTTAAAATACAAAAAACTTTTAATATTCAATAGAATAATAATAGTATAAATAGTTATCTAAGGCATGACGGGCTTTACCTATTTATAATTTTCAGATTTATTAAGACTGCTATTGGAAGAGAGAGAGATCTAAATTTATATAATAAAAAAGTTTTACAGAAATTTTACAATAGTTCTAGTCTAAAAATTTCACTTTTAATACTATCCAGTACAATTAATAAGATTTACAATAAAGTCTTAAAAGTAGTTTATGTTCAATTTAAAGTTTAAATATCTTACCAAAGATTTCGCAAAATATTCAAAGTGATCTTTTTTTGAGCTACTATCTATCTTTCGAGCATAGGGAAACTATCTATCGGTTTAATACAAAGTAATACAATTTTTATTAATGATGTTTTTTAATAAAAATTCATTTTAAACCAGCTGAGAGAGGAAATTGAAAAATTGAAATTACCGTTGTTTCAAATGGCTATACTTTTTTTAATGGATATACAAATTATGATTATAGATTTATGTTATTACGTTGATATGTGTAGGAAAATCTATATATAGTCGAATGATAAGTGGCATAAGAATTTTATTTCTCTAGGACATTTAGGTGACTTTTGTGTTTGAATGGAAAAATAACAACTTTAAATTAACAGACAGCTTTTACTAGGGGAAATCGCCTCTTTAAGCAAAATGCAATATTTAAGAATTTGTCTTCGAAATTCAAATAAACTTTAACCTATATTGGGCCAGGTCAAAATGGAAATGGTGATCTGGTACCAGTCTTCGCAAATTCGAGAACGAGAGTCGTTTTTGACAACGAACCAGCTATTCCGCCTCGTTTTGAAGACGAAACGTTAGAACACGCATTCCCTAACAAATATTAAAATTTAAAACGCATACACACTAAATTCTCTATCGTTATATAATGCCGCTACAAGAGGATGTTCTTAAGATCGGGAAAAAATTAGAAAAGATGGTTTCGAGTAAGTCTGTGGTAAGTATTTTATATGTTTGTATCGTGTCTTTCGCTCCTGTTTCAAAATGGCGGAATCTCGTTTTCATTTGGGATTTCCTAAGAGGTATTTTCCATGTTTATTTTTTTCACAGGATCAAGCGACTGCTATGGAACTTCTTATGCAGCTGAAGAAACAAAAGATGAATTTAGAAGTTTTACAAAAAACTAAAATTGGAATGATCGTTAACAATTTTCGAAAATCGACAAAGGATGATGAGGTCATTTCTTTAGCAAGATCGCTAATTAAATCATGGAAAAAATTGATTGGTAAATTATAAAATTCTTATAAATTTTTTTTCAAGCTAATTTGAACCAATGATTTAATTAGGTGATTCCGGTAAAAAAGATACAAAAGAAAAGGGAAAATCAGTTCATCATGAAGGTGGTCAAGAATTTCCAAGAACTGATAGTACTCTAAGTACAATGTCGGACGATTATTCTCAAAGTCCTACAGATTCTCAAAGAAAAGATAGCCCTAATCCAGCAAATATGCATATGATTCGTAGTTATCCTGAAAGGGTTTCCCATACATCCGACCCAATTAGATTGAAATGTCGAGAGATGCTGGTTAATGCTTTAAAGTCTGGTGGTAAGATCTTTTAAAAATTTATCCAAATTTCTATAGGAATAATTTCTTATTAATACTTTATATCTTCACTTAGATTTACCAACTGAATCTAATGATCCAGTGGACGTGGCGGCTGCTATAGAAGACCACATTTTTAATGAATTCGGTAATACCGACAATAAATATAAAAACCGAGTGAGAAGTCGAGTATTAAACTTAAGAGACAGCAAGAATCCTAAACTCAGAGAAAACGTATTGATGGGATATATATCAGCTGAAAGAATCGCAATAATGACAGCAGAGGTAAATATATTTCTTTAACAAAAACTAGTTTTGAAAGTGTCAAATCCAATAAAAAAATTTGGTTGACAAGGTGCTAACTTTACGATTTAGCGCATTATTTTAAACTATAATTAGATCGATTTTGATTAAACTGTTTTGGAGAGTCATATTTTCTTTTAAACAAATTTTGTCTTCTAGACGAAAGAACCTTTAAACTTTAAAAATCATAAAAATAATTGAGTTCCAGATGCTAGTGGCTAGTTTCAAGTCTTAGCGAATGTTTTATATATTTAATATAGCACGAATAATAGCTTTTTTTAATTATATCAAATATGCTCTTAACTTGATTAATTTTTTATTTAATCGACAATTTCTATTTAGGATATGGCGTCTGACGAAATGAAAGAATTGAGGGAAAAATTTACTAAACAAGCTATTAATGACCACCAGATGGCTGTTAGAGGTGGTACAGCGACTAGTTTGATAAAATGTGGAAAGTGTGGCAAGAGGAGTGTATTGTATAATCAAGTCCAAACTAGAAGTGCTGATGAACCTATGACAACATTTTGTCTTTGTCAAGAGTGTGGACATAGGTGGAAGGTAAATAACTTTATATTATAGAAAATATCATACTTGTATTAAATGGAAAATATATTTTTTTTACCATTACTGATACCCAATTAATTCTTTTTACAGTTTTGCTGAAAGAACCTTTTGGCCTGCTTTCACCTTTTGGAAAGTTGATTTATAAGACTAACTGATTTTTATGGATTGATCCTTTGTCAGCCTCATTCTATGTCAAGATATTGTTTGTAATTTTATATAATGCATTAGCCGTTTAAAAGTTTCGTCACTCACATAATACTTATTCTTGTTTTGGTTTTCGATGGTAATTTTTATAAAATTTACTCCTGTTAATAGTAATTTCACCTTCTTATAATACGATTTGCTAAGAGGCTTTGATCATGCGGTTTTCCCTCATTTGAGTTTATGATAACCATAGGAAGTGTAATAATATTAGCAAGGTCTATTGTATGCAGCAGTAGGTCAATTGTTTGAAGCAGTGTTTGACTTTGTAGTTGAAGATTATTTGTTTATTTTTTTTCATTATATTTCTTAAGATAATTATTACACTTTTTGTATAAATGAAGAAAACAACGCTTCATTTATAATTTATAATTACTTTTAACTAATTTTTTTTTACAAAGATATCTATTTATCTTTATGATCTTACTGTAAAAGGCGATTCTTGTTCCATCGAAAGCCAAAATTTAACATAATAGGATCAAATCTAAGAACTTTCGGTAGATATTTCAAATTAGCAGCAAACATAAGTTAAGTTCTCAGGCATTCTTACAATCGATATATATATATATAAAATTTATATATATAAGAGTGAGAGAAAAAAATATTCAGGGTTCAGAGGTCAAAGACAAATAGGGAAGGGAGGGACGGGAAGTGTGGATCAGAATTATCTTCATTATATCATACTTATCGTTATTATGATACGAAGTGTGTGTGAATAGTAAACATCATAAAAATTCAATGTTTGTCAATTTGTATGTTATGCTTGGAATTTTTTTCTAAATAAATAATGTAGAATTAATGGTGAAAAGAAATTAATTAAAAAAAAATATACTTCAATTTTTAATAAGTTAAAACGATAAAAACATTTCATTCAACTTGTTGTTCAAGATTTTTATATTTAACTTGACAATTTTATTATTCCAAATACAAACAAAAAATTGAAAATATAAAGAAATCTACAAACTAAAAACTCTCTTTCCTCTTAGTTTTTTTTTTGTTTTGTTTTGATATTTTTTTTTTAAATCTAAGAATAAAAACCTAAAATTGTTAAATATTTCCAAATTTTTAATTCATATTTTTATTAATAATTCGGATAATAAAAATTTCAAAACAAAAAAAGAAAAATATGTTTTACATAAAATAAAATTATGAATTTAAAATAAAAAACAAAGAATAATAAAAAGGATGGGACAGGCGAGATAGAAATAATTTTCCTTCTTGTTACGTTCTCTTTTTCATTACTTTTTCATTATGCCTAAGAAGATTAATAATTAAGCGAAGACGGGTGGGGAAAGAAAAGATAGGAGGAGGAGGAGAAAGAGAGAAAAAAAAAAACAAATTTTTCACATATCGAACGTATAACTGTACAAATTGAGCGGTTTCTTAAACAGCAACAAGTGCAAAGTTTTGTCCATACAAACATAGTATATATATATATATATATATATATATATTGAATATTGCAGGCTCAAATAACATTCGAAAACTCCCCTCTTCTTTGTTTTTTTCTTCATCAACATTTACAGATAGAAAAAACATTAAAATATTGAAAACAAGAAAAAAAAAATGGCACTCCGTGTACAGAAATAAACAATTATATTCTTTTCAATTCTCTGTTTTGTTTTGTTGTTTCTTTCTTTTTTTTTTTACATTTTGAAAGACGTAAAAAAAGAAACACTAACCAAAAATATTGCAGTAAAATTTTACCTTTTTAAACGATAAAATATTACAATAGTTCACGCCTGCACGTTTAATTTTTTTATCATCACAGTTTCTCAACAAATTTGCAATCCTAAAATTTTAAATTTCTTTTTTTTTTTCTTGTTTTTCTTTTTTGGACACGACGGAAAAGAAATCATTCTCAACAAATAAATTGTTTTTCCTTTTTTTTTTGTTTTTACACAATTATACATGTATATTACTTATATATTGATATATAAGCGAATATACAAGATGTTACTAAAATATCAATAATCAATAAAACAATCGATGTACGAATAAATTTTTGAAATATGAGAAAAGAAGAAAGGTTATTACTAGATTATAAATTCTCAACCAAGCACAAGATTTGGTACAAAATACAACTATCTATCAAGGTGGAGAATGTCCGGGTCTAGTCGCACGCGATGGGTTCAACCGACTGGAAATAATAAAAAAAATAGTTAGACTATAATTTATCATCAATAATTATATATTTCTTTTTCTTTTTTAATTTAATAAACTTTTTTTTTTATAAAAAAAAAGAAAAAAAAAAGAGAAATTTCTTCCAAAGATAAAATAAATAATGGATTATTTCAACTACAAGAAAAAAAATGTTATATATCTATATATACATAAAAAGCTGACTACTTTGTGTTTTATTTAGTTGATATGACCTACATTTTAGGTGCTTTTCTACTGTGTTATTGCACACATTGCTTTCATTGGTCTAGTGTCTTTATCTATAAACAAGACAAAGATCATTTTACACATTTAATACTTTGAATAGTAACTCTTTTAAAAATAGAATGGAATTGTTAATAGAATTCTCTCTTCTTTTAATTTTTTTTCCTTTGTTTTTTTAATAAAAAAAGTAGATTAAATAAGAAATAAAACACATTCAATCATAAATTTCTATAAATAAATAAATTATAACATTATAAATTATATAAAGTGATTTCAGATATATATATATATATATGTATATATATATACTGTATATATATTTATATATATATATATATATCAAGCTACTATACTATTATATTCAAGTTATTAAATAAAGCATTAAAACTAAAATAGCAGCATGCAGCACTCAAAAAAAAAATTGAAAATACACTGTTAGGAATAGAGTATTTTTTTTATTTTATAGTTTGTGTGTCTCTGTGAGAGTTTGGTGTATTTGTAAACAAAGATGATTTTGCTATATTGCTTTTTTTTTTAAAAAAAAAAAAATTACACACACACACACACACACATGATAAAAACGGTGTGATAGACTTTTTTTTATAAGTGAGAATATTTATTTTAACTTTTTTTTTATCCTTAAAAGCTTTCTCTCTTTCTTTCTTTCTATTTTCTCTTCCTCTCTCTCTCTTTCTTTTTTTTAATTTAGTTTTTATATAATTTAAATATTCAAATAACAATACTATCCGAAGAAATATAAAAATATAGTTAAAATAGATTTATACCGATGTTGTGTGATATTCAAGCAACATTTCATCGTTTTAAATCCCATAACCATTCCTATGTAGCGGGGAAAAAAAGGTAGAAATGGAAATAAAAAATTATCATTGATAAAGATTCTTGTTTTTTTTTTTTTGTACGATTTTTTTTTTCTTCTTTAATTTCTTTCGTACAAAATCAATTTTTTT
Organism: Dimorphilus gyrociliatus; assembly: GCA_904063045.1. Taxonomy (NCBI): domain Eukaryota; kingdom Metazoa; phylum Annelida; class Polychaeta; family Dinophilidae; genus Dimorphilus; species Dimorphilus gyrociliatus. Next base: position 2,243,591 of record CAJFCJ010000002.1, on the reverse strand, counting down.
TTACCACTTAAAAAAGCGTACTAAATACCCAAAAAAAACAAAGAAAGATATAAACTAAACTACATAAGACTAGTGTGAATTGGGACTGTGCACATAAAAAAAAAAAACCAAAGCGTGCAAAAATATTGAAAACTAAAGGAACAGATTTCTTTTGAGACAAACTGATACATTAAGTAATAATTCTTTCTCTCTAACCGATTAGCGAATTAAAATTGCGAAGAAAATAAAAGACAAAAAATAAATTATCAGAAATAAAATAATAACTAAAGAATTTGAGAAAAACTACGACGCATGCGTGACGATGAAGTTCTTTCTCTCTTTTTTTTCGATACGAAAACAAAAGGCGTCACATGCGACAACTTACAGGCCTATGCGTATGGGAACGAGTATGATAATACTTGGCAGGCGGAGGGGCCGGAGCGTAGGGATTTTGAATTTCGGATGACCAAACTTCTCGCAATCGGCGAGGTTGCATAGAGCTGTGTAATGACATGAAAAAAATAGAGAAAAAAGCCATAGTTTGTATCTTAAAGACAGATTTGTTTTATACAGTAATAAAAAATAGTCTTCCAATTTTTAATGAAAGACACCACAACTTGGTATCTTCATTAACGATAAAAGATGATCCGAGTTTATGATTTATAAGGAAGGATATATAATGGATGAATGGGATTAGGTAAAAGTTGTTTCGTTTTACATTGAAATGACGTAAATTGAATATATACATAAATATATATACATTTACTGTAAATGTAAAGGAAAGATATAGATTTTATAAAGAATATAAAGTAAGAAAAGAATTCAAGAGCAAAATTTTGTTTATGAAAAAACAATTGGCTCGATTTGTAAATAAAAAAGAACTAATATTTAAAAATATGTGTTTAACTATGATAGAAATTCAAATGGCTTTTGTTCGACCATCATGCCGGTAAATAGGGGATAGAGGAGATAAGTAGACGGGAAGGGGGAGGAGAAAGGAAAAGTAGGCAGAAAAGTGAAATAATGGGTTACAAAATTTTTTGAAAGAGATAAGAAAATGAAAGAATTGAGTGGGAATAGATAGGGGTAAGGTAATGGCGTCCGCATAAATGGATATTTTTTAAATAACATTGTTAAGTTGCAAGATTACTATTACTATGGAGTAATGTAATGAACTGCAATATTTGACTTGAATACATAATTATCAATGATAAAATGTAGACTCTATCTGAAAAGAATAGAATGAAAATGTAAATCGAAATCTATCAACAAGAGATTTACAACATTTAAATGATTTCCTCAATTATAAAATAGCTTAACGGAATTGTTTGTTGTTCATCTCGTTATTGCGAACTTAGCTATTTGGATAAAAGTATTTAGTTCTATTTTATCTTTTATCGAGCCAAGCATCAAACACTGGTTTTTTCAGAAAATCAAATGGTACGTACATTTTATATATATATATATATACATATATATATATATATATATAAAGTATAAATACTGTGTATATATTAGATATATTTTTCATGTATATAAATATATATATATATATATACATATATATATATATTTATACATATATATATTCTCTTTAAACAGCAAAAAAGGGTAGGTAGGGGCTCTTTATTACATTGTTACTTTAAAAATAGAAATTAAATTTGAGGAAAAAGCAATGTAGGACTCGGATTGCGCAACCATAAAGCCCCGAATAAGCGATGGATAAGTAAAATAAGCACCTTTTAAGGGAACTTTGACTTTGCAGAGTTGATGTACCAGGTGATGATGACAAAGAATGTCTTGTTTGACTTCGTCTAGAAGTTTGACTTTGATAAGTTGATCCGGAAGCAGTTTGTCCATTCCCCGACTTCGTACCAATTTGATGGTGTTGTAATTGTTTCACGGCTCTTGACCGTGTTACTGGACCAGTATTAGTTTGCGTCGTTGCATAGCCAGATTTGTTGTCCTTCGATACCCTCCTACCGAAAGTCTCTGAAGCTCCACTGCAAGTTTTTTTCTCGATTTATATTTATATGTACACACGCATATATACATATAAATTTTATACATACATACATACATACGTATAGACAATATTTATAATTAATTGATTGAAAGAATGACGTCTATTTGCGCATGTCAAGCAATATATGACTAAATTATCTCAAATGACTATTTCCTCTTGGTTGTTTTTTTTTATACGCTAGTTTTTTTCAGGCATTTTTCATAGCAATAATTCTCTGACAAACCCATAGATATTAGAATATTACACAAAAGATACAATTCACTTAATCAACATAACATAAAGCTTTCGTAGTTGTTCTAGATTTAGCCTATGTTATCAAATAAGCATAAAAAATAATTTTTCCATCATTCTAATAACTATTAAAAGGCACTAAGCGGCATGTGTTGAGTCTGATGCGAAGCATTCAGAGGCTTTGTCAGGATCTTTAGTTATTACAAAAGAAACTAAGCAACGCAAGTTCATTTATATATGCACCGTAACATGCATATATAGATGCACTTGCCGGATTGCTTCAATCTTGAAATATCGTTTTCTTTCTTTCTTATCCCTAGTTTCATAATATTGAAAAAACTTAGGATCTTTAATAATATAATTTATATACACAATATAGTGTATATAAATGTATATACATATATATATATATATATATATATAAAGAGACAGGAATCTTTCATTGTTCCAAGATAAAAAGGGAATAGAAAAGAGAGCTCTTTGAAATAAATTATTGCAAATAAGCAAATGTTTTCCCGTTTTACAGAAAAAGTGCTTCTTTTGTTCATTATATTTACTCTACCGGTTTCGTTTTTTTCTCTTTTTTTTTAAGTAAGAAAACCATATTTCAAAACGTTTGTTTTGTTTGTTATTTTTTTTTTATTAACATCTCGACGCCACCTTCTTTGATGTTGTTGTTTTTTTTTTAAATCTTTTTTAATTTCAAGTATTTATAAGTCAATTAAAATATAATTCGGCTCACCTTTGAGTTTTTCGATTTTGTTTCAAGCGTTGAGCCTTAACGGCGTTTAATCGATCTCCTTGCGTTAAACTAGTCTTTCCAGTATAGTCGTCCATAGATCCTAAATCGCTAACTGTTTCGTACAAATGCATATCATCCACCTCTTTTGCGATTTTATAGACCCCTGGTTGTAAGGATTTTTGATTTCTAGCCCTTAAGATATCTCCTTGCATCCACAACCAAGCTTGTTTCTCTTCAAGCCAGTGTTGTTGAGGTCCTATTATACTTCCCGGTCGGCATACTCGGATCCATGCAATCGTTTCTGCTGCGGTCAGTTTATAGTGTTTCATTATATAAGCGCCTATCAATGACCCTGTCCGACCAAGTCCAGCTTTGCAGTGTACCGCAATAGAGTCTGGTATTGACTCGACAATATCCAGAAATTTCTGCAGAATTTCATCAGATGGAGTCGAACCATCGACAAAAAATAGGTCATGATGGTCGAATCCAGCATCTTTGAATTGCCTAGCGTCGTATATTTTCTTGTTTAGACGTATGATAGTAGTAACTTTATGTTTTCTAAAGTATGGAAAATACGCCTCAGGAGCGTGTAACGGGTAACCTGGCAACAGTGAGAATCATTAAATACCTTGAATTTGATAGTTACTTGCACGATCTCATATTCTCACTCACTCGTACATGGAAAAATGAAAATTTAATACGAAATATTTCCGATTATTACCGTGATCATTTCGTGATTTCGAATGAGGACTGCAGAATGCAAGAAATTTTCCCGGTAGAAGCCAATTTAGATCTCCGTTTTCTACACACTGTAACGCTACTTATTTAATTTACACTGGACGAGTCTGACTAGAAAAGAGAAGAAAACTGTCCCTATATTTGTTTATTTATTTCTTTTTGATTTTGTTTTGCAAAAGGGGATCTATTTTTCTTTCTTCTTTCTTTTCTAGTTTATTTATCTTTTGTCTAAGTTTTCAAGTATATTACAACGTCATTGTAGCCAAAAATTTAAAGCGATCGAATAAAGCATACAACGATTCATTCAAAAACAAAAACATGAATATAAAGTTGAAATAAAGAATTAAGCTTAATCAAGTACGTTTAAAAAAAGAATGGAAGACGGGATTCGTTTATCATTTTAAACAAGGTCAATAAAGCTAAATAAAGGATATGTTTGTGAAAAGAGGTTTACCGTTTTCAACTTTACTCTTCGGATGAGGACCGCAAAATGCAAGGAATTTATTCGGTAGTATCCAGTTGAAATCGCCATTCTCTACTTTCTGTTTTAAGCAACATAAACAATATTTTCATGCAGAGAAAATAAAAAGAAAATATCATGCTAATCTCTTTTGCTAAACCTTCAAAAGATCTTCTTTTTATTTAGTTTACAAATATATTGTATACATGCATATATATATACTGATATATATATGTATGTATATTTAAGGGATGTAAAAAGAATAAAAGAAGATAAAATAAGAGTAAGGGAACGTATGAACTCTATTACTAAAATATAGGTCTAGCCGCAAAGCGATCTGTCAACTTTAATTTAGTTGCTATATAGCAGCAGCCAAGAACAACGAATAAGAAAATTCTAGGTATAAAAAGTAATTAAACGTACCTCGTAGTGTTCGTATTCTTCTACGTCGAATGTTTCAAAATTAAAGAAACCATTTTGCAAAGCCTGAAATAACAAATGAATCGGTAAATTCATGCACTAATCTGGTTGTTTGCTTGCACTCACTTTACTAACGCCTTGTAGTGTATCTAGTAGAGTCAGATTATAGGTAGAAGCTCCGAATGAAGCGTCCCTATTATTAGATAAAAATCCTTGTCTTATATTTACTACCATAGAATAAGATTGAAGTAAAACGATTTGAATTGATTCAATTAGCCAATCAGGGCCTCTTGTATTAAATATGGCAAGCACGCTTAGACACTGTCAATGAACTTTATCTCGTTTTATTTTGCTATTAAGTGATCTATAACACCATATTTAGTTCACCCGGGAACTAGGATTGCAAACTCATTTATAACATCTGCGTCATTGGCACACTCGGATCAATAGTAATAATAAGAGAATTATTTAACAATGTTCTCCATCGTGTGTACATTTCACTGAGCAGAATGCGTGGGAAACGGTTTCCCTTTCCTCGACTCCACCCCCTAGCAATAACTGTCTTTTACTACATGGTTGATTCGCCGCCTAAAAATCAATTCTCTAAGTAAACGTCGGAGGCAAGTCGTAGCGCGTTAAACAATCGACTAGAGAGGTTTATCAGATAAAACATATAAACTAGAGGAACGCATACGCAGGCCTTGTTTATACTGTAAATCAATGCTTTTCATCCGTCAGTTGAAAAATACCGATGATTCGCAGGTGCTTACCTGAATGGTAGAAATGGAGGATTCGAACCAGAAACTAATGGCCTATATGCTTCTTCTGGTGTCTTTTTTAAGAAGATAATCTTTGGGGATGACCTCGTTTTAAAATCTATTATAGTTTCTTTATTGTGAAACTTACTGCGTAGGATCCGATTAAAAAGGCTGCATTAGCTCTTTTCCTTGCGTCGAAACTCGTGTAGTGAACAATTTTCTTTTTAGCCAATGAGAATGACTGCGTTTAGAATATAAATTTAGTATAAAAATATGAATCATTGACCCGGTATCTCCCTTTTTTGGAATAATGCCAAAAATGGAGGCCTAACCATATACACGAAAACATGCATGATACAGTTACCTTTAATTTCTTATTCAATTTACAGCAATATCGATAGAGCATAGCAAGGTTGAGCGGACCAAAGTCAGCGTAAAAACTGTAATATTATTGTTTTAATTACTTTACAGGCTTCTAAATATTTTATAAGGCGTACTTTTCATAGAGGAGTTCATCATCCACGCTGAAATAATGTGTATGAGCCGTTGACCTGGGCCGTGTTCGTAAGGTAGCAAAATAAAGTCGATCTACAACGATTAATTCACTTAAAACAGCGTCGTAGTTGCTATGGTGACAATTCTTGGCTGTAATAAAAACAAAAACAAACCTGTTATAAATTCGGACGCACTGCCAATGATGTCATTCTCATCGGCCATAATATTCCAAGTAAAAACGTATTAAGTACGGCGGCGATTTCGAAGCTTCAAATGTTTTCTTAGACGCTTTGACGTTTTTTAAGTGTTATTTAGAAATGTTGATTTTTTTTGTAGTTATCCAATTATAAATAAAACAGTTGTTTTGTTGAATCTATATCACTAGATGGCCGACGCTTGTTTAACGGTGAAAAGTTAACTAAACTACACTGAATTTTAGGCGATGACGATGTTCCGCCATATTGTAGAGAGGCGATGTCAAAACGAGGCGAAGTAGATGTCACGTGACCATTCTCAACCAACCCTAAATCAAGTAGGTGTAAACACTGTTGGTATGGCGACACGACAAATAGAAACTACAAAATTGCATTTCCCCCCCCCCAATTTGCTTGGTAAAAGTGTAAAAATTTTGCGAAATTTTAACCTAAAGACTATATTAACCTCAATAAATAAACACTTTCGAAATACTATACGCAGAATATGAGAGTTGCAAATATATATCATATACTTTAAAAGAGTTTGATAATCTTCAAATATGTTGCTTTTTCTTTATTTATTATCAAGCTGTTATTTCACAGCTAATTTAAAAAATTCTAAAAAAACTGCAGGGCATTTAAAATGTTCATGTCTACAATTTGTGATAAACAACGCTAAATAAAATATGCGGGTAAATAACCCTGCAGCGCCATCTACCATTTAAGAAAAGAAATAGTGAACTAATTCAATAAAATTTCTTAGACCAATCATTAAATATCATAAAGTTTTGAATTCTCAGTTAATTGTCAATTCTTGTGCAATTGTAGTTTCATGAATCATTCTTGTTTTGAAAAAGAGAATTCCCTATTATAACTCACTTTGCAAGTAGATTCTATTCACTTTCAAGAAAAGAAAAGACTATCAACTATAAAACTTCAAATCACTTTATTGTTGAAATTTAAATAGCAATGAAAGATACAAAAAAGAAAACTCAAGTCATTTCAATAAACGGTGATTAATTGTGCCGAATTTCAACCTGATTTCAAAGTCCACGTCACACATCTTGCACTCTTGGATCTTTTGGAAAACTAACATTATCAACACCAGCTTTATCTAGAAGAAAATTGATGGGTTTGTGATCAGCGGAACAATTGTCAATGTGACTAAAATGAAGGATAGGACCTGGATAATTTATAAATAAAATACAAGTGAAAGTTCATTGGGTTTCAATAAAATTTAATTAATTATATATACCTGGTCCGACAATTAAAGAACCTCCCTGCTGTCTAATGTCTCCCTGAAATTCTCTTGATCCTAAAGCCCACCAAGTTGATTTGATCACTCCAACAATAGCTCTGGATTTAATATGTTTATCTCCTGATAAAAATAACAAAAGAATGATAAGAAAACACCTTTATTTTAATAATTAAATAGATGTTTGTTTACCTGCCAAATTACCACTTTTTAATGATTCAATCATACCGAGTTTCTTGTAAATTTCCCTCTCAGGATCAACGAAGAGGAATCCCTTATAGCCGGTTAATTTTCTGAATGACTAAAAAAAACCGGTTTCCATTAATTACTTATTCAAAAGTTTTTATCTTAATTTAAATACCTTAATAAACTTGAATGGTCCACATCCAATAACAACTAATCTTACATTGGCTTTCTATAATATGACAAACGAAACATCAATATTTGTGTTCTTTATTTTGATAAAAAAATTCTATCTATTATTCCATACTTTTAATAGGTTATCAGATATTAGAGATAAGTCTTCTACATATTCTTTGCAGACGAAACAGAGAAAATGCTGCTTGGGGGAAGTAAAATATACTTTAATTTAACAATTTTCAGTTGCCAAAACAAAGAGTCTACTATTGATACTTACTCTAACAAAAACTATAATAGATTTCTTATCCTCGTATATTTCTTCAAATTTATATTCTTTACCGTTTTCATCGTAGATCACTTTGTCTTTAACGTCATTAAGGTCTATTTTTTTTTCTTCTCTCTCACCTCGAGATATAGGTGTTAAATCGCACGGGCATACCTCTTGGTTACTGGTATCGGTCGCCATTTTGAAATTCTGAAAAATAATCTAACAGATCAAGTTCAGAACGACATTGACTATACAAACTTATCTTATTTAAATAATAAAAGATAAAATTTCCAAGAACAGTATGCGTAAAATTGTCCAATAGGAATCGTAATAAGATAGGACAAATTTTTTTCTGATTCCTCTAAACTTTTCCATGTCCTATATAATGACATAGCAACACTCATTATTACCTGGTTGAGCAATTCTTTTAGATAATCAATATTTAAATTACTCCTATATATATAAAAAAGCCTCGATTTCATAGTCATTCACTCTACAACTCCCGTCTAGACAACACTCTCGCAGCATGGTTGGAAAAGATCTACTGACTGGAAATGTCACCTTCAAAGCTACAAATCCTTGCGATTTGAGTTGTTGCACTAAAGAGTGAGTTTATATCAATAGAATACTATACTTTTAAGAAATTGAAATTCTGTTAAATAGACAAATAAAATCGTATTTTGAAAATGCATACGATCTAAACGAGTCCCTTTTCCTCGGTTTAAAAGGTATCTAGTTTAGTGTTCATATTCAAAGTATTATAAATTAAACAATGTAATTCTATTCATAATAGATTCAAAAGTGTTTTATATGTGTCCCGATCGTTTGAGATTACCCTTAATATTCTATTATGGCCATACAGCTTGTGTATACATTAATAAGCTTGTCCTGGCTGACTTAGTTCAAGTTCGTATTTGTACAAGGGAAATAAGGAAAGGAAGAACTAATTTATTAATTTATCGTTTAGGTTGAAGAAAGAGTTAATTTTGAATTCGAAAAATTGTTCGAAACGGGAGTAGATGAACATTCATGGGATGATACAGTGAGTAAAGAATTTCTTATATATCTTTTTTAATGGAAATGTCAACCATATTTTCTTTTGTAAGTTAAAGAGAAGAAATATAACTAAATACTCGAATTCTTTTGCTTTCTTCATATTAATAGTATATACCAGTTTATGATTTAAAATGCACCGGTTCTATTCTTAAAACATCGTGTGGGAAGAGAAAGGGGGTTAGAGCAATTACTAGACAGGTGACTTGATCTAGAAGATACAGAAACAGAATTCTTACTGTATCTCATTTGCATAAGAAGTTACCAGGTAACTCACTTGGAATATTGATTTTAAATCAATCCTGCAATTACCCTGAATGCATATTTGCGTACCTTATTTATTCAACAAAACAAAAAAAAAACAAACATTTATAACTTATTAGTCATAATTTCAAAACATAATCTTTATTCTGAGATGATATTTAATATGGCTTAGATGATTATATCCGAGGTAATTACACTAAAATACCTTTGTATTAGTTTTTACTTCAAGTTTACCCTTGATATTTTATCTTCACATATGTCAGATAATTTTGAAATTAATAGAAAATAGCATAGACCAAATATTGTATATTCGGTTGCTTCGCAACTTTATACAACAACAATTAAACTAAGAGGAAACTATCTACAGGAACATTTTCGAATGGGAAACAGCTTTCGATGGCCCGAATTGAAAGATGTCGTTGAATATCGTAAAAATGTTCGAGACTTAGTTCTTAAAGTTATTGAGAGGACTCCTTTACAACTTCCTATTACAAAAGAGAGTCCCTGGGTAAAAAATTTTTAATGATCCAATCGGAATGGTATTTTAACGTGCTTTATCTATATTACAGTGGGGAGTTGTTTTAGGAATAGAGCATGAAAGAATACATATTGAAACTTCTTCTGTCCTAATACGACAACTACCTATCGATCTAGTTTCCCGACCAAACGGATGGGTCTATGCACCACTGAAGAGTGAATCTCCACCTGGTGAAAATCACATGATAAAAATCAGCGAGGTCTCTACAAGAGAATTGGGTAAATCCACCGATTTTCCATCTTTTGGTTGGGACAACGAATATGGCAAAATTAAATTGGAGTAGTTTTCATCATAGCGAATTACTTTCCAATCTAATCTTGATATTTCCAGAGTTGATCCTTTTGCCGCCAGTCAATACTTGATCAGTAATCGAGAATTTTTACAGTTTGTTCAAGATGGTGGATATGATAAGGTGAATAATTTGATAAGTTAGACAGAATCTTTTAATTAAGTTGAATATAACTTCTAGAGAGATTTTTGGTCAGATGAAGGCTGGCAATGGAAAGAATTTCGCAAAGTTAGACACCCTACGTTTTGGGTGTGCAATAAAGGTAAAAATGAAATACTATAATAAACAATTTAAACTAAGAGGATTGTTTCTTTGAATTGATAGGCTGTAATTCTGGTTGCGGCAATCCTATACAAACCGTTTCTCGATGTAATCTTTCCTCGGGGGACGACTACAAATTTCGATGTATTTTTGATGTGGTTGATATGCCACTGGATTGGCCAGTTGAAGTTAATTTTTTAGAAGCTCAAGCTTTTTGTCGATGGAAAGGGCCATTGTATCGATTACCTACCGAAGCTGAATTTTCAATTATAAGCGAAGACATACCGATAAATAATTCAGTTGATTGTGATAAAATTCACGTTCTAAAACCGGGAGAAGCGAACGTTGCTTTTGAATATGGCTCCAGCTGCGTAAGTTACCATTTAATTTATATTGAATTATATATTTAATCAGCTCATTCTTTAATCCGTCTCCTTTTATAGGCCGTAAATAAATATTCGTCGAACTCTAAGGGATTTTATGACACACTGGGCAACGTTTGGGAGTGGTTAGTTGATCATATGAACGGATTCCCTGGATTCGAAACACACCATTTATATGAAGATTTTAGCACTCCAACTTTTGATGGAAGACATAATCTAATATTGGTAGATAAGACTATTACATAAAATTAAACGAACTTATAACAACTCCAGCCTTATGTTTACTTAAGGGAGGATCATGGGCTTCAACGGGCAACGAAGCATCGCGATTTTCAAGATATGCCTTTAGAAGACATTTCTTCCAACACTCAGGGTTTAGGCTTGCCTATTCAATTACAGACAAAGCTGAAGACATTCCACTACCAGCGCTATTTATTTCGGATGAATTGTTTTTAATAGGATACGGTGTTCAGAGTAAACGATAAATTGCAATATAAACGCTTCGTAAATCATTTGCTGTTTTAATGATAGAGAATCAAGGAGAATTCACCGAGAATTACAAAGGAAAATATCAGCAAAGTTTTTCTACCTTTATCAGATATAATTCACAGGTAAAAATGAACCGTTTAAAATGCAAATTAAAGCTTCATTTTCTCTAATATTTGTAGAAAATAATTAACCAACAATTGCTGAACGAGTATATTCTTAAAGTTAACGATCGCTTTGTGAGAGAACTACAAACTGTTCTACATTTAAGCGATAGTGAGAGAAATGAGAGAAGACTGTTACATTTTGGCTGCTCAGCTGGCTATGTTACTTTCAATATAGCTAAGTTTTTTAATAGCGTTGTTGCAATAGATAGAAGATCGAGATTCATAGATGCATGCCAGAAACTAAATGAGGGTCAAATATTGAAAGTTCCAACTGATAAGGAAAACAATGAATATGATATACAAGTCCAAAATAAGGAGAATAACATTATATTTATTCAAGTAAGTAGTTAATAATATAAGTTTTTTTTTATCTCAGAGAACTATTTCACATACATTTCTAAACTTTGTCTTGAATTTCTCAAACGGTTGTAATTTAGATAAAATCTAAAAATATGTTTGAAAAATGCGCCCAAATGATAAAATAGATACGACTGTCAATGTATAATCATAGCTTCTTAATTACAGATGTCCTGGCTCCCTAATGAATTAGAAAATTTTGATGTTATATTGTTATCTTTACTCAATGATCTGGACGAGAGGCGTTAGTATAAGATAAAATACATATTATGTAGAAAAAAACGAACAAATTTGACTTATAATACAGCTTTTCTGGTAAGAATGAGAGAAATGGTTAAAGAAGACGGTTCTTTAATTATTCATTCAACGAAAGAATCCTCCACTTTTAACAATCATTTGAATAAAGAGTAAGCCTATTCTAACAATTTATTATTCATACTTAATTATTAATTCATATTCTGTTTGTCAAATATAGTTTTAAACTACGGTCAGAGAAGACTCTACCCAATATGACTAATCTGTTTGTCTACGACAAGAGAGAAAGACACTGAGCAAAAACAATATATACAAGTGTTTTTCAAGTGGCTCGCTATACTGTAGTAGAAAATTGAAAAACAAGAAAAAAACATATATAACACAAATGTAAAAGCAAGATTAACTATTCGTTTTAGTAAGTTCGCCACTCTTGTATGTATTGTGGTAAAACTATGTACGACATTATTTTCAATGTCAAATTTTATGTTGTGAATTAAAATAACATTTACACAATATTTTAATAAATTTTTTGCTAAAAATATTTTTTATGGAAGAGCTTATCTTATAAGTTTTATTAAATCTTAAGCTTTGAATGAAATATATCTATTGAAATAAGTTGACATGAAAACGGTAGATTGAGGCATAAAGTACTCAAATTTCATAAATGATATTTTAAGAAATTTAAAATTATAGTTTACAGAAAAATGTGAGCTGCTGGACTTTGTCCGAACAATAAAACTAAATAGATCTATACCGTGGATTCAAGGAATATAAAATTTTAAGTCCTGGCAATTCAGCTCTCATGTTTTTCTTTTATCATATTTTCAGAAATACATATGTTATGTGTAAATATACAAAACAATATTAAGGAAGAAATACTATTTCCGTTTCTGCTTAAGAAATACAAAAATTAATTTTACCATTTCTTTAAAATTTCTTCTCTTAGCTGCCAATTGGACGACTTAGCCTTTACAACACTTAGCAACTTGCGTCTAGCATCTTCGCTGCCCCTAAACAAAAAGAATCGATTTTTCTATAAAACACACAAATAGGCAAACTTTTGATAATATCTTACGTGGCATCAATAACTCTGTTTTCGATAGTTCTAAAAATATCAGACAAGCGTCGTTCATTTTCCAAGAGGGGTCCTATGGCCTAATTATAAGATAATACATATATATGTATATGTATATATATATATATATATATATATATATATATATATATGCATATAGTCTTAAAACAATAAACAATTTTGTTTTTTAATAATACATACCATCAGTTGTCTGGAGGCGACTAAAATTTCTTGGTCAGTAGCGTTCCAATCCGTCAGCATATGTAAAGTGTCTAGTATAGGCTGAATCAGAGTTGAGATCCGCGATCCATCCTTTAAAAACACGTTTGCATAAAACTGGCATAAAATTGCAGCATAACCCAGACCAATGTCCGTATTTCGCTGCTCGGCTCGTGCTGAAGATTAATTTTTTTTCAAGAAAAAACAGGTAAACAATATATTTTTTAATGAAATCAACAAACCCATGTAGCCTGCTTGTAATTTAGTCAAAAATATAGCTCTGAAATCATCTGAAAATTGCGAATCTGAAGAACACAGGGCTTTACATAAATGAGAAGCGTTTTCGGCTAATAACCAATTCTTTGACACAAAATTGAAAAGGTTTCCGGCAATGACGTCAACCATTTCTTTATCAAATCCATCAATGTTCATCGCAACCTGCTGAAATGTGTCAAAATCTGACTGCTTCGCATTACTTAAATCTAAATTCTGAATTTTCGTTGCTAAAGAATCCATCTGCTAATATAAAATTCAATTTTTAGTAACGGACAGGCGACATAATTTTCTTGTATTATCACTCACTGCTGTAGATGCTGGAAAATTTTTATTATCTCCCGCAGCGTGTTTCTGTTCTTCCGATCTATCGGCCATTTTTCCTCTTCCTCGTCCTGGCATTTGAATTGTAAATATCAAATAAGAAAGTGAGAACAGGAAAAAAGTGGAAAAACAAAAAACACAAACTATAAGGAAAAACACTCGGAATTAGGACTCAGTCAAAAATTTGATTTCCTGTCAGAAATAACCGCCATCTAGTAGCGAATTATTGTTGATTTAAACTAAGAAATATCTTTCAAACGCCTTATTTAACTGATAAAATATAGAAATTTCATACGAAAATATGAAATATTAAGTAATATAATGTTTTCAGAGGATATTAGTAAAAAATTTATAATTAAATTCTATTTTTAGCCTGATAAATATTTTTAGAAAAACGCATGTCTGTATTTAATATAATTATATTCTTTCGTATAATTCAAATTTAAAATCTATTCCAGAATTTTTATCAGTCTCATCCTGTTGGCTAAAAAGAATAAAAACAGTAATAAAAATTGATTAAATAAGAAGGCGAAACATACCTTTCAATTTTAAATGTATTATCGATCAGCGGGAAAAAACGATCGCAATCGTAGTTGGCAAATATCCTCGTTACGTAGACTTTTTCACACAGATGATGTTCCAAAGCTGTCTATGATTGTTTCAGTAATAGGAAGAAAAATCATTAAAATTATTGTTCAAAATACATAGGAATAAAGTTAAGAATATATACTTTGTATACTTCATAACCACCTAAAATGTATACGTTTTCAATACGAGGGGTTTCTCTGATTATCCTTAAGGCGTCTCCAAACGATGGTACAACAGCTAATACATCATCTGTAGTTTTCCTATTAAACAATACAGATTTATAGCTACAATAAAAAATAGTCTATACATTAATTATTTAAACTTAATCTTGATATAGTATACATATATATATATATACTTTAATTTTGATGAAATAACTATTGTATGAACATTAGCTTTCTTTCCTTCTTCTTTCGCTGATTCATATGTAACTCTACCCTTTATAACCACGTTTTTGTAACCTTTAGAATTAGAAAGAATATGTAAAGTATTAATGCAATTACAAGTTTATTACAATTTACCCGATTCTTGGACACTGCCAATTAAACTTGTATAAAATTTATAATCTTTCCTAATTGAAGTAAATATATATAAATATATTAAAATGGTAAAAAGCTAGTTTTTAATATTTACTCCAAATAGGGCCAAGGTAACTTGCCACTCTTAGCAAAACCTCTAGTTTTGTCAAGGAAAGCAACGATTGGACTAAAATAAGATGTATTCTAAAAATAAGACGCTCCTTAACTTTTTTATTATTTCTTAATAATTAATTTATTTAAGATAATTAACCTTTTCGTAGATAAAAAGTTGATGTTCAATATTGTTGTCAGTTTGAACGCCTGTGTTGAAAGACGTGTTCCTAAAGAGATAACGATTTTGCTATTGGTTGTGAATGTAACTTTAGCAAAGTAACGGTCTATTGACTTACTCTAATTGATGATAAATGAAACTAAAAAGAACCAAGGAAGAAATTAGTAGCAAAAAATATTGAATTAATAACATAAGACATTAGCTTACTCTTTGCTACTTTCAAATTCAGGTAGAAACGTATCGCATTCAAAATCAGCATAGACTTTAGTCAAGTAAACCCGGCAAGCGTAATTACTATTCAAAGCTTTCTGTATAAATTAATAAAAAGAGAGTTTATATTAGAAAATATGAGGGTTAACATTGAAATAGTAATGGAATTAAATTAGATAAAAAAGTTCTATTAACTTCGTAAACAGACGATCCTCCAAATACGTAAATGCCTTCAATTTCTGATTGCTTCTTCTTTATCAGTTTTATACTATCTTCAAAACTATTAACCACATAGGTATTCGGATCTGTTAAATTCCTAATTAAGTGTATAAATGATTTGATTTATCAAAAATTGCATAGGATTTACTTGATAGTCGTTGAGATAATTATATTAATACGATCCTTCAATGGTCTCCTCTTTTCTGGAATTGAGAGCCAAGTTTTTCTTCCCATTACAACTGCATTCCTTTTATCTTTTAGGAATGAGACATTTAATAATATTAATTAATAATTTAAATATTTCAGCTTCTTACTCTGATCTTTGGTTTCTGTTGATACTTTAGCCAAAAATGCCATATCTTTCCTGATTAGAAACAAAAATTATAAACCAAGATATCTAGACAACATAGTTATTTTAACTTACCTCAGTATAGGCCAAGGCAATTTTCCGTTATAACCAATACCACGATTATTACACATTGCTACAATTAAATTAAACTTGATATTTGAAGACATCCTTTCTCTTTTTTACTCTTTGGCGATTTTAATATAAAGAATACACTAAAGCTAATACCGCAAACTTGATTTTATATTGAAAATATAAAACTTTGACCAATTAAATGTCGTCTGCTTTTGATGAGGCAATTCTTAGGTTGCGCATAATTTTTCAAATTTCAGATTAACTGTAGATTTATTCTATTGGCGGAAGAGTTCAAGGTCAGTGTATTGTCAAGATGATATCCGTCTGATTTCTAAGTTCTCTTGTAATTTTCATATCGTAAGTTTATAATATTGATGATAATTATTAATTCAAATTTTTGTTTTCAAAAGAAAAACTTTACATTCAACTTTTCCTACAATATGATTGTTTTGGCATATGTTACATTATTATGTTTATTATCTATAACTAATTTAAAAAATATTGTCAAAACAAATGATTTATCACATTCTTTAAAATATTCAAATGTTTCAATGTTTTTTAATAAAAGTTAGATAAAATAAATAAAAAAAAATGAACGATATTTTTTTTTCTTTTTTTTTTTAAAAAAAAAAAACTAACTTTTATTAGCAACTTATGAAAATAACATTAATACTACTCAAGTTCATTCGAATAACTTTCAAGCTTTACATAGAAAGATATCCAAATCTTCGGGAAATTCTCAACTTGCCATATTAGGTATTTCATTATTAATAGTTGGTTCAACATTATTAACTATACTATGGATATTTTGGCGAAAGAAGTTAGCAAAAAAATCTAATAGAAGAAAAACAAAATCTATAACTAGGCCTGATATTAATATGAAAGATTTACATATGGCTTGCTATCAACTGAGGGAAAGTGTTGCAAAATCAGCTGTGAAAGATGAAATAGCGATTAAAATTAATAAGGATAATAGGAATGAAAGAGACGATATTTATAAAAAGGACAATAAATAATAAACAATATATTAAGGTTTAAATAAATAGAAACATAGTTTGTTTTATTCGTTGAACACGCATTCAGGTATTGAGGGCGCCACTATTTAAGAATTCCTCTTTCTTTTGTTGGTCTTTTTTACTATTAGACGTGTCAATATTAAAGAGTCTAGGAGGTGTGCATGGAATCGTGCGCATAATGTTCCGGTCTAGTCGATTTAAAATTCTTTTTCCTCCTTTTGTTATTTTCGGATTAATTATCCTTTTCATTTATCCTTATCCTCAATGCACAAAATCAAAGAATACAAGATCACAAGATGAAAGAACTTATATGGATTTACATCTTCACCCATTGGTTGATATTCATCCTGAACCAAAGAATGTACCGCAGGAGATTTTAGTTGAAAATTCTAAAACTGTACTGGCATCAGATATAGCACCAAATAATATTTTCTACGTGTGGTGTGGAAAGAGGTGGTTTGAATTTAGTCATTATCTGAGCGTGATAAGCGCAATAAAGAATCTTAACCCTGACAATGTCTACTTTTATTATGATAACTATCCAGTTTTAGACAGATGGTTATATAACAATTGGATTGATTATATCAAAAAAGAATATCCATTTTTTAAACTAATTGAAACAAAATCGGCATGTGCATCTCACAAAGTGTACAATATACCATGGATATTAAATAGATTAAGTGAAATGGGAGGATTATTTATTGGAGAAAATACATTAATAACATATTTTCCTTTAGTTCTTAGAAAATATCATTTTATTGATGCTATAAATTTCAAAAATAGAACAGGATTTCTATTAGCAAGATACAATTTACCAGGAAGAAGAAATTTTCTCGAATTACTTAAGGTGTTTATTTTCATAAATTAACTAATCCAATTCGATTTAAATACATTTCTAATCATTAATTTCCCTCTCCCTCCTCTCATAATAGGATAAAAAGCTGAAAACTAGAATGGCCAAATGTCATACCTATGAAGAGTTGCAAAGCGTCTCAAAATATAATAAACGTATTCTTTGCAGTAGTACGCCGCGTGTACTATTTCCAAAGGATATTTGGGAGACTAAGACCAAATTTTCCAGGGAAGTTAGAAATATATTATATGGAAGTCCGAAAATTGCAGTTCCCATTGAAGATGACAGAGAATTAATACCAAATATTGCTCATATTGTTTGGTTGGGTGGTGGCAAAATGGATTTTTTATTCTATTTGGGAGTTTTAAGCTTAATTTATGTTGCAAAGGTCTGATAAAACTAACATATTATACCTATTAGTGATATAATTTGCATCTTTTATATTGTAGGTGGATATGGTCTATATTCATGGAGATTTACCACCCAGTGGTCCCTATTGGTATAAAGTAAAACACAATCCTAAACTTCGCCACATATATAGGGAAAATCCTAAAGCAGTTTATGGAAATGATGTCAATATAGTTAGCCATATGACAGACGTTTGGAGAGTTGATTTTATGGTAAAATATGGAGGAATTTATGTGGATACAGATACTGCGTTTGTTCGACCGTTAACAAGAGAATTAAGGTATTTTTTAGTAATCGATTACCAAGTATTCTTTACATAATACAATACTCAATGAGTAAATTTATTAACTCGGTTCTTAAACTCAATTAGATCTTACGATGCAGTCGCCACATATGATTGGACTTATTGGAATGACCCGTGGCCCGATACAATTAACTTTGGAGTAACAGCAGGAAAACGGGGAGCAAAATATTGGAAATTATTTCAAAAATCCATGTCCTGGTTTATAGACAAAGATTGGTCATTCAACGGTCTTAGATTTCCATATAGACTGAAAGAATTACATCCGAACTTGCTAAAAATAGATCCAAAGTTACAAATAACATGTTTTGAATATAAATGCCATCCGACTTATTGGAAAAATTATCATAATGAAAGTATTCATCATCTTAATTCGGAATCAATAAAAAATTGGAAAGAAGATGCTTTTGCCTTTCATTGGACTTTACCAACTCCACCCGAGTTATTGAATGAAGAAAATTTGAAAAATTCAAATACAATATTCGCTGATATAGCTAGATACATACTTAGCGAATCCGGTATTAGTCTATGATATAGCTATATGTGATATACAATATATATGTATATATATATATACACAGTATAAAAGAAATTGTTAGAGTATATGAATAGTATACTATATTTAAATATCTTTGTTTGTTTACATCTAGTTATCATTATCTATTGTTACTCAACGGAAATCAACGAATAAACTAAAATAGAAGATACCATCTCTTTTAATAAACTAACCTATCATAAAAAGAAAATTAATTCATTTTTAATAATTGTCAATTATTTACTTCTATTTCTCTTTCCATTCTTCTATTTTATTCTCTCTTTTGTTCATTGCTTTTGACTCTTCGATATATTTTTTCTTTAGCCTACTTTTTTTACCCTTCTCTTTATTTTTACTTTCTAATTTGTCTTACGCTGTTAGTTGACCTTATAACGTATTTTTTTTTTGTTTGTTTGTACCTTAATATTTACTATGCTGAAAGATATTCAGGAAGGGAACGGATGTATAAATAGTTAACTATTTACAAATGCTCTTAGGTTTTTCCTCATTTCATGGAACGTTGAGAAAAATCAATGTCCTCTCTAAACCATTTCGATTACTTACAACTAATTTCTAATTTGTTTATTTTCATTAATTAACTAAATAATATCGTTAATTATATTTTTTTTTTTAAGTTTCCATTTTGTTTTGCTTTAATAAAAAAAACAATAAATTTTACGACAAAAAACAAATTAATCCCTCTTTCTCAAAACGTAAAGTTAACATGAAAATGATTTATAGGCCTAATAGGTTGCCGTAAAAGCCTATGCACCTTTACGAGCGTGGTAACGATATAGCAACAACAGCAGTAACAATCGAATTTGTTTATGTTCGTTACTAAGCCACGAACGGCCGCTTTTAACAAAGTGCCAATCGTCGTCTAGAATACAAACATGGCGGACGAAGTTCGACCGTCCGAGAAGGAGGCGAACAAAACGCCGAGCCCAAAACCAGACCAGGATCAAGTTTCACCGCCTTTAATTTCTAAAAGTAATTATAAATTTCAACGATTTTATTTAACGAATACAATTCCTAATTAACTCTCGACAACTATACTCTTTCTACTGTTCAACAGAAGAAGATGGAACTAAGCAACCGCCTCAACAGAAGCAAAACGAAACCCGGCGTATGTCTATGGCAGCTCAACAACAGAATCAAAGACAAGTAAGAGAATCAATTACGAAAAGAAATAGCTTATAAAAGATAAAAATCATATAATCTTTAATACAAATAGGCCGCGGGTGGTAAAAAGAACGTCGTCCTCTCGAACGAAGCAATGCGAGAGATGGCTAAACAAGCAAAAGCTAATAAAGAAGAAAGGAGAATGCAGGTAAGAAGAGAGAGGGTGTATAGGGGATAGGGAAGAGTGAGAAGGAACGGGAGAGAGGTAGATAACAAATAAAATATATAACTATTTATATAATGATAAAAGGAAAGAGTAAGAAAAAAAATCTTATACTTAATCATAATTCGGCTAACGTTAACAAAAGTAGTAAATTAAACCTTAAGCAAATATTAAAATATAGAAAAAGGCTTATAATAAAAAACTATATACTTCTTTTTTTCTCTTATATCAATTTATTTAAAATATTTAAATTATGCAAACACTAAAAAAGGAGGTGGTATGATATAAGTGTTGTTTAATAAAGTTAATATATATATATACTGTATATATATATATATATTCTGTGTATAAGTATTTTTTTCTATCTTGTACAAGAACAACCACATTTGAACGAGGGATTAGTTGCATGCATTAAAAAAAAGAAAAGAAAAAAGAATGCAATCCCTGCATTCAATCGCTTTTGTGTTTTTCTCGCATTGATTTAGTGTAGTTTAGGAAAAGAGTATAATTATTTAGTAAACTTAAATTATATTCTAATTAGTCTGACCTATTAAAAATATATTAAATATATATATATATATAGTATATATATAAATTTATATATTCAGCGATTTGTTCATTGTTTCTATGATTTCGTTAAGAATCAAGTACGGATATGTTTTATGTCGTTGTTCAATTCTTTGCTTAATTCTCCTATTATTATTTTTTTTGGCGATTTATTAATCTTTTTCGCATAGAAAAGGTTTAGTTTTTTAAGATAACATATTATATAATCTTTATCTTCTTCTTATAATTAGATGGATGCTAGACATGGTTTTTTGGCCTCTAAATTGGCCGATGCAATTGGAATTGACCAAGGTCAGATTGAGGAGTTTATGATCTCGGATGATCGATTTGATCTTATTGAACCGTTCTTTTCGGCTAATGGATCGAGAAAATTGATCTTTTTTTACCAGGAAGTGATGGTGAGTAGTTTTAATTGCCTTTTCTTTATTCATATTAATGGAAGTAATTAACTGTCTTTTATTAACATATTCTTGCCTGCTTTACCATTTATTTTAGAAAGAATCCCATTATACTCGAGGTACAGACGTTGCTAGTATGGGAGCTGGCAACGCAGGAGCTGCAGGTCAAACAGTTAAGAAGGTCTTCCTTACAGATGGTCTTAATGAAGGAGCTAAGGGAATCTGCTACTATTTCCTTAGGTCATCAACTGAGAAGGCTGTCACTACCCAAAATATAACCACAGATGTATCTTTTGGGTGGCTAGATTGTTCAAACGGAAATGTTCTATTAGGGTTGGAAAATATGATGTCCAGGGTGGTTATACCTATGCTACAGGGTCAAGAATCCTGGGGTCAACAATTGGATAACAATAAGAATCAAATAAGGGATTTTTTGGAAAATCTAGAAAAGTTTAATAGCTCATTGAACGGAGCTCGCATGAATATGCAAACTCAAATTGAATTAGCCGACACTGATATGGCTGATATATTAGATGCCATGCAAAAACCATCGGATTATCAAACTGTTATCAACAATAGTGAAACGATGGAAAGATTCGAAGAAGCTCTTGCCATTTGGGCTAAACAGATGGAGCAAGTCCTTGCCGAAAGTGAGCAAATGAGGCGGGAAGCCGATGACATAGGACCTAATGCAGAACTCATGTATTGGAAAGCTCGTATGGCAAAGTTTAATACCATTTTAGAACAGATAAAAAGTCCAAGATGTAAAGCTGTATTAGGTGTTCTAACTGCCTCTAAATCGAAATCACTTAAACGATGGAGGCAATTAGATATGAGAATCACCGATGCGGCAAATGAAGCGAAAGATAATGTTAAATATTTGTATACTCTCGATAAATTCTTTGGACCTCTGGTTAAGTGCAATCCATCGACAATGCTCGAACACATTCCCGGTTTAATGAATGCTATTCGTATGATCTATTCAATTTCTCAGTTTTATAATACCTCGGAGAGGATGACATCACTCTTTGTTAAAGTCACTAATCAAATGATAACAACCTGTAAAGCATATGTACGTGACGGTTACACTAAAATATGGGATAAACCAAGAGACGTTTTACTAAGACAAATTGATGAATGTTTAGTGCTGAATGATAAGTATCAGCAGGCATTCCATAAAACAAAGGAAAGATTGAGAGAATCTCCCAATGAAAAGCAATTTGAATTTAGTGAAAACTATATATTTGGTAAATTTGATACATTTTGTAGAAGATTAAAGAAAATTGCTCATATGTTGGATACTATGGAAGCTTACTCTGGCTTAGGAGACGTTAAAATCGAAGGTATTGAAGCCATGGCCGTACGATATAAAACTCTAGTTGATGCCGCTAAAAAGAAAAGTTACGATATTCTTGATCACAGAAAAACTGAATTTGATAATGATTATGGAGATTTCTTACAACAATTCGAAAATCTTCAGCAGCAAATTTCTGATTTCGTTGATTCGTGGTTCGAAAAGTCATTGACAACGGAAAAATCTCTAGAGTTACTTACAAAATTCGAAAATATTCGAGGGCCTAATCTAGATCTTAAGGAAAAATATGAAAAGATCCTATCGCAGTACGGAAGGGATCTAGAATCAGTTCGTAAATTGTATCAGAGGAATAAAAGCGAGCCCTTCGTTGCTTGGAATCTACCTCCAGTGACTGGTAAGATAGCTTGGGCTAGACAATTGTATAGGAGGATTGAGAATCCTATGAAAGTCTTTAAAAGTAAGCCAGATCTATTACAGAGCGAGGAGACTAAGAAAATTATTAGAAATTATAATAAAATGGCGGCTGTTCTAATGGAATTCGAAATGTTATATCATAGAGCTTGGTTCAGAGCCGTCGAAGCTGCCAAATCGGGCCTTGGAGCTTCATTACTCGTTCGTCAACCAGACACTGCAAAACTTTTTGTTAATCTTGATAATCAGGTCATTGAGTTAATAGAGGAAGCAAAATATATGAAAAGGCTCAATTTGGAAATGCCTACTTCTGCCATAACCATAAGCACCAGGGCTGAGGAATTGAAGAAACACTATGTTGACTTAACCGAAATGTTAAATGAGTATGAAAAATTAGAGTTAGAAATTCCTCCTGTTCTTCAACCTCTGATGAAACCTTACTTTGATCGTATCCAAACTGCCCTTGAACCTGGTCTAACCTCACTTAGCTGGACCTCAACAACAATAGATAAGTATATCAAAGAGGTTTACGAACAAATGGATGAGGTTCAAAGGTTTGCCAAACAGGCATGCGATGTTCTTAATTGCCGAATTGAGCAAGTGCTTGAGGAAATGAGCTCTACAGCACTCTGCAGTTTGCCCGATATAGAAGCTGTAGATGTCCATTCTTTTCAGCAGTTAACTGAGGATACATGCAAAGAAGCCGCAGCCGATCTTGCCAAACAATCTATGGTTGTAGAAAAGGCTGTTGATGAGTTATTAGAAATGTTGAAAGCTCCATTATCGCCATCAGAAATATCAAAAATGATAGGTCACGATGAGAAGGATTCCAATGACAAGGAGCCTGACGCCTATCATGTTTTCCTAAACACTTACACAACAAGAAATACAGAAGCTCTGGTCAAATGCACAAGACTTTCATTAGATTCTATCAAGAGGAGAATGCACGTTCCAAGTAAATATTTAAGAGATGAAATGCAGATTGAACAAAAACCAGCTCTTTTAAAAGCTGATATAGTCCTTGCAATACCAAATGTTGTTATGAAGCCCAGCCTTGAAGAGGTTCAAAGCGTTTTACAAAACGTTGTGCAAATTATCGTTAAGATGGCTCAAGGTATACCTCAATGGCAGCATTTACAGCTACAACAACGCTTACAACAAAAGGTTTGTTAAATGATGTAAACTGATAACGGTACCAAATCTATCTGATATAATTCAATAGATATTTTTGCTTTCACTTAAAAAATTCTCTATTCTATTTGCAAGACATCTATTGAATTATCTTATCGCCTGGTACCTACCCTTCGTAAACTGCAGTCGTAAATTTTCACTGTTTGCTGTGCATATCTAATTTTTTAACAGCGTCTCCTAATGGCTTCAAGAGATACTAACCGAAACAAGGTGTGATTCTTTCTGTGTTATCCCCACCAAACAAAATACCCTCATTCACCTTTGACCCTTTTTGCATGACATAGTGTGCGGCACAAAATACAGCACACCACATTCTATTTTGCTTGCAGATGATATTTAAAAAAATTAAACATTCTTGAACCCTTTTTTGGGATATTTTTAGGAATTGGAAATGGGAGCAGCTGAACAAGGGGAAGATGTTGCGAAAGTAATGCCTCAGAATATTATAAAGCCCCTTCACAAAATTATTGCTGATCACAAGGATGTTGTTAAAATCGTCATTCAACTGAATGCAATTGTTTCAACTTTTAAAAGTGATGTTTTAGAATTATTAGAAACATGGGCATGTTACGGTGAATTGTGGGAAGGTGAAATTGAAATAAAGGTTAAAGAATTTATGGAATCAAACCCAATAATGACCGAGTTTGAAGGACAATTAAGACAATACAACGTAAGATTTAAGTTTAATTTTACATTTACATACTTTTCTTATTATATAAAATTTTGTTTCTTATAGAATCTAGAGCAAACCATTGATGATCTGCAACCATCGGCTAGAGTTGGTCCATTGTTATTGATCACCGACAGATTAAAGCAGGGTTTAATAGCCGAATGTAAAGCATGGAAAATAGCCTATGGTAAACACTTGAATGAGAAATGTGCCAGGGAGATGGATGAAACCGTTGAATGGTTCGACAATGTCATGAAACGGCTATGCAGACCTGTTAAAGATCTTGACGATGTACGAGCTCACATGGCCGCTTTAGCAGAGATAAGAGACAACGAAATTAAAATAGATTTAACTATAGGTCCTATTGAAGAGGCTTATGCTCTCTTAAACAAATATAATCTTTTCTTTAACGACGGAAATGCCGAAAGGGTTGACACTTTGGCTTACGGCTGGAAAAAGCTTAAAGCCCAAGCATCCGTTGTCCAGAGTCATCTTTTGGAAATTCAACCGCAATTTAAATCTAATCTGTTGGGCGGGGTTGAAAAGTATATTGTCGACGTTGATGTATTCGTTGAAGATTACGATAAAAATGGTCCAATGGTTCAAGGTACACCTCCCCGAGAGGCAAGTGATCGTCTCAACATCTTTCAAGCACGTTTCGACGAATTATGGAGAAAATTTCAAACTTATTCAGGAGGAGAAGAGCTATTTGGCTTGCCAGTTACAGAATATCCTGAATTACAACGTATCCGAAAAGAGCTTAACCTTTTACAGAAACTTTATTCACTATACAATGCCGTTTTGGAAACAATCGACGGCTACAATGAGATTTCCTGGGTTGAAATTGAAATAGAGAAAATTAACTCAGATTTACTTGACTTCCAAAATAAATGCCGAAAGTTGCCTAAAGCTCTAAGAGATTGGCAAGCGTATGAGGAACTTCGTAAAAAGATTGATGATTTTAACGAAACTTGCCCTCTTTTGGAAATGATGGCCAACAAAGCAATGATGACTCGTCATTGGGATAGAATGGCTAATGTTACAAACCATCAATTCGATGTTGAAAGTGATAACTTTTTACTAAAAAATATCATGGAAGCACCATTATTAGATCATAAAGAAGATATTGAAGATATTTGCATATCAGCTGTGAAAGAAAAGGATATTGATGCAAAATTAAAGCAAGTTATCAGCGATTGGTCTGTCCAAAACTTTCAATTTGGTGCATTTAAAACTCGCGGTGAACTTTTATTGAAAGGAGATACAACATCGGAAACTGTATCTCTTATGGAAGACTCTCTTATGATATTAGGATCACTCATGTCAAACAGATATAACGCACCTTTCAAACCACAAATCCAAGATTGGGTTCACAAGTTAACCGGTACAACAGAAATAATAGAAAACTGGCTAACCGTTCAAAACTTGTGGATATATTTGGAGGCTGTTTTCGTTGGTGGAGATATTGCCAAGCAGTTGCCACAAGAAGCCAAAAGGTTTTCCAATATAGATAAATCATGGATAAAAATTATGCAAAAAGCTCATGAAAATCCAAATGTTGTACAATGTTGCATGGGCGATGATACTCTTAGTCAACTATTACCTCATCTTTTAGAACAGTTAGAAATGTGTCAAAAATCTTTAACAGGATATCTAGAGAAGAAGAGATTACTATTTCCAAGATTCTTTTTTGTATCTGATCCTGCACTATTGGAAATCTTAGGTCAAGCTTCTGATTCTCATACTATCCAAGCTCATTTATTAAGCGTTTTTGATAATACTAGAACAGTAACATTCGATGATAAAGTTTATGACAAGATATTACAGCTAAATTCACAAGAAGGCGAAACTGTACCTTTGGATGGTCCCATAATGGCCCAAGGTAACGTTGAAAATTGGTTAGCCGAATTGTTAGCAATGTCAAGAAAATCTATTCATTCCATCATAAGAGCTGCTTCAATATCTATTGGTGACCCACAATTTAAATTGATAGAGTTTGAAAATATGTTCCCTGCTCAGGTTGGTCTGCTAGCCTTACAAATGATCTGGACAAGAGATTCTGAAATAGCTTTACAAGGTGCTAGATCCGATAAGAAGATCATGCAGCAGACAAATCAGAAATTTGGCGATATTCTTACCTGTCTTATCGATGTCACAACACAAGATTTGACAAAGATTGAAAGAACTAAATTTGAAACGTTGATTACAATTCACGTACATCAAAAAGATATATTTGATGATTTAGTTAAAATGCACATTAGGTCACCTGGTGATTTTGAATGGTTGAAACAATCTAGATTCTACTTTAAAGAGGACGAAGATAAATGTCTTGTATCGATTACAGATGTTGATTTTATATACCAAAACGAATTTTTGGGCTGTACAGAAAGATTGGTAATTACTCCTTTAACTGACAGGTGTTATATTACACTGTCACAAGCCCTTGGTATGTCTTTAGGAGGAGCTCCAGCCGGTCCAGCTGGAACGGGTAAAACAGAGACAACAAAAGATATGGGTAGATGCTTGGGAAAATACGTTGTAGTGTTCAATTGTTCGGATCAGATGGATTACCGTGGTCTTGGAAGAATTTACAAAGGTTTGGCCCAATCTGGTTCGTGGGGTTGTTTCGACGAATTCAATCGTATTGAACTTCCTGTTTTATCTGTGGCTGCCCAACAAATTGCTATTGTTCTAAACTGCAAGAAGGAGAGAAAGTCTCAGTTTATCTTTACAGATGGTGATCTGGTCGATTTGGATCCAGAATTTGGTCTTTTCTTAACAATGAATCCTGGTTATGCTGGACGTCAAGAACTGCCTGAAAATCTAAAAATTAACTTTAGAACTGTTGCCATGATGGTTCCAGACAGAGCTATTATTATACGTGTAAAATTGGCCTCCTGTGGTTTCCTCCAAAATCAAATTTTGTCCAAAAAATTCTACACTCTATATAAACTATGCGAAGAACAATTATCAAAACAAGTCCATTACGATTTTGGCTTACGTAACATTTTATCCGTTCTCCGTACTTTAGGAGCATTCAAAAGAGCAAATCCTGAGGACTCTGAATCAACAATCGTTATGAGAGTTCTTAGAGATATGAACTTATCTAAATTGGTTGATGAAGATGAACCATTGTTTATGTCTTTAATTGACGATCTTTTCCCAGGTATGGTCCTAGATAAGGCTGGTTATCCAGAAACAGAAAAAGCTATTGAAAATCAAGTAGCCCAATTCAAACTGGTCCATCATGCCCCATGGGTATTGAAACTTATCCAATTGTTCGAAACGCAGAGGGTTCGTCATGGTATGATGACGCTTGGACCATCTGGAGCTGGTAAGACTTGCTGTATTCATGTACTTATGAAGGCCATGAGCGAATGCGGCGAACCCCATCGAGAGATGAGAATGAATCCTAAAGCTATTACAGCTCCTCAAATGTTCGGCAGACTAGACGTTTCAACTAATGATTGGACTGACGGTATTTTCTCAACGCTATGGAGAAGAACTCACAAAGCTAAAAAGGGTGAACATATATGGTTGTTGTTGGATGGTCCAGTAGACGCTATATGGATTGAAAATCTTAACTCTGTACTGGACGATAATAAAACTTTAACATTAGCTAACGGTGATCGTATTCCTATGGCCCCAAATTGTAAGATTGTTTTTGAGGTTCATAACATTGACAACGCCTCCCCAGCTACCGTATCGAGAAACGGTATGGTCTTCATGTCAAGTTCCATTATGGACTGGGAGCCTATTTTGAAGGGTTGGCTCCTACATCAACCGCCTAATAGACAAGATACCATACTGGATACTTTTGAATCGATTTATCCGGATTTATACAAATTTGTTACACAAAATTTAAATCCGAAAATGGAAATTTTGGAATGCATGTACACCAGGCAAGCTCTCGATTTGCTAACTGGTTTATTACCAGGAAATGATGAATCTTCTAAGGACCTAAGCAAAAATCACCTTCAAAATCTTATTGTATTTTGTATAATGTGGTCACTAGGAGCATTACTTGAAATAGATGATAGGAAAAAAATGCAAGAGTTTTTCCAAAGTCACGAGAGTAGTTTAAATCTACCTCCAATTTCAGGGGAAGACACCATATTTGAATATGTTCCTGGAGAGAATGGCGACTGGGAACACTGGGAAAAACGAGTCCCAGAATACACTTATCCATCCGATTCTATTCCAGATTACCTAACTATTTTAGTACCTAACGTTGACAATACAAGAACCGATTTTCTTATACATACAATAGCAAAACAGGGTAAAGCAGTTCTTCTCATCGGTGAACAGGGTTCAGCTAAGACAGTTATGATTCAAGGATATTGCGGAAAATATGATCCAGAGCAACATATGTTCAAATCATTCAATTTCTCATCTGCTTCGACTCCATATATGTTTCAAAGAACAGTTGAAAGTTATGTTGACAAAAGAATGGGTACAACATATGGTCCCCCTGCAGGAAAGAAAATGACAGTATTTGTTGATGATATTAATATGCCAATTATTAACGAATGGGGAGATCAAGTAACAAACGAAATTACAAGACAGATGATGGAAATGAAGGGCTTTTACAATCTAGAAAAACCAGGAGAATTTACAACTATTGTTGATATTCAAATGATGGGAGCTATGATTCATCCCGGTGGTGGAAGAAATGATATCCCTCAAAGATTAAAGAGACAATTTAATATATTTAACTGTACGTTGCCATCGAATGCCTCTATCGATAAAATTTTTAAAACTATCGGTTCTGGTTATTTCTGTAAGGAAAGAAACTTCCCAGATGAAGTTTGTCAAATAGTTGAAAAATTAGTACCCGCAACTAGACGCTTATGGCAAAAAGTAAAAATCAAGATGCTTCCAACGCCAGCAAAGTTTCATTACGTTTTTAACTTAAGAGATTTATCAAGAATTTGGCAGGGTATGCTTGTTACAACTGCTGACGTTGTCAAAACACCCGATATAATTATGTCTTTGTGGAAACACGAATGCTATAGAGTTATTGCAGATCGATTTACAACTTTTGCCGATAAGGATTGGTTTGAATTGGCTCTTAAACAGACTGCCGAAGAAGATTGCGGCAGTAATAATTTAAAAGAAATGCAAGAGACTCCCTATTTCGTTGATTTCTTACGAGATGCTCCCGAACCAACTGGTAAGTAATGCTTTACTATTATCATAATTTTCTCCCCTTCCTAAACATTATTCTTCTACCAAAGTCTAAATAATATTAATAATAACTAATGATAATTAAAAAATTAGTTCTAATGGAACCTCCTAAGGATAGCGAGGGCAAACCTCGACCAAAAGGTATTAGATATCCCAGTAGTAACCTTCACTTCATTACTTAAATTAGTAGTCAATGTTTCTTAAAATATACAAATGCATGAATGAGAAATCATATGTTGTACTATCATACGCAAGAAGTCCATAGGTATAACATTCCCTCAATATTATTCCCCTATTAAGGTCTACAGCTTTATATGTTATAAATATAATGTACAACAGCGAAAATATTAACATATGAATTCGTCTCATACAACTATTAACAATAGGTGAAGAAGGAGACGACGTTGATTTAGACGCTCCGAAAATTTATGAACCAATTGACTCCTTCGAGCAGCTCTCCGAAAAGTTAAAATCTTATCAACAACAATATAACGAAATGGTAAGAGGAGGAAAAATGGACTTGGTTTTCTTTGAAGATGCCATGACAAATTTAGTGAAAATTAGCAGAATTATTAGAACACCAAAAGGTCATGCCCTATTGGTAGGTGTTGGTGGCTCAGGAAAACAATCTCTAACAAGATTAGCATCTTTCATTGCTGGTTATAAAATATTTCAAATTACTCTGACTAGATCATATAACATTTCAAACCTCATGGAAGATTTGAAATATCTCTATAGGACTTCTGGAGCTGAAGGAAAGGGCATTACTTTCCTTTTTACTGACAATGAGATAAAGGATGAAGGTTTCCTGGAATACATGAACAACGTATTGAGTTCAGGAGAAGTATCAAACTTATTTGCTAGAGATGAAATGGACGAAATACTCCAAGAATTAATTGGTGTAATGAAGCGCGAGTTCCCGAGGAGACCTCCAACTAATGAGAATCTATATGATTATTATATGTCAAGAGTTAAAGCTAATCTCCACGTTGCATTATGTTTCAGTCCAGTTGGTGAAAAATTTAGGTCCAGGTCACTTAAATTCCCCGGTTTAATTTCCGGTTGTACCATGGATTGGTTCCAACGTTGGCCTAAAGATGCTCTTATTGCTGTTAGTAATCATTTCCTCGCTGATTTCAGTATCGTCTGTTCACCAACTGTTAAGCAAGCAGTGGTAAACACAATGGGAGTGTTTCAAGATATGGTTGCCGAAGTTTGCACAGATTATTTCCAAAGGTTCAGGAGACAAACTCATGTTACACCCAAGTCATATCTATCTTTTATAAATGGCTATAAATCTATTTATACGATGAAAAAAGATGAAATTGGAGAATTAGCGGAAAGAATGAATAACGGTTTAAAGAAACTCATGGAAGCCACAGAATCTGTTAATGAACTCTCCAAGGAACTTGCTGTTAAGGAAAAAGAATTAGCTGTAGCCAATAAAAAAGCAGATGAAGTACTACAGGAGGTGACATCAAAAGCTCAAGCAGCTGAGAAGGTTAAGACTCAAGTACAAAAAGTGAAAGATAAGGCCCAGAAAATTGTAGATGAAATTGCAGCTGATAAGTTGATAGCAGAAGGTAAACTGGAAGCAGCCAGGCCAGCTTTAGAGGAAGCCGAGGCTGCTTTGCAGACCATCAAACCAAGTCATATTTCAACAGTCAGAAAATTAGGCAAACCTCCGCATTTGATCATGAGAATCATGGATTGCGTATTGTTATTGTTTCAGAGAAAATTAGAGCCCGTTTCTGCTGATCCAGAAAGAGCCTGCCCCAAACCGTCTTGGAGTGAGGCTCTAAAATTGATGTCTGCTAGTAATTTCTTGAATGGACTTCTAACCTTCCCAAAAGATACTATCAATGAAGAAACAGTTGAATTATTAACGCCCTATATCACTATGGAAGATTATAACTTGGAATCAGCTAAGAAAGTTTGTGGCGATGTAGCTGGACTTTGTTCTTGGACAACTGCGATGGCTGTTTTTTTTGGTATCAACAAAGAAGTACTGCCTCTTAAAGCTAATTTAGCGGTTCAAGAGGCAAAATTATCGGTGGCTACAAGAGATTTAGAAACTGCTCAAGCTCAGTTGGACGAAAAGCAGAGAGAATTGGATGAAGTTCAAGCCATGTACGATGCGGCCATGGCTGAGAAACAAACTCTTTTAGAAGATGCCGAAGCTTGCAGAAGAAAGATGGGTAATGCTACAGCTTTGATCGAAGGATTGTCAGGAGAAAGAATAAGATGGACCGAAGCTTCAAAAACGTTTGAAGCAGAGATCCAGAAATTAGTAGGAGACGTTTTACTTGCCACAGGTTTCCTATCGTACACTGGTCCCTTTAATCAGGAATTTAGAAATATATTGCTGAAAAACTGGAAGAAAGAACTCCAACAGAACAAGATACCTTACTCTGACGCTCTTAACATTGTTGGAATGTTGGTACATACCTCAGTTATTGGTGAATGGAGTTTGCAAGGTCTACCTAATGATGAATTATCGATTCAAAATGGTCTTATCGTTACGAAAGCAGCAAGATATCCACTTTTAATAGATCCTCAGGGGCAAGGCAAATTGTGGATCAAAAATAGAGAGTCAGCAAATGAAATGCAAGTGACGAGCTTAAATCATAAATATTTTAGAAGCCATCTAGAAGATGCTTTGAGTTTAGGAAGGCCTCTACTTATTGAGGACGTCGGTGAAGAACTTGATCCAGCTCTAGATAATATTTTGGAAAAGAATTTTATCAAATCAGGATCAACATTTAAGGTTAAAGTTGGGGATAAAGAAGTTGATGTTATGAATGGATTTAGATTGTATATAACAACCAAATTAGGAAATCCAGCTTACACTCCAGAAATATCAGCCAAAACTTCGATTATTGATTTCACGGTTACAATGAAAGGTTTGGAGGATCAATTGTTAGGTATAGTTATTCTAACTGAGAAACAGGAATTAGAAGCCGAAAGAACAAAACTTTTAGAAGAAGTTACATCAAACAATCTAAAAATGAAAGAGTTGGAGGATAATCTTCTTTATAGATTGACTTCGACACAGGGTTCTCTAGTAGAAGATGAAAGTTTAATTGAAGTACTAAGGGTAACCAAGATAACCTCAGAGGAAGTACGTGAAAAATTGAAGATTGCAGCCGAAACTGAAACAAGAATCAACTCTGCAAGAGAAGAATTCCGTCCTGTCGCAACAAGAGGATCTATCCTCTATTTCTTGATAGTTGAAATGTCTTTGGTAAACGTCATGTATCAAACAGCGCTCAGACAATTTTTGGGACTCTTTGATTTATCTATGCACAAATCCGTAAAATCACCAGTTACCACTAAGAGAATTCAAAACATCATTGATTGTCTCACTTATGAAACATTTGCATACACTGCACGAGGATTGTACGA
The DNA here is from genome assembly GCA_904063045.1 of Dimorphilus gyrociliatus. Classification (NCBI taxonomy): domain Eukaryota; kingdom Metazoa; phylum Annelida; class Polychaeta; family Dinophilidae; genus Dimorphilus; species Dimorphilus gyrociliatus. The sequence continues at coordinate 2,209,871 of CAJFCJ010000002.1, read as the reverse complement.
AGAGGATAAATTTATGTTCACAATACTTATGACTTTGAAAATTGAAATGAACATGAAAAAGGTTAAAGCAGATGAATTCCAAGTCTTTATTAAAGGAGGAGCAGCCTTGGATTTGAACACTGTTGAGCCAAAGCCCAAAAAATGGATTATGGATATGACTTGGCTCAATCTCGTCGAATTAAGTAAATTACCACAATTCACTCAGATTCTATCACAAGTAGCAAGAAATGACAAAGCATGGAAAACGTGGTTCGATGAAGATTCGCCAGAAGATGCTCCAATACCGGATGGTTATGGAACTTCTTTGGACACTTTCCATAAATTATTATTAGTTCGTTCGTGGTGTCCTGATAGAACTGTTCCGATGGCCAAAACATATGTTGCCGAAGCCCTCGGTAAAGAATTTGCCGAAGGTGTTATCCTTAATATGGAAACTATGTGGGAAGAGAGCAACAATAGAAATCCCATGATTTGTTTCTTGTCCATGGGTTCTGATCCTACTGAAAATATCGAAAGATTAGCCAAGAAAGTTGGTCTAAAATGTGGAGCAATCTCTATGGGTCAAGGCCAAGAAATTCACGCCCGTCGCTTAATATCTAATTCCATGGCTGACGGTCATTGGGTATTACTACAAAATTGCCATTTAGGTCTTGATTATATGGACGAATTGTTGGACACAATTACATCTACCGAAAGTGTGCATGATAGATTCCGTTGTTGGATCACAACCGAAGTCCATCCAAAATTCCCAATCAATTTATTACAATCTTCTATAAAATTTACTGCCGAACCACCTCAAGGAGTCAAAGCTGGCTTAAAGAGAACGTATGGTCTTATCAACCAGGAAATGTTGGATTATTCCAACTTTCCTCAATGGAAGCCAACGTTATATGCTGTTGCCTTCCTTCATACAACAGTACAGGAGAGAAGAAAGTTCGGTCCTATAGGTTGGAATATTCCCTATGAATTTAATCAGGCCGATTTTACATCTACGGTTCAATTCGTTCAAAATCACTTGGACGACATGGATCCTAAAAAGGGAGTTAGTTGGAATACTGTACGATATATGATTGGAGAAGTTCAATACGGTGGAAGAGTGACGGATGATTATGATAAGAGACTTTTGAATACTTACGCTAAAGTCTGGTTCGGTGAGAACATTTTTAGTGACACGTTCGATTTTTACACCGGATATAAAATACCTAAATGCAAGACTATCGATGAATATAGGGCATTTATCGAGAATTTACCACTCGTGGATTCACCTGAAACATTCGGTTTACATCCTAATGCTGATATTACTTATCAAACGAACACAGCAAACGAAATGCTTGCAACAATCGTTAATATTCAACCAAAAGATGCTGGTGGCGGCGGAGGAGAGACTAGAGAAACAGTTGTGTATCGTTTAGCAGATGATATGTTGGAAAAACTTCCTGAAGATTACGTTCCCCACGAAGTTAAAGATAAATTAAGAAAAATGGGCAATTTACAACCTTTGAACATCTTCCTTCGACAAGAAATTGACAGAATACAAAAAGTTCTTTCCTTAGTAAGAACAACTTTAATTGACTTGAAGTTGGCTATTGACGGTACAATTATCATGTCGGATAATCTTAGAGATGCTTTGGATAATATGTATGACGCGAGAGTGCCAAATACATGGAGAAGAATTTCATGGGAATCAGCAACTCTCGGATTCTGGTTCACAGATCTACTAGATAGAAATGCTCAATTCCGTAGCTGGCTCTTTGATGGAAGACCTCAAGCTTTCTGGATGACAGGCTTCTTTAATCCTCAAGGTTTCCTTACAGCTATGAGACAAGAAATTACAAGAGCCCATAAGGGCTGGGCTCTCGATTCCGTCGTATTAAACAACGATGTTACTAAAATGATGAAAGAAGACGTTAATAATTCACCACCAGAAGGAGTTTACATTCATGGACTATACATAGACGGAGCTGGTTGGGATAGAAAACATTGTAAATTGTCAGAACCAACCGCAAAAGTATTATATACAATGCTACCCGTTGTCCACGTCTTCGCAATTAACACGGAAAGACCAAAAGCAAATAACTTATATGAATGTCCTGTTTACAAGAAACCAAGAAGAACAGATCTGAACTACATTTTCCCGCTGTTATTAAAAACTCCAAAGGATGCCGATCATTGGATTTTAAGAGGAGTGGGTCTTCTGTGCGATACTAAATAAAATGGATATAGTATAACATATATCAATTAATCAAAAATACTTTAAAGTTTTATTGTTTTTCCTTTATGTACAATGTATACACGAGAAATTTTTTTGAACATGACCATTGGCAAATTATACGTTTGAATAAACATACGTTTGGAATATTATTAATGATTAATTAATCACATAATTATAAATATTCTCTTCAATGTCTTTATTTATATTTATAGTATTGAAATGTAAATTTATCGTAGATTTTTCCATTGCTTACATGAATCTATTTTTAGGTGGCGCCACTAATTGTTACCTTCCTATCCAAACGCCATCTATGAGCAGGAATAACAAAGAAACATTTTTTGCTATAAATTATGAAAAAATTGCAAAATTTACTCATTAAAATGATTATATTTTTTTATTAATTATATTTATCTTTAGTCCTATTTTCGTACGATAAAATTGGCTTAATTCTAGGCACTTCCGGGTCAGGTCACGGAGAAAAAGATGCTTAACATAAAGTTAATTGAAAATATCTCCTATTCAAACATTTATTAAAATGAAAGGGGACGTCATTTCAAGCGTCGAATTAGTTTTACCAGATAATGTTGTAGACGCTTGTTATCATCTTAAACATCAAGTAAAGGCCTGCTTTCGAGCGTTGAATTCTCAAGAAAATACTGGCAGTGAAATTACTCTACAAAGACTAGAGGATAATTCAGTAAAGATCAACGTCACAGGTTCGATATTTTTTTAATCTATAACCATCTATATGATTATAACGTACGCATGCAAGAATATTTCAATACACGCATTGCAGTTTTACAGTAGTTTCGAATTCAATATGGCGGCTTTACAGTTTTCGTTGTGTAAAGTTGTAATACCTGTGTAACAATGCCCCCATGCGTGTTGAATCAGAAAATGATAATTAAACAATTCTCTTCCATTGACCAATATACACCTTTGAAAAGCATAGTCTAAAAGTAGCATTATTTTGTAACAAACCCTTTCAGACTGCTAATAACAAGATTAGGTGATTAGAATGTTTCATTTTATAGTCTCAATGAAATGTTTTTCTTTCTATTCTTTGTGCGTTATTAATATATTTCTTTGCTGTAGGCCTACATTTTCCTTGATTAAAATTATATAGTTTATTGTCTAAATACAGTTCTTTCCGTTGATGTGGAAACTGTTAGTAAGGAAGATTTTAAAGAATATTGTGAATATCGTATCGAAAGCGCAACTTCTACTGACAACGATGAAGGCGAAGAAGTTGCACAGAAACCTAAGCGTTCGTCCTCAGATAAAATAGCGGCGAGAAAACGGTTAAAAACCGATTTAAAGCCAGAAGTAAACAACGGTAAAGACGATGAAGAGTTCTGTGAAAGAGAATTAGAGCGTTTAGCGGATATTGCTGAAAAGCTTAGACCAGAGGAGGAACTGTGGAAGAAGCCAGACGATAAATCCTCAAAAGGAGATGTATATAATTTCGATGCGTGCCTACCACAGAAAAAGCGCTTAGCCAAAGCCTTTACAGAGTCTGAAGTTTCCGAAACTGCTTGCTTTAAAGCTGATAAAGACGATCAAGGCTCTAAAGAAACACAAATTTGGACAAATGATACCGAAATTCTTAAGACTTTAATAAACGAATCAACTTTAACAGAGGACGAAAAATTACAATTGAAGAAGGTAGTTCTTAATTGCTCTAGTGTCAAGTTATCAGCCAGTACGGATAACAACGAAGTTAAAGGTCTTGAACTAAAAGAGCAAGAGGAAGAAGGAAAATCTGACCTACCACCGATTACTACTTTCACAAATGCTGAGGGAAAAAAGTTTAAATTTATTCCAACTGGGCGTATTCGAAATGAACCCACTGCCCCTCGTAGAGGACGCGGTAGAGGTCGTGGAAGAAGGCGATATGCTAGGGAAGATATTGTCATACATTGTCGTTACTGCGATGCTACTGTTAGGGACTATTCTTATCTTTTCCGTCATGTCAAAAATATACACGGCGAAGAAGACGATGTAAACGATTACATATCAGAAATTCGGCCTCTAATGCGTGTTCCCTGCCCAATTTGTAAAGTTCTTGTCTCATCATCATCCAACATGGCTGCTCATATCAAACAAAAGCATGAACAAAATGAACGTGTCACATGCGATATTTGCCAAAAATCCTATAAAACCGATATATCACTTAGACAGCACGTTCGCCAATGTCATTCTTCCGACCGGAAATATGAATGTTCTGGATGCAGCGCAACATTTACAGAGCGTCGTTCCTTAAGGGAACACATAAACTGCGTACACGATACAACCGAAGTTTTCCAATGCGACGAATGCGGTAAAGACTTTTTAACGAAAGGGAGATTAAGGAGGCATAAATTTATTCACGGTGAACACAGGGAGTTTTGCAGTTATTGCGGTAAAGGATTCCATTTAAGGGATAATATGTTGAAACATATTGAAATAGTACACGAACGAAAACAAGGGAAAAGGTTTCAATGCGAATATTGTTCAAAAAGATTCACAGTTAAAGGGAACATGATGCAACATATGCTTGGCGTTCATCTGAGAAAATTCCCCTACTATTGTTCCGTTTGTTATGGTGGATTTAGGAGAAAGAAGGAAGCTGTAGCTCATTTGGAAGAAGAGCACGGTAAAGAATATGAAGAGGTTGCCGTAATTTCTGGTTCCACCGGAAATGCTCAACAATTTCTCATAAGCAATCCAGGATTTACAGGAGAAGAAGATGATGTTCAATTCGTAGCTAAGCCCAGAATAGGAAAGAAACCCGGTATGTGTGCAACGGAAGGTGGCCAAAATGATCAGGAAGAGCTTCTTCAAGATGAGAAGGATGAGGAGGAAGAGGAAGATGACGAAGAAGAAGAAGAGGAAGAGGAGGAAGATGAAGAAGAGGACGAAGAGGATGAAGAGGATCAGCGTAATAATTATACACCTAACAAAGAAGTTGACAATGGCAAATGCGATGATTTCCTTGAAGAAAAAGGTAATAACGAGGAACAAGTTAATGAAAAAGAAAGTGTTGCTTCCATCCTAGCTCAAATGTCTAGTTAAACTGATATCCAGTACAAAAGAGTATTAATAATATCAAATTTCGGGATCCTGCCCCGCAAGATAGAGCGTCTTTTTGTGTTCCATTTGGAATTTAATCGAATTTATTGAAGTTAAGTTGGAGATTACGTGACTTTAAAATAGTCGTATATCATAATGTAGTCAACATTTTTGTACTTTTCGATTATATAGACGTTAATATTTCAAATATTTTACGTCCGTGACCTTTTTCTAGTCCGCAGTTTTGTTTCGCCATACTACCAACTCTTTTCGTGTTATACCACGTTTTATCGTATTATTTTTACCGCCGTATGGCGCTTAATCAAACATGGATCTCAAAAATAAATGTAATTGATCATAATGTAAATGATTTGGTTGAATATTATATTTTTAAAAAATGAATAAAAAATAACTATTAAAAGATGGAAATATTTGACCTAATTTTAGAAACTGGGTGAAGTAAGCCTAAGTTAAGGTTATGAAATCTGTTGAAGCGCATGCGCAATCTTAACAGCTCTACCTATTTCCGGATTCAGATATATTCATTTTTGATCGGTCGTTCGAAGAACGTGCACGCGTGTTGGTGAATAACACCTCGAGATACTTGTTCTAATGTAATTAACGGTATGTTAAAATGTCATAGGATTAATATATGATTTTGATTTTGCGTTGTGAAAAAGATAAATATTGAGTTGGCGAGGGTTGGTCACCGGAGGTAGATTACTCAACCCTGTGACGTCATTCCATTCATAAGGGATAATGAATAGGGAATTTCTATTTTATGTAAACTGAGCAACAATGACATACGTTACTATGTTAGATAGTATAGGCCTTCATCTAATGCGTCGTAGTCAGTGCGTAGACGTGGAAAGGCCGTTTTACTTTTCCTACACTTGGAATTTTATTTACTTGTATACTGTTGCATAAGGAATTGCGCAATAACGTCAATTATTTAGCTAATAAGAGAGAAAGAGCTTAGTGACCAGACGGTGAAGAAAGTGAGTAGTTGCTTATTGAGTAGTTTTAACATCGAAAAAATAAAACAATCTCATTCCAGTTTCTTTAGACGGATGAATATAATTTCAACTGAAAAAATCGGTACAGTAACAAATTAATTAACTAAAAAAGAATAATTATATCAATATAAATATTCTTTTTTTATTAAATAATAGTAAAAATTATCTTACTAGTAGCTATCTAGGTTCCAAAACTATATTTTATTGCGCAGAATTTAATACGACCATATTTTTTTGATTTATTTTTATATTTAATCTCTCTTGAAAACTTATTTTGATAACGTCGAGAATATTTTTTTTGTTTGCTTTTCACTCGTTGAAAAATTTCTTATCTAGAATATCTTTGAAAAAAAAAAAAAGAACATTCCTAATCTATAATCAGATTTTAATATTAAAGACTACTATCTAATTTAAAATTTTTTTTCTTATTTTCACGTTATTCTTCTTTTTATTGTTATTAATAGTATTATTATTATTATTATTATTATTATTATTATTATTATTATTATTATTATTATTATTATTATCGTTTGTTGTTTATTTGTGCTAGATTTCTCTTTTTATCTTTCTTAGTTTTTTCTCTTTTAATTTGTTCTATACACATAAAATAACAATTTATAATAGATAAGATAAATAATTATTTTAATTAGTAATCAATAGTGTTGTTTATATATATATATTATAATAAATATATGTTTATATTTATATATATTGTGTATATAGTTACTTATTTATTATATCTTTTTTAATCTTATTTAACTAATATCGTTCCGTAGTTTTAACGCTACGTATTTTAATAACGTTTCGTTTTTTTTCTATTCGATTCTTTAGACAAAAAAAAGCCGAAACCAAGTTACTCCGAGAGTACAAATGCCTTAGAAAAAATAATACAAAAAGAAAATGGCGTCTTTAAATCTATTCAACTGCATTGTTTGCTGTTCGACTGACAATATTAAAATACTTCAATGCCATCATAAAGTTTGCCAGAGGTGCTTAAGCGATTCAGATGTCTGCCCAAATTGCAATTCTCCTATTGACAAAGAATTCGAGCCATTTATGTTCAGACCCATGGAATCTATTACAGGAATAGAATTGCCCTATGGTAGGAATTCCTTATCGTCTTCATCATCATCTTCCTCCTCTTCTTCCCTTCCGCGTTGCTCCTGCAATGAAATGGAGGCGAAATCAAGATGCAATCAGTGCGAAGAAAATCTATGCGATTCATGTGTCCTTGCGCATCAGAGAGTGAGTTTAACGAGAAATCATGTGCTGAGACGCCTATCGCCCTCTTTGCTTAGAGAATCTTCACCTATATCTCCTATTATCCGCCCAGCTTGTGACTTCTGTTTTAAAGAAGACTGCTTTGGTGCTTGTCTTCTGTCTAATCATCTTCAGGAGCCAAACTTCAAAAAGATTTTATATGAAAAGATAAAAATGGAATTGGATAGAGTTAATATGTCTCTCTCTGCAAATGAGAGAATGAAAGAAAATATTATGATGCAAGCGATCAATGTATCCAATCAGGTATCCATTAAAACCCATCAATTCATTGCTTATATAGAAGAACGTGAAAAAGAACTACTTCAAAACATCGAAAACATAAGAAAGTTGAAAGTAGACACACTCATCAAGCAATCTGAACAGCTTAGAAATGCCCAATTACACTGGCTTGATGAGATTAACGCTTTGGAAGCCGGAAAAAGCGATATAGACGAGGCGAATGAAAATTTTGAGCGTTACCTCAGGAATTTAAATAGCTTAACTTGTTTCGATGGCCCATTCGAAGATGACACAATATCGTTTATACCTCCAGACAATTCTTTTCATTCCGCCGTTAGAAAAATGGGTCAAATATCAAGTTCAGCGTGCGCTCCACTCTGTTACATTTACGGCGAAGGCTCAAAGAAAGCCTTAAAGTCTAAAAACACCACATTTTTCATACAAGCCGTCGATTGTCAAGGTCATAACCGTTATACAGGCGGTGATAATTTTGTTATAAACATTTTATCATCAAATGGAAAAATTTTGCAAAATCAGATTTCTGATATGATGAATGGAACATATTCAGTTAGTTTCACACCCGAATGCGAAGGGATTTGTCAAGTTCGTGTTTTGAATAATGGAAGACATATAAAAGGTTCCCCATTCAAAATTCAAGTATATGTATGCAGAGAATACAATGACATCTCCAGACCAAAATTTATTATTGGAGGGGAAGGGGCGTCCAAAGGAAAATTATCCAGACCGTGGGGTATTTGCACAAATAAGCATGGATATATAATTGTTGCTGATCGCTCTAACAATCGTATACAAATTTTTGATTCGGAAGGGAAATTTGTGAGAATGTTCGGAAGTTTAGGATCGCAGCAAGGTCAATTAGATAGACCTGCTGGTGTGGCTTGCAATGTTATGGATAATATCATTGTTGCTGACAAGGATAATCATCGTGTCCAAGTTTTCTCATTTGAAGGCACCTGGATTAACGGGTGGGGAGAAAAAGGAACAAAACCAGGTCAATTTAATTATCCATGGGATGTTGCCGTCAATTCGCAGGGAATAATAGCAGTAACAGATACTAGAAATCATAGAGTGCAGCTATTCGCTTCATCAGGAATGTTCATTTCTAAATACGGTTTTGAAAGTTGTTCATCATCACTTTGGCGTCATTTCGATTCTCCTAGAGGTGTTAGCTATATGTTCAGTGGTCATATCGTCGTCACAGATTTCAATAATCATAGATTGCTAATAATTAAGCCTGATCTATCAGGCGCTCATCTACTCGGGCAGGAAGGTTCTTCAAGAGGACAATTTAACCGACCTCAAGGCGTTACCATAGATCATCAGGGAAATATAATCGTAGCTGATTCCAGGAATAACAGAATTCAGGTATTTAATCAAGCAGGAAATCCCATCGGCCTCTGGGGTTCAAGTGGTCAGGAAGAAGGACAGTTTGACAGACCTTCTGGAATCTGTGTCTCTCCAAACGGTGATGTTTTGGTCGTTGACTTTGGAAATAATCGAATTCAAGTTTTTTAAATAAGACTCAGGGTATATTTATAAACGTCACCAGTTTAAGAACGTTGACGTAAAAAGGGAAAAGGATATGCACACGCTACCTCCTCGTTAAACTTTTTATAGCTTTTTTAGAGGCTTATCTGTTGATTTCGATGCGCGTATTATGCGTGTACTGCATTTCAGAACTCGTATCTTTTCCGTCGTGCTACTGTATTTCTTCTATTTATTTTTTTTTCTTTTTTTTTTTTACACGCGTTTTACCTCAGGTCATTATTTCGCCTGCATGTAGAAACAGATAATTTATGTGCCTGTGTGATGTGCATTTTCCAGTGCAATGTAAATAAAATTATTAAAATATAATTAAATTTGTAATGTGTGCTAATGATCCTAAAATTTGAAATAAACTTTACATTTCATAAAATGAAAGAAAAAAGTTCGACTAGAAACTGGTATTATTCAAATCCTTGCAATAGTTGACTATTTCGCCTAAAACTTAACATGGCCGCCTCCAGCAGCCAATGTGAGATTCAATCTAACGAAAATTCTAGTGAATTACATACTACAACCGAAAGTAAAACTATGGAACAAAACTCACAACAAGCAGAAAAATTAAAGGAAAAGGCTAATGAACGATTCAAAAGTTGCCGAATTTTCAAAGCAATTTTATTTAGTCATTTCTTAATCACAATGATTTTACAGATCTGGAATTCAACGAAGCCATTGAATTGTACACTCAAGCCATCGAATTAAATCCTAATGTAGCTGCTTATTATGCTAATAGGAGTTTTTCATATTTAAAAACGGAATGTTTTGGTTATGCCTTGGCTGACGCAAGTAAAGCATTAGAACTTGATCCCAAGTATATTAAAGTAAGATATTTCTATTACTTTAAAAAATTCCTTACACTCCAGACCCCTCTTTTCTACCTTCGTTCTAATTTATTTCAAAGAATCTTTTAATTTTAGGCATATTACCGAAGAGCTTCCGCAAATATGGCACTAGGGAAATTTAAATTGGCTTTGAAAGACTTTGAAGCGGTTAGTTTAATGTACACCTTTGTAAATTGACACATAGTATAAAGTTTTACTTCGCTATTTAATTTTAAATAGCGTGTCAGATATAAATTGCTTAATTTTAATTCCCGCTTTAAACCACATACTATTTAGGTTTCAAACGCCAAGCCAAATGATAGAGATGCAAAAGCCAAATATAAAGAATGCGATAAAATTGTAAAGAGAATTGCCTTTGAAAAAGCTATTTCTGTGGAAGAGAAACAAAGTATAGCTGATAAAATTAACATTGAAACTATGGGTAAATTTTCAAATTATAGAATTGGTTTCACACTAATATTTCGACGACAAAAAATTTCTGCAGAAGTTGAGAGTTCGTATGACGGACCAGTTTTGGACAACAGCAGGGTCACTCCTGATTTTATGAAGAATCTTCTTGAAGCCTATAGGAAACAAAAAAAGCTGCACAAAAAATACGCCTATCAAGTAGGTTTTTTTTCGCTATTCATTGCTCAAAATGAGACACGTAAACTTTTTTTTTCTCTAGATTTTACTAGCTATGAAGAATTATCTGGAAACTTTACCTAGTCTAATTGATGTCAATATTCCTACCGTATGTATCAATTGACTTAAGGGTAAAATATATGAATAAAATTTAACTTTATAGGGAGCAAAATTTACCGTTTGTGGAGATATTCATGGGCAGTTTTATGATTTGTTAAACATTTTCGAGTTAAATGGTTTGCCTTCAAAGGATAATCCATATGTACGAAAGTATAATATACGATTTAAATATCTTATTTTATTTTATTTAATTCCAATAGCTTTTCAATGGAGACTTTGTGGATAGAGGATCGTTCTCTGTCGAATGTGTGTTTACTCTCTTCGGATTTAAACTTTTGTACCCTGATCACTTTTTCTTATCCCGGGGTAGGTCGTTTTTCTAACTATAAAACTTATGCTAGTAAAAATATACTGTATCTCAACTGACAGGAAATCATGAGAGTATCACCATGAATCAAATGTACGGATTTGCTGGAGAAGTAAAATGCAAATATTCGATGCAGATGGCTGATCTCTTTACCGAAGTGTATAATTGGCTCCCATTAGCCCACTGTTTAAGTAGTAGGATTCTAGTGACTCATGGTGGTCTATTTGCCGAGGACGGGGTTACTTTAGACGATATACGAAAAGTTGACAGAAATAGGCAACCACCAGATTCAGGAATTATGTGTGAATTATTGTGGTCCGATCCTCAACCACAGAACGGTCGATCTCTGTCTAAACGAGGAGTAGGGTGTCAATTTGGACCTGATGTCACCGATAGATTTTTGAAATTAAATAGACTTGATTACATTATTCGAAGTCATGAGGTAAAAACTTTGTCCTTAAACTGTAGAAAACTTAATACATTTCATTGTACTCTAATAAGCGTAATATGAGCCCTGTTTTTTTGTTGTAGGTTAAAGCTGATGGATATGAAGTCGCTCATAATGGAAAATGTATAACAGTGTTTTCTGCTCCCAATTACTGTGATCAAATGGGTAACAAAGGTGCCTTCATTAATCTAATAGGTGGTGATTTGAAACCAAAATTTACCTCCTACGAGGCCGTTGTAAGTATTAGAATACATTTATACTCAGTAATTTATTTTAAAGACAAGTAAATATACATTTACTTCATTTTTTTCTTTTTAATTACAACAGCCCCATCCCGATGTAAAACCGATGGCCTACTCTCTATTCTCGATTTAAGATATTTTTCAAGAAAAACTTTTGTTTTTTTTCAAAGATGTTAGACGGTTAACCTAATGAAAATTTATTTTCAATGTTAAAACGTTTAAAAAGAATATAATAAAAAGTACTATAGTTTTGTACAAAAAAAAGTTTTTTCCTGTTGAAGTGCGTTTCATAAAAAGGTGGCGCTATCTACCACTCATAGGTCGGGAGCGATAATAAGCGGTTTTAGCTAATGTTTAATGAGGTGCGCGATAACAAAGTTCAATTTCCCTGCTCAATGTTTTACTGTTCTCTTTTTGTTGTAGACGAGTGATTACCATTTTAAAACAGAACAAAACCAGCGGCCCTATAGCCATGATGAACTCATTTCGCGATTTTTCTACTGATGCTCTTTGCAATGCTGCTGCTGACGGCAATATAGAACGCTTTGAAGAGATCCTAAAAAGTAGGTTTCCCTAAGTATTCTCCAGCCAATTGTATACATAAAGTTAAAGCGACGATATTCAATGAATGAATCGTTAATTCTAATATATAAAACTCCCAGAAACAAAGAACTTGAATGCAACGAATGAAAAAGGTTGGACTGCATTGATGTTTGCCGCCCGAAATGGTCGGCACGAGATTATTGATATAATACTTAAAAATGGAGGTGACGAGGGCTTAATTAATCACAATGGTCAAACTGCCTTAGATATAGCAAAATTTTGGAATCATACTGTAGCCCAAGAACAATTATCTAAAAAAACAAAACAGAATAAGGAATTCAAGAACTTTTTTAGTTCAAATCCCCTAGATAGACATGCGCATATGAGACCAAATAGTGAATGGATAGAAAAATTTAGTAAACATCCAGACACCGTCTATTTGGTTTTTCATGAATTAACTCCATTGTTGACTGTTACGGAAGACAATAATTCTTTGGCCCAGGTATCTTATGACAAAATAAGCAGTCTTATTTCTCAGGATATGCTAACAATCTTCTTAGGAGTTCTGCATGGAGATCAATTCAGCGAGAAAATTCAACCATATTTTGCAATAAATTTATCTCAACTGAATAGCGATGATTGCTGTAATTTAGCTAAAGATGCATTTTTTGTAAAAGACTCAAGAATGTCTTTGATGAGTCTCCCCGAGGATCAAGCAGGAATTGCAGCTCAAGCAAGATCACTACTAGCTTGGCATGACAGGTAACTTACTTTATTTGCAAAATATTACATAGAAAAGATTCCTGATAATATCATACATTGAATATTTTTGTCAAGGAATAAGTTTTGTTCGACTTGCGGAACAATATCAGAAGTCAAAGATGGAGGACACAAACGCCAATGCACTAACGATTCTTGCCGTAGTCGGAGTGGTAAGTATCATTATTATTATTATTATTATACTTTCTTAATAAATATATAAAAATTCAATCGAACTTCTCAAAAAAACGCTTCAAACACTATCGGACATTAATAAATTAACAGGTATACAAAATACGTCGCACCCTCGCATAGATCCAACGGTAATTATGGCCGTTTCGAACGCATCTAGATCAAAGGTTCTTCTCGGAAGAGGAATTAATTTTCCTCGTAGTTTCTACTCTTGTTTAGCTGGATTTATTGAACACGGTGAGTTTATTAATTATAGTTTTCTTTTCAAACAGGAGTTCACAATACTTGTTATCCAAGGACGGATCCAACCGTGATTATGGCTGTAACATCACCTGATAAAACACGCCTATTGCTTGGGAGTAATTTAAATAAATCTCCTGATTACTATTCATGCTTAGCTGGCTTCATTGAGTCAGGTTTATAAGATTATGATTTTTTTATACTTGAAATAGAGTATTTAATTGAATCTTTCGAAAATCATGACATTTATATTTCTAATGGTATTTAAATTCTGCAGGCGAAACCATTGAAGATGCTGTTAGACGAGAAGTTTGGGAAGAAACAGGAATCAAAGTAGGTCGTGTGCAATATCATTCGTCCCAACCATGGCCAATGCCGGCTTCATTGATGTTAGGATGCCTTGCATTTGCTACGACGGAAGAGATAAAAGTTGATGAGACAGAGTTACGTGATGCCAGGTGGTTTTCCCGAGAGGAAGTTGCACAATTACTTTCTGGAAAGCATCCTAATGTACGCATTCCTCCATCTCAGGCAATTGCCCATAATTTGATAAAGGCTTGGCTATCACTTGTATCAAATTTGTGAGATATTTTCTATGCAATTCAAGTTAGGAAATTAACTTGTTAGGCCAAAATAAATTTGCATGCAATATTATTAAGACATAAATTGATTTCGACTATTATAATAATTCAAGTTTTCATGATGTGGGATTTACTGAATTGTAATTTCAAAAATTTATACATTTCATTGATTTATCTTCTCTTTTGAATACAAATTCTTTTTAAATACGGAAATGTATGATATTTGTGTATAAGAAATCGCAACAGCGCCCCCTTGACGTCTAAATTTAGCGCTAAAAAAACGGGCGAAGAAAATTTAGCTATACCCATTTCCGGTTTTCCGATTTAAATTTACCGGTAAAGACACAGTGGAAAGCGTTCACTTTTACGAGCGCTTTTCCAGCTTCCGTTCTTCCGAAAGAGTTTTTACCTAATTACGTTTATGACAAGCATTTTTTACCGAAGTTTTAAGAATATAATTTTTAAGTTATGGACGAAAAGCAGAGGACTGTTTATCCTGATAAAGCTACAGCGTTACTCTCTTGGGTTTGTTTACATGGCCTCTGTCTAAAACCGTTTATAAACTTATAATATCTTATAGCTAAATAATCTTTTGAAAGAAGATATATCAGATTTAGGACAATTAGCAGATGGATTCATTTTTGATAGAATAGCTTCCCTAATGTAAGTATATTTTAAATTTTACGTTAAAAAATACTCGATCTCTTTATTATCTTTAACCTAAACAGTGATAATACTTATAAGAAAAGAGACAATGGTGATAGTTTTGAGAGTATACTACTCTTTTTATCAGGTAAATTTGAACAAAAAGAGTCAAAATTTTTAATGTACCACTTATTTTTTGTTATAGAGGAATATAAGAAACCGGTGGGGGATTGGTTTATATTCAAACCACATGAAGATGACTATGAAATAGCAAAGGTGAGAATTTATGATGCGCATTAGCAGTAATACTTAAAAATACTGTTAAATTTCAGATTGCTTTACTGCTATTATGTTTGGGTTTATCAAGTGCCAATCATCAAATTTTTATTGAGAGTAGTACAAAGTTGAACAATGAACTTCAGTTGCATGTTTGTCAAATGGTATCTTCAATATTGAAGGTAGAAGACTTTACAAAAGAATTTAGCTATGTTTTGAGTGAACGTAAGTATTTTGTTTATATTGCTAAAGCTTCATTCTTTGTCTATATCTATAATGCTTTTCTTATTTTAAAAGCTTACATTAATCATTATAATTCTGTAAACGACTCTCGACCATTGTCAACTTCTACGCCAGTTCATGAGGATCATCAAGGATCTCCAGAGCGAAGCAGAACATGTCCAGCGGCTGTGAGACATTATTCAGCTCTAAATTCAATGCCAAGTAAGATGCTTGCTTGAGATGCCTTTTAAAACAATAGATCTAAAAACTTTCTATCGACGCAAACTAAGAGCCATTGAAAAACAATAGAATAATCAATTGTTTATTTAATAAATTTTACTATTGTAATAGCGTAACAAACTTGATCATACCAATGATAAGTATTCAATTAGCTTAATTATTGACTATCCTACAGGTGTGACTCCTTGTCGAGAACCTTATGTGTTTATGAATACGACACGAAACTACGGAACTCCTAGTACTCATGTATTTTCAAATTCTATAGCAGCAGCTTCACCTGTCAATCAGTTAATGAAAAGTCCACATATAGTCTCGAAATTGGAAATTAACGAAAGAGAACACGAGATAAGACGTTTAAAAAGGCAATTAACAGAAGCTCTCGACAGAGTATATGATTTAGAAATTGACTCGGAAAGAGATTCATCCAATATTAAACAAAAAGACAGCCGTATAAATATCTTACAGAATGAGCTTGAAACATTAAAAACTCGCCATTTTATTTTGGAAGAACAAATCGAAGAATTTAAGAACGGTAAAGAAGAATCGATGCAAGCTTATATAACACGAGCGTTTGAGGCTGAGTCTAAGTGTAAAGAGCTAACCAGAAATTCTATCGGTTTGGCCAAGGATAATGACCAGCTTAGTGAAGAAAATTCAAAACTCTTAAACCAGTTGGAAGAGCTAAAGAAAAAAGTAAGAAAATTGGAAATCGAGTTAAAAGATTTTTCAGTCAATGCTATCAATGTTTCAACACACAAGCGCGAAGTTAATAACTATGAAGAAAAGTTTCTAGAGGAAAAAATGTCACTTTTGAAACAGTTAGATATTCAGCAAAAAGAAATAGAATATCAAAAAGAACAAATTGCCGATTTACGAACAAAAATGGATTCATCTGACTTTTTCTACTCTAGACAGAAAGATGAATCTGGTGAGAACTTGGGCGAAGTTATTGTCGAAAGAAATCTTATGGAGAGAATCGATGAGTTGGAAGAAGAAAGAGACGAATTAGCGGACAAAATTACTGAAAAAGAAAGCGAATACGAAAAGATTAAACAAGTTTATGAAGAATGTTACGAAAATTTTAAAGGTTCAGAGAATAATGTTAAAGAACTGCAATTGGTCAACAAATCTTTAAACGATACCATTAAAGAACTTGAAACATTTAAATCAAACGTTAGCGTCACTCTAGATAGTCTTAATGAAGAAATCAACTGTGAGCGTAAAAAATCGGAAATGCTTAGTGAAGCAATCGAGAGCATGACAATCGTTTTAGAGAGCAATAAATGTCAGATAGAAGACAAAGAAATAACAATCCAGGAGCTTAAAGGAAATCTCACAAATTACGATTCCCAAATTGCTAATTTGGGAAAACAGAATTCTGATTTGGCGAAAAAGGTTGAAGATCTGACTAAAGATCTTCAATCGAAGGAAGCTAAAGCAGAGAATCTACTTGTCGACTTGAATCTGGTTCAAAAAGATTTAAAGAAATCTGTTGAAGAGAATCGTGAACAAACGATGAAGTATAAGTCGGATATCGAAGGACTCCACAACGACATAAAAAATAAATCATTTTGGATATTAGAGCTTCAAGCAACTGTAGACGATCACCAAAAGTCTTTAGAAGACGCTGAAAAACTTGTCGAGAATTTACAAATTGTAAAGAAATCGGTAGAAGACAAACTTGAAAAATCCACTGCCGAAATTCAAGTTCTTGAAGGTCAAAAGCAAGACTTACAACAAGAACTTGAAAATGTTGTTTTAAAGTCCACAACTGAAATAGATCAACTGAAAGGAAAGTTGAATGAACATATAGCTCTAATTAATAGTAATTCTGTAAAGTGGCAAGCGGAAGAGAAATCTTTAAAAGAAAAGCTAGTTTTCGAAAAAGATGAATTCACCAAAAAACAAGTATCTTTGGAAGAAACAATTGAAAAATTAAATGTAACAGTAAGAAATCTACTTGACGAAAAGGCAAATCTAAATAATAAAAACAAAGAATTTGTTAAAGAAAATAAAGATTTATTGATAAGAATCGAGGGACTCTTAGAAGCTCAGCAGATCCTTGATAAGAACCTTAAAAACATTGCGGAGGAGAGGGATAATCTTTACAAAATTAAAACTGATATTTTAAATAAGCTAGAGATTACCAGAGAAGAAGGTTGCGTTCTCAAAAAAGATTTGGAGAATCAAGTAAAGCTTTACAGTGATCGTTGTGAAAATATCAATAAGGAAAACAAGGAAATGAAAGACAATTTCGAGAAAGAAATAAAAGAAAGGGACAGCCAGCTGTGTGATAAAGTGAGCGTTATAGAGAGTATACAAGAAGAATTGGCACAACTTAAAGAACAGCATAACGCAGCTACAAACGAATTGACAAGAAAAGAGAAAATTATAAAAGATAATGTCGATATTCTAAAAGAAAAAGATTCAAACTTAACGGAAATAGAGACTGTTATCAGTGATTTAAATTACGTCATTGAAAGCAAAAGCGACGAGTTGAGAAAAAAGGAGACTTTAGTCGAAACACTACGTCAGGAGATAATGAATATTAGTGAAAAGTATGAGATGGAGAGTGCAGCTAATGAACAGTCGCTGCGAGCGCTACAAGACAAACAGACAAGTACTCTTGAAGATTTGCATTGTCTACATAATGATGTTGCTGAGAAAGAGAAGATTATTGAAAGTCTTGAAATTCAATCTAAGAAGAAAGACGAAAAAATCAACACCATGAACGAAACCATTGAAAACCAGAAAAAAGAGCATATCGCTTCAGTTGATGATATGGAGGAAGAAATGGCTCAAATGGTTGAACAATTACGAGAGAAGACTGCTGTTTTTGCTCAAACTGAAGCTCTCTTGACATCTACCCAAGAAGAAAATAACCAACAGATAAGCCGCTTAGAATACTTGGGTAAACAAATAACAGAATTACATTTATCAGCCAATGAAAAGGATGAGGAAATTGAAAAACTAAAGGTTTGTCTAGATATATTTTCTTAAAGTCAATACTTATCTTTCTGACTGTTTTCAGGCCGAGATAGACACAAATGATAAGGAATTTAATAAGTTGATAAAAGACGCCACTGATAAGGATGAAAAAATCGACTCCCTTAATGGTCAAATACACTCCTTTTTGTCTACTTTGCAACAGAAGGATGATACAATTGCCCATCTACAATTTTCACTAAATGAGCTTAACAATCTTAAAGTTGATATAGAAGAAAAGCGTTCTAAAATTAATTCTCAACTTGAACAATTATACGTACAAATCAAAGAAAAAGATAACGAAATAGCTGAGATCTTGAAAGCTAAGGATAAAGAAATCGACGAGATCTCGAAAGCTAGGGATAGCACAGTAGATAACATTACGAAAGCTAAAGATACAGAAATTGAAGCGTTAGAAAAGATAGAGACGAATTTAAAACAACAAAAAGAAGAATTGGAAAAAATTCTTATTGAAAAGCAAACTAATATCGATGAATTAAGAAGTCAAGTTGAAGTGCATCGTAAAACCAGCGAGGAGAGAATGGAACAATTAGATCAATCTCAAAGCCAATGTGTGTCACTTAAAAATGAAGTGAAGGAATTGAAGACTGAAGCGGAAATGAAAAGAGAAGAACATCATCGTCAAATTTCCGATTTAGTTAATAAGTTAGATATTATTGAAAAAGAAAAAGAGGAAATGGTTAAAGTACTTGACGAAACAAAACAGAAGATGAAGAATCTTGTTGTAGAATTGGAGAGCAGCGATAAGGTTGTCACCAAATATAAAGATATAGCCAATACATATAAGACGGAGAGTGAGCATGTTCGAAAGGAAAAAATTGAACTTCACGTAAAAATTGAAAAATTGAAAGAAACAAATTCAGAATTAACTGACTCTAATAAACGGCTTGAAAATGACAAGAAAGAAACAGATGAGAAAAACGAACTTTATAAGGAGGAAATTTCATCTTTAACTAACGAAATGATATCGAAAGCTGATATTATTTCTGAATTGCATGCTGAAATCGTCGAAAGAGAACTTACAATCGAGGCCCTAGAACAACAAATAAGTGATGCTAACGCTGAAATTAATTTTAGGAAAGAGGGAAGTATGGCCTTAGAAGTAGAGAGTGTTAATCGAAAGAGAAGAGAAGAGGTTGCTAGCTATGATCGTAAATTAGTAAGTACAGTAATAAAATAACTAGTGGCCGGTAAGCTTCATTTAAAATTTAAAAACAAAACAGAATCAAATAGAAGTACAAAGAAACGCTTTAAGGAAAGAATTGGAAACATGCCAAACAAAAATAAAGAATATTGAAAAGAATAACGATGATTTGCGACGACTTCATGAGGCAGATGATAAGGAAAAATCAGTCATGCGAAATAGAATTGAAATCCTTAATAATAAAGAGACAAAACTGAAGGTATTATTTCGCATTCTTTAACTTGGCTTTCCCCCTTTTAAAATCTATTGTTAATATTTATATTTACTCTTATTTTACATATATTTCTTTCAATTTAGAATGAGTTAAACGAAACAAGAAGTAGATTAAATAAAGAATTGGTGAAATTATCAAAGTCCACAAAGGAATCTGATGAGCTATTTAATGAAAATACAAAAAAAATGAATTTGTATAAGGATGAAATTGCCAATAAAAATATGGTTATTGAAAAACTAAGAAATGAACTAAGTACCGAAAGGGAGAATTGTTCATATTTACGTATGTTACTCTTTTGACTAATTAGTCCTATCTACTAACAAAATTTAAAACAAATCCGCTTGTTTTTAAAATCTATTGTTATATAATAAACAGGTGAGAAATTTGAGGAACTTGAAAAAAGTAGCGTAGTGGATAGTTCAATTGATCGAACAGTTTCGAAAACGTCTCTTTCGGGTAAATAAAATTTCCACGCTAAATTGTTATTTATTTAATGCTTCTTGACACTTTAGTTGATACGTCACCAAAACTTAATACTACCTACACTTCAAATCCATTAACTGCATCTACTAAAGGATTGGGACCTTTGTTTAATTCCGAAGACGAGCCGGAACAGTTGCAATTCGGTGTTCTTGATGAGGAAAGCTTAGACAGGGCAGCGAAGGAATCGTTCCCTCAGGAAGATGACAGTCGATTGTCAGAATTGTCCCGGAGAAACACTTTATGTTTACCTCATTTAAGAACGTCTTATCCAGTGGAAACTCAAATGGGATTAAGCGCTGAATTCAATAACGATTTATCAGATCCGAGAAGAAAAAGTGTGGCTAAAGGATTTGCCGTTCCAAAACCGCCTACAAAAACAAAGAAAAAATCCCCAAAATACAGAGTTTTAGCAACATCAAGATTAATGAATAGCCCAGTTTTATCTCCCAGGCGAGCGGCTGCACTTAGATCACCAAAGCAGAAGTCACCCGCTGATAAGGTAGTTTCCTCGAACAATTTATGGGTTAGTTTGTAAGCTAGTAATCTAGATGTTGTATAGCAAAATAATTTTAGTTTTATCTGATTCGCTTAATCAATATAGCTTCAACGTCAATATTTCAACATTTGAAAAACGGAAAAATATGGAACATTTAAAAAAAAAAACACATCCTATACTATTTAACAGTTTCCGAAGAAAACATAATTATAAATTTTCTCTTTTAATATCTCTCTTATAGTCAATTAATAGATGTTTAATAATTCTTTTTCTATTTAAAAAACAGACAAAACTTAAAGAAAATATTAGCTTCGACATTAATTTTACACCTAAAAAGAAACGCTCGAGACCAGCTGGCACAACGCCAAAATCACCTAAGGTAAGATCTTAAGAATTTCAAATATACCAAATGTTCTATTTTTGAAGAATTTTAACGGTTCATATTCAAAAAAAAAAGCCTTCGAAATAAGAGACCACTTCATAAGAGAAAAAATATCAATTTCCAACCAACGTACTTAAATAGGAATTTGTCAACAAACATAATTCTCAAATCGTCATCCCTATTTTTTATTTAAAATTAATAATAATAAAAAAAGATGAATTTTTATCTTTTATTTCATTTTTTATTTTCTTTTCTTATTTGCTTTGTGTTAATACAGAATTCTATATGAATCTTTTCATTATTCTCTATATCTTCCAATTCTCTCTTCTTAGTTTTTCTGCACTAGAGAGTTTCTTGTAGTGAATTTCTTCGCAAACTCTTTCTGTCATTGATAATTTTTCTTTAAATAACATTTAAACAGGGGAGAAACTTTATACGTCTATAAATTTATAATTTTACATAGTTTCTAATAATGTATTCATTTATGATATAGGATCTTTACGAATAATTAATAGTCTAATATATCTAATTTGTAAACATTGTTCCCTAAGAATTGGCCTAGGGAGAATAATGAAAAAATATAGAGATCACCATGATATTCTAAGCATAGTAATTTTTACTTCTTATCAAGGATGTGAATACAAATCAGAGTAACGCTTTTAAATCGAAAAAGTCAAAGAATATTTTAAAAAGATGGTTAAACAAAATAATTAAACCGTATGTTGTATAGTAGTTAAACATAAGTAACATTTATTATACAATATTATGTTAAAAACTTCTTTTTTCTTTTCATTCAGATTGAAAAAAAACCGCTGAGAAACGTAAATCGGAAGTAAAGTCTTTTTTTTTTTAATAAACTCTTTTTCCTTTTTTTTTTATTCTTAATATATTTTATATTTGTATAAAAAAAAAACATGCGTAAGCACTTTATTGGAGACAAACAATAAACTGTATACTTTAAGCCAAAAAAAGACAAACAATATACACTAAACTCATTTCGTTTCGAAAAGATTTATAGAATAATAATACTGATTTATGTTATTATTGAGATAAGTAACTTTAATTAAGATGCATAAGTTTGATATCTTTTTAAATGAGAGAAAAGTTTTTGAAATGTACCATTTTTAAACGGTTTTAATAAAGAGCACTGCACAAAAATCAACTAAATCTTTCAATACAAAAATAATCATTCAAGTAAAATTTACTTAAAGAGGAAGTAATGAAGTAATGCTCAGAATTTGAAAGAAAGAGAGAGAGAGAGAGAGAGAGAAATATCCTTAACTCTAAAAAAGTAATACTTTAGTTTCTTTTTTAGTAAATTGTTTATTGTATAATTTGCAGGATGTCCTCGATAGTTTTATTGCTATATTTAAGCAACTAGACGTATTCATTGTCGAGTTTACTCTCTAAATCTTCAGATATTAAATCATTTCCATTCGATTCTGAAAACTGGAAAAAAAAAAGATCTTATAAAAATCAGAGTTAATTTTATCGATTTTGTAACTTACGGACTGTCGCAAATTGGCTAATTTATCAGGCCAAAATCTTTGAGGCCTTGATTGAGTGGCTGGGGTTTTCTTTTTCTGCGTGGGTTGTTTACTGTCGGAGGAGTCAAGCATAGGCTGTAAAATTCTTCGGCGGGCGTTTATAAACCAGTTGTTTACTTGTAATAAAGTTAAATTGGTTTGAGCGGCTATTTGCCTTTTTTCTTCTTCGGTTGGATATGGATGCTAATAGGAAAGAAATGAGAATATAATAGCTGGTTTTTGTATTGAGTAGGACAAAAGAATAATTTACCACTATATGTTGAAATAGCCAGGTTTTCATTATTTGCGTTGCACTCTTTGGTAAGACACCCCTCTTTTTATCTTTATCATCGAGCAGTGAAGATTGTAGGTCAGCATTCGCCATATTCTGCTGAACACTTATTGGTTGGGCGACAAGGCCCTGAGCAGTTTGCACCATTTGATAAATAGTATTAGTAGCGGCAGAAACGGAAGGAGTTGGGTCGTCGTCTTCGTCTTCGTCGTCTGATTTGAGTAGCTTGGAACTTTTTAATTTACCTTTTAAACACGACGTATATCTTGAACAAAAGTCTTGGCATAGTTCATTAACCTTTTCTAGTTCGAATAAATGTATTCGTAAAACTTGAATAGCGTCCATCATTATGTCATCTAAATCGGCATCATCGGTTGTAAAACATTTTTGAACATCGGCTCCATTCTCTGCGTGTTGCCTTATAAATTCACCAATTGCTTCGTTTACTGATGCTGAGTTCGGCCAATTTTCACTATTGGTCGAACTTTCGCACTTTTCTAACAACAGTCCAACCAATTGTAGGAGAGGATGTTTTAAAATTTTACTCTTATCTTCATCGCTGACTTTAAGGTCTTTTGAATGAATAACTTGATTACTTATCTGCTGATTTGCATTCGATACTGTTGTTGCAGTCATGGCATGAATTGGTTGCAATTGGGGTGTGGCTTGAATCATCTGAACTTGTGCCAATTGTGCATAATCAATTTGAACGCTACTTGGAACATAATGAGTAGTTGTTGTATATAAAGGCAATCCAAGATTGCTAGCAGGAGCTTGCATTTTAACTACAAAAAGGAACATTTTATGAATATCTAGTTACTTTTTCTTTAGTTTATTAAAAAGTTCTTTTACTTTGTTTAAGTAAGAGAAGAATTCGAGAAGAAATTTAATATGAACAAACAGTTTAAAGCCGAAAGTAATTAAGAATGTAATTTTTCCATTTTGTCTATGTTTATGTATGGAACAAACCATATTCAATTAGAGAACAATCTAGGCGGAATATTTAAGCGACTATGTTATTAGTTTCAATAGATAGGCCTACAATGATGCTCGTTTTAAAGCAATTTCGCTTGAAATAACAAAAGATCACTACTCGTTTTTATAGCCAATTTTTGTGCTATTAGTTAAAATATTCAACAGCATTAAAAGCGCCAAATCGAGCTTTGTACCAATCAGAAAGTATAGTTAGCTGTCAGTCTTTATAATTTTATGCAAATTACGACCGACCAATACAAAAGAAGTTACCTGATATAGACAGCGTCAATCCTCGTCAAAATGGACGATTCACAGCTGACAGAACATCACATTCGCCGTCTATCCACCGCGCGAAATTTAGGACGTAAATTATTTTTCTTTTTACAGCTTTTGCCAACAGTTTGCGATGATCAAGTGATAAATTATAAAAAAGTTATAAGTTTCCCGCGATTTATTTATCTAAATCAAATTTGATGTCGAGTTGGCGGTCCAAGAAACTCTGCTGAAATTTCTTTGTTTGTGCTAGCAGCGCCCTCCCAAATTTTGACACGTGATCAATAGCCGCTTTCACCCGTATTTTACTACTAGTATATTTTTATAGCGCCGTAAACACCTACGTTGCGATAAGTAGGCGTGGCTTAGTTACCATGTTAAGGTGAAGGACAATTTTGGCGGTTCGATTGTTTGAAGTTTGAAAGGTCAACTTTGTTTCTATGGTGTTATTTAACGAAGTCAAAAATGTAACCATCATCAATTCACCACTCTATCAGCTATTTCCTTAATACTCAAAGGAGAAAGAAACAGCTGCTCTACCTACTTTGTAACATCTAATTCAATTGATCAGAAATTTGATACATGACACGCACTAATGTATAGCAAATATACTTTAACTGTTAACTAATTTGTAATTCATATCATATTGATTTACAAATGACCTGGAAAATTTACTTTTATATCAAACTTTAACCCTTTTTTCCGTCCACCTCCTCTTCTCTTCACTCTATCTCTTCTAATTACTTTCTCTACCAATTTCCACTATTTCCACAGTTTGGTTTTAAATTAAAGAAAAATCTATATTTGCTATAAATTACATTATAGTATGTCAGTCGATATAATACTGTATTATTAAATTTCTTAATTATATATATTCTATCCTATAACATAGCTAGAATCCCCTTTGAAAACGATCCCTCTACTAGACAACCGTTTTTTATTTAAATTAAAAACTCTACCCACATGAATATCAAGTAGATGGCGCCATATGTATATATGTATATATAAATTTATACATCTCTCATCCTCTATTCCTCTATCTATATTACACATATACGCACACCTACGCGTATATTAACATTAATACAACGCATGTATACCAAGTAGATGTACACGTGCTGTTGTTATCTATATATGTAATACTAATAATAAGTTTACTTCAAGTTAATACTTTAAAATTAGTATCAAATATAGAAAATAAATAGAAAACTATATAATTATTGGATAGAATTACAAAGTTATATAATACTGTGACATCAAAGGTTATATTTTGACAGTAAGATCATATTCCTTTAAAGAAACTTTAGATTTATTCTAAAAATAATAACGTACTTGTAAAAATGTGAATAAAATTGTATAACAAAAAACTTTAATATCTACAGTTACGTTTTTTCCCAACTCGCATTAGAAGAGCAACTCAAGCGTCTATTGATAATATCATATAGAGCCTAGCTTTTAGAAAGACCCTCAGGGCTAATTTTTCTTATATTTTGTCATTTCAAAAGTACATGTTGTCATCTGGCATTTTTTTTATCACCTAATTTTATGACAGACAGATGGCACCAAATATATAATTCTTCAAGGAAATGAACAAGACGTGTTTGGTGAAAGAGTCTTCACTTCTTCTATATCTCTATAATTAAAGGAAAAATTTTGCAGAGTTGATAAAGAACTTATATAAATACATTTTTATACAATGCACTTAATAGCATAAGGGTAAAAACAGTATCCTATGCAAACATTGGCGTCGAGAGGGACTGTTGATCTATGAGAAAATGTATTAAAAGTCACGTGATTGATTGTCTTATGGTGATTATTTTACTTTTACAGTTTGGGTATGTCAAGTAGCTGGTGCGCATGAATAATCTAATTGTTATATTTTGTTTACTTGTTTATTTCACTCTATTAAGCGAGAATGCAGGGCACGTGTTCATATAATCAAGAAGATTAATCAACTATTTCGTATAACCCTTTTAAGAAGTAAAACGTTAATTTTTTCCTGGTTTAACATATTTTCCCTTTTAAAGGGAGGAAACTATATATGTAGCTATATGAATTAAAAAGAAACGCCTCCTGCCATGCACTTTGTCTCTTAGCCTTATGTAGTATACTATATATAAATATATATACAGTATAATATATATATTTATAGCCTATCTGTCCTTTAATCAATCTTTCATATAAGATTCGTTGCAGCTACTTCTTACTAGGTATATATATAGTTCATATTTAAAAAATATAGACTATGATAAATATCTTTTTACCATGTAAGGAAAGTTATATGATTTCATAGTACAAATATTTTAAATATACAAATGGGATATGTATATTCCTTCCCTGTTGAAATCAGCATTGGCGTCATCAAGGATATTTTCGTATTTTTAGAAGAATTATCTTTTTTACAAGAACTTTATTTTCTCTTGTCTATCCTTAAATTACGCTAAAAAGAAACTTTTGTCTTCTATTTAAATTCATAAAAGCCATTACAGGTTGCGTTTAGATAATGTTTAGTGAGGTTGAGAAAATAGATAAGGAAATACATTTAAAGAAGAAAAATACTTTTGTACTTCAAAAGACGAATAGAGGAAGAAAGACAGAAAGAAAATAAAGAAGTGATACAGAGAGAGAGAGAGAGAGAGAGATAGGGAGATGAGGAAACTTAATCATTTTGATTTTAATACAAGATATTTCATCCTTTTTTTTTAACACAGCTTATTTTCTTGTAAGAAAGGAAATTGAATTTTCATTTGACCATATTGTTAAAGTTTACTTAATACTTAATATAAGAGAACTCGAATTGTGTGGGGACTTTGGTTTGAAGCAGTTTGGACAGGCCTATAATACTATCCACCCACCGCAAGGACGCTCATTGGCTAGTATAGATAATTAGCTCATGAATATGGAGGTATATTTCGAAAGCGTTAAACGCCGCAAATCTCCGACGCCAAAGCGTCGACCGAGCGTCCCGATGACATATTTCCGACTTCTTCTACTCCTCCTAATTCAGACCGGCGTCGAAGCGTCGGACTGTAAAGTTAGTGAGCGGATAGACTTGACAAAAAAAGACTTGCCTGAATGTTCTGGAAAGAAAGAAATTGGAGGCTTAATCAGAAATGAGGATTGCTTCCCAATAAAGAACTCTGTTATGGACATCTTCACCGATACCTGTAGGGTAACTGTCATTACAACTGATCAGGGCATGTTTAAAGCTAAGGTAGACGGACGAGTTCGGGCAATTTCGGTTCGCCTCGGGGACAACGGGGAGGAATTCTACTCTATTCCAATGGGAAATGAAAAGATTGATATTGTGGTCGAAACTACTCCCTCTTCTTCAAACGGAAGAGTAAAAAGAAGTTTGGATAGACGCATGTGGCAAGGAGCTGGGTTTGAATGGCTAAAGAGGAATCCTTGGAGGTATTCTAACAGTAACTGGCTCAAGAAAAGAAATTGGGCTGACATAAATTCAGAGTGGCTGAAAAAAAGGTCTTGGGATGAGGCTGGTATGGACTGGCTAAGGCGGAGGAGACGATCAGCTGACAAAAAGGCGTGGAGTGAAGCCGGAATTGGCTGGATAAAGCGATCTGACGATTCAGATAAGAGAGCTTGGAATGATGCCGGTTTTGGATGGGTTAAGAAAAACGCTGCTGATAAGAAAGCTTGGGAAGATGCTGGAATAGGCTGGGTAAAAAAAAATTCTCCAGATAAGAAGGCATGGGAAGACGCGGGTATTGGATGGGTAAAGAAAGATCTAAATAAAAAAGCATGGAGTGATGCCGGATTTGGATGGGTTAAGAAAAATGCTTCAGATAAAAAAGCTTGGCATGACGCCGGAATAGGTTGGATTAAACGTAATAGTGATACGGAGAATAAGAGAGCTTGGAGTGATGCTGGTATAAATTGGGTGAAGAGGCAGAACGAGCATAAGGATGCAGGAGAACAAAGAAGAGACTAGATTTTTGTCCTTCCAAAAATGAAACAAGTATATGTATAAACTTAAATGTGAATTATATAAATATAGATAATATATATATATGTATATATATATAAATATATATATATATATATATATAGATATATATATATTAAAATTTCCAAATGAAGAAATTGTCGAAATAGTCCCACTAACAGTGGTTAAAACTCGCCGTCAACGAGTTTATCTTAATTATTATATATAATCGGTAATATGAATATATGCATATAGCAGAATGATTGCATACAATAAGGATGTCTATACATATATACATATACGTATAAATATATATATATATATATATATAGTAATAGTATGCACTTTTACATGTGAAGATGCATATATGAATAATATCGAAGTATATGTCTGAATGTATATATATATATATATATATATATATATGTACAATTAAATGAAATATATATATATATATATATATATATATATATATATATATATATATATATATATACATGCATGAATACTTCAATACATATACAGATATATACTTTAAATGATTTCAGTGTATTCTCTCTTATCTGTTAATAAAGCTACGGCTGTAGGCCGACTTCGTGCTGTCAAGTGTTTTAGTCTGAAAGAAATATGAAAGTATCATAGCATGTAGGCATATAAATAGAGTATAAATTACCTAAGATTATTGCATAACAAAATATTAATTAAATAAACCCTTTAACCTGATTAAAAATGGCAAGGAAAGTAATAATAGATTATAAAGAAAGTTTTACCAAAAGATAGTTCGTTGTTAAATGGATTAATTAGCTAAAAAGAGAAGAAAAGAAAGAGCATATTTTGATAAAGCAAGAAAATAATAGTAAGTAAATTTCCGTTTATTTTATACAATTCATTTAACAAATACATATAAATAATACTATTTATACATTAGCCCTAGGATACATAACTCACTCAGATTTTTACATATTCATTTATATATACAGTATACTATATATTGTACATATACACGTCCATATTGAACTCGAAAAATGTCACATTTATAGGAAGATGGCTCTAAAGAACCTTACATGTCAAATTGATTAAACATTAATTTAGTGTTTAACGATACCTATTACTTTTACAAGGCTATTTTTATCTATGCACATATGCCTTTTCGACCACCGCCCACTAGTCTCATTCTCTCTCTTTCACCGAAAATAGCCAGAGTAATAATATCTTAATTACAAACAAGAAGGCCATTTTTCCAATTTGTCAGCAATTGTTGAACATTTATTAAATGCCTTTGGTTTATAAACAGAATTATATTCCTATTAAATTATAATTGGATTAGAAAATTAAATAAAATATAAAAGGATTAATTGGATTATGCAAAGCAGATAAGAATAATTTCTTTTTATCCATTTTCGTATAGATTGACTCTGTAGAAAGATAATATATGAGGTAAAGCTAGGGTCAGTACTTTTTTCAACCTTATTATGTCATTAGGCTGAGTACCAGAAGAAACTTAATATAGGATTATATATATATACAAGTATATATCAATATAGATATAATGGTAATGCATGATGATATATAAAAAAATGTATATATTAATCTATTTACTATATATATATATGTATATATATATATATATATATATTTACGTAATAATAGTAATATTTATACAAAAGACGTTGCCTCTCTCTTCTCTCAATAAACATCTTTATATATTTTCTAGATTCCTCACTTAACAATAGCCACAAATAGGATCGCTGCAATTGCTTTCTTTACGTCTTTCTTGTTGTTGGAGAGGAGGATATAAGGGCAAAAGCGTTAAAAATAATTCTATGATTTCCATCGTATACATTAGAAATAAGATATAGCAGTCTTATTTCAATACATTAGTCAGATCCATAGATTGTCTACATAAATATATTATAGAATAAATGATGATATTTTTTGTGAATAGATTTTTTTATAAAAATAGAAAATTGATAATTTAAAAAGAACATATGTATTAGTCTATCAGGAGATATGCTCGAGCGCTTTGTTGATTAGTCTTAGTGACAAACCAACTATAGGAAAAAACTTATGGGTTTTCTCTGAAAAACTGTCCTTATGGAGTAAACTTTTTTCACTGCGGGGCTTGTTCATAGTTGAGTTTAGAATCCTATTGACTCGACAAACACGTTTATGAATAGTTGATAAACGGTCGTTTTCGCCAGCAGTTTTTCAGATTTAGAGCTTTCCCTTTGCGTGTATAAATTGATTAAGTTTAATGAAATGCGTAAAATTGGCAAAAATGCCGACTATTTAAGCTAACGACTGGTAAAAAAGAATAGCAAGAGGAAGTACTAGAGAGAAAAAAGAGAGGAAAGGAAGGAAGAAAAAGAGAAGAAAAATAGGAAAGAATAAGAAAAAAAAAGGTGGGGAGACGTGAGATGTAATAGAAAAGAGGGTATCAACTACTTTACCGTTATAAAGAGAAAAAGAAAGATTATACTTTCAATATTATATAGATAATTTACTATTTTTTCTACATCACCTACCTCTCTTCCTCTCCCTATCAAACATACACTGTATACACTATATATAAAGTCTATATTAAACGTGAAGCTGCGCTTGTTTGCATCGTTTTTGTTTTCATTGTAAACAAGCGATTATGCATGTGCTTCGCCTTGACGCTTCAGTTATCGGCCTATAAAATAAAATAGAAAACACGAAATCATTTGCAGTTTTCAAACTTTTTTTTTCATAATAGAGTTTTGTTTCGTTTCGCCTGGAAGAATAATAGGTGGGAGGGGAGGGTGGGCGGAGATCAAAATATGGTAAAGAATGATAGATAAATAACATAAGAGAAATAGTATTAAATACAATACATAAAAAAATGTTATTAATAAAAATGGCCATAAAACATATTAGGAATCTTGTAATTATGACATTACCTGTTTGTACTTCACTCTTAAGCCTTTTGACCTGATATAATAAACTTTTATTACATTGTTTGTACTCTCCAACGATAGCTTTCTATAGCCGTTGGGAAATCAGAGATTTCAAACTATGACGCATTGTTTTAGATTGACATCGATTTATATTGTTAAGAGTCACGTAAGTTCGTGCATAGGTGTATGAATTTTTATCCGAGATTTATGTTTTTACACTTCCGTTTCCCTTTTCACAAGTCTCTTTTCCTTCTTTTTAAATATTCTTCATAATTTCAATATTATCTTTCTTTCTTCGCCTTTATTATCACTTTCGATGAAAAAAAATGGAAAAAGAAACGAGATAAACACGTTGTTCTGTTCTTTGTCCTCGTCTGACACACGCAAATTCCCCATAGGAGAACCGAATGGTAGAAAATTCTAAATACTTCAATAATAAGATTATCTTTCGGAGTGCAGTACAAAAGCAGAGACACAATTATTCTAAACACCTTATCCTCAATGGAAAAGGTGTGTTTTTTTTTCAGAGGAGTAGAGGCAACGAAATAAGAGAAAATTTCTTTTTTTTGCCATCATTCAACACCCTAGCTACGTTTTTCACTATTTGACCCCTTTTTATCATTTGACCCGTATGTATAACCATTTGGGAAAGCCTAAAATGAAAAAAGTTTTAGGACTTCGTCGAAATAAAGTTTCACTAATGCTAGAGATAGTATGTTATAATTTTCTATTGAAACTATTTTTATCTTTTCCACCTTCTCTTTCCGTTTCCATTTGTCGCCTTCCGTTAGCCTCTTTTTCTTGTAATCAGGAAGTGAATGGAACAAAGTAAAAATAGGAGAAAACAATAAAATAATGAAGAAAAGAGAATATAGAGATAAAAGAGTTGAAAAACAGGAGGAAGAAGAAGAAAAGAGAAGAGAAAAAAGAACATATAATAAAAGAGAAATAAAATCATATATATCTATCTATTTTAATAATAAAAAAATAGGTAACAGTAATCTTTCCTGCTAGCATTGCAAAATAGAAAAAAAAAACGCATCCGCATCATAATCCTCTATGCAGTATATTGTTTATAATTGTATAAAAAAACTTTCAGGTGCGTTCTGCTAATCCCCAAAGTCTGTCTCTTCCAATTAATGGCTGCATACGTTAATTTCAAGAGGTTTATGTTGTTATTTTCTCCTAAAGCTAATACTATTTTAAGAGCTATTTAATACCCTATTTACTATTTTGATAATTCGCTTTAATAAACGACTATTTCCTATTAGGTTGTTTACTAATCCCTATATTCTTATTTTTATAAATTATTCCAATTTTTTTAATATTTTACTACCCATTTCCAAGGCGGCTGAAATCAGTTTTCTCTTTAAAGGAACGCACTAAGGAGGGAAATAGAATGGGTTGATGAAAAGATATAGTATTGAAAGGGGAGGAGGAAAGCACATACACAGAAAAGAGAGAGAGAGAGAGAAAGGGACAGAGAGAGATGGAGAGGGAAGAGGGGCGGTAGCAGAGAGGGAAGGAAAAGGATGAGAGAAAAAGAGTTAACAGCTGCCTAAACTATTTTATCTTTTTTTATTGTTTTAACGAGAGTTTTCCGGATTAATGATGGAGACTTTTCTTTTAAACTATTCCTATTGATTACGTCGTAATCACCTATAAATTTTCTTTCCCTCAATTTTTATTATATCCGTTGATAAAGAAGTGTCAGGAGAGGCCCGGCTCTTTTGTTTGCTGTTTCTATAAACGTCAATAAATCTCTTCGCTGACGTCCAAACTTTATACGGTAGCGGAAGAGTAGATATATAAAACTTTTTAATGAATATATATAGTAATTAGATATATGGAATAGTCTCCTGTTTAAATTTATACAGCTTAAGGCAATTTTTAGTTTACTTAAAAATAAAATAAATCTAATTAATCAATGCTACGTATAGTTTTCTTTTCTTTCTTTCAATGGCCTACTTATTTATTGGTTTTAATACAAATAGATTCAATAAAATGTTACTTGGTTTATTTTGACAGACATATTTTAGCCAACACTAATGCATGATCCTATTCAATCAATCAGTTTTAGATTATTTTTTTGCTTAGGTTTATTTAATAGAACTATGTAGATTGGAAAGGCCACTTCGGGCTAAATGGTCGTTCCATGCTTGTCTACTCTAATTTATAATAAATACACAGAATGAGAATAATAATAAAGAGCTAAAGAATCCTTGATAATTCTCATTTTGGGAATTGAAAAATTCTTTAAGGATTCTTTATGGAAAGTTTCCCCAATCGATTTGAAGAATATACGTGAATAGGAAAAGTTTTTCTTTGGGGAATTAAGACTAGGGGAGAAAATGAATAAATTAGGCTGATCTAAGAAGACGTCGATAATTACTAAACATTCAGTGAGTCAAAATTAATTATTTCACAAAGGAAGGAAGAGGAAACGATGAGTACCTTATACTGGGCGCAATATTAAATAACTAACTAATTATGGAGTAATTTTACCCTCTCTAATTGGCTAAGTTTCCATGACTTCATTTCCTCCATAGCTGATTCAATGAACAAAAATGTTTTTATTAAAGGAGATATTTTTTAGAGAACTATCTATGTAATATAGTTAGATATATACATCTATATATATAAATATACATATATCATTTAGTATAAATGCCAAAGATATATTATATATTAAGCATATAACTTAAAAAGTTAATAAATCCTTCGTGTTATGTCTAATTGAAATTGAATATGTTTAAAAATAAAAATCAATCATCTATTTCATTTAACATATCTTTCTATTAGTGTTTTTTTTTTCGCAGTAAAATCTCTTTAAGTAACTTAAACTTAAAGGTTAAAGGTCAACGTATACTTCGGAAAGAAACGTTTTAGTAGGTAGATCAAAGAGTGGTACTTGGACTAGTTTCTTTTATTTTTATTTTTTGAATAAAACAAACAAGTTTATAAAATATAAAAGAATCTAGTGCTGCCATCTCTTCTTAGCCATTTCTTATAAACTTTAGTGTTATTCGTTCAATGTGAAAGATAAGATGGGAGATAATAGGCCTACTATTAATTTTAAGTAGTAAAACATTTATAAATCAATTAAGTTTATTTCTATATTTATGTAAATAATTTCACATATTTTTTGTTCTAATTAATAATTTTATTGTTTTAATTAATAACAGAAATAACTTGAATTGAGTTTTTTAAGTAGCTATCATATACAGTATGTATTTCTTTTAGTAGTCATATAATTATTAAGCCTATAACACTCTTACTATAAATCTATTAAAAGGGAGGGATTAATAACACGAACGTATCAAAACAAGTGCTTTCAATTTTATTTTTGCTCTTGAAATCTGTTTGTATATCGTTGTTTATCTCTTCCTTCCTCCCCTCCTCTCTGTCTCTCCCTTCACTCTCTTTCCGAGTGCAGCCTAATCTTATTACATAGTTATTGATATATTTCACACACATATACATATATACTAATATATATATATATATATATACTGTATATATGAATAGAGTATGTGTTGAATATATGATTTCTCTTTCATAATCATATCCTATTATTATTTCTTTCTTAAAAAAAAATACTCTACAAAGGGCTTCTCTCATCAATCTTGACTTTTTTTTTTACAAAATCTGACTATTTCACATCATCTATTATTAATAATAAACCCTTTTTGAAAATCAACATTATTCTATATTCTATTTTTAGATATATATATATATATATACAAATTTATTAGCTGGGTGTTTTTTCTTTTTTTTTTTTTTAAAAAAAATCTTTTTGTTTTATTCTATTTTTTTTCTTTTTAATAACATATAAGCTAAAATTTCCAATTTTAATACTATTATTAATAATAGTATTAATAGAAAAGTCAATTTATTAGTATTATTTCCCTTTTTATGTATAAATATATGTATAAAAAAAAAAGAAAAAGAATTTGTGCTAGTCTGTAAACCTAGATGTATGACAGACGAGAATCATGTCATGTATTATTGTATATACAGTATATATTTGTAAAAAGAAATGAACGATATATAGTACACGTATCATAAATTCTTATTGTTACCATTAATCACTTTTTCATAACTTTTGTTCCCTTTCATCATCATTTAAATTTAGCATGATAGCATGTTGAAATTCATTTAATGTATTATGAAAGCATATTGTAATTATTAATCTAAATTTAGAGATTTTATTAATTCTAAAACATTTTAACCCAACACAGAAGAGAAGGGTCTTTTATCATTTCAAACTTGCGTTTATATACTCTATATATAAAGTCAATACAACTTTTAAAGGACAAGCGTGTAATAGAGAAGTGAAACGCTAAGAGGAGAAAGATGCAAGGCTTTATATAAAGTATAAAAAATAATATATTATCTATTATTACTAATAAGGAATTAGCAGTTACATAAAAGACTTTAAATTACGAAATCCGAGTTTATAGAACTATTCTTTCAATTTGTATTAAAAAAATTTCAATAGTTCTTTATTTTCCATACTAAAAGAGGGATATTAAGACTTTCAAGAGCCTCTGAACTGTCGGCTATTGAATAGTATTTGACTGTGAAAAACGACTAATCTCATCTTAAAATAGCAATAATACAAGTAAAGAAAGTTGAATACGAAATGTAAAATGTCATTGAATCAATTAGATCCTTTTCTATTCATTTGTTGCCATTAAATAATTTACATAATATTTATCTCTCTGTAAATCTTTAGGTTTATCTTTCTATTTTACATTATTTTTCCACTTTATCTCTCTACTTTATCATTCACAGTTACAAGAGAGAAATAATAACAATCAATCTGCTCCAATTTATAAGTATCTTTAAACCCTTTATATAGATGTCATGTAGAAGGCAAATAGTCCTAGTTCAAGGCTGAATTTTTTCTATCTTAAACACTAATTAATCAATAATTCTACAAATGATAGCGTTTTATAGTTAATCGAGTAAGCTTATAAAGATCTATATTATCTCCTGTCATTTTCACATTTATTATCTCCGATCCGCTTAGAGAGGGCAAGAAGACAAGATGGTGGATTATCTGTACCAGTTTTTTCGTAAGAACTTAACAAATTAATACTACTTCCATTACAAAAAGTATAATTTACTTTCTTTTTGAATAGTTCTTACATTTCTTTGCTTCTTATTTTCTGGTGTTACTTGCAAAAGTTTGCCAGATGACGGAAAGATTTCTAAGAATAAAAGCGACACTTCTGAGAATATTTCACCAATTAGAGTGCCTAATCTAAATTTGGAACAACTAAGGAGAGACTCTTGGAAAAATCCCTTAAGACATCAAAAGAAACTTTTACTAACAAATAATAGTCGAGTAAGTCTTACTGATATTAAAAATTTTTCATTTTTCCTCTGTCTCCTCCTTACCCGCTCCCTTCTTTTCATGTCTTTCAAACTACTAATTAGCTTTTATTATCCTTAAATAATTTATGAAATAGATTGACAATGCACAAATTCAAAAATTTCGTGCTTCTGGTCTACTCAAAAGCCAACTAAGGCAAGTGAGAAGAGACGTTACAAAGCGTATTTCCGCCTCCTGTACAAGAGAAACCTTACTTACAGAGTATGTAACTTTAACATAATTTTTCTTTCACATTAGTTCCCTTTCATATATTTCTTCTCCTTGGGTTATTTATTTCATAATGAAGTAAACAGTTTGCATACTTTCTAGCAAAGTTTGCTTTTTGCAAACGAATGACAAGTGCTTTAGAAACATTCAAACTGCACCAGCAACAGATATCTTTGATAAAATAAAAACATGTCCAAAACTATTGCTATCTACAAAGGTATAGAGAAACGTAATAAAATTGAAAGAGAATGAAATCTATTGAACTAATATTTTATCTTCCTTTTCTTCGCCGATTCTAATAGACAAACGAAGCTGGAAAGAAATTATGCGAATATTTGAAATCAATTAAAATCCGTAATCAGGTTACATTTAGCGAAAGTATGAAAAATTATTCTTCTCTTTTACCATCGACTGGTAGAAAGTGTTTAGACGAACTCTACACTGATTGGGCTATGAATAGGGAAGAGATTAGTACTTTTGCATCGAGAGATAACCTAATGGAGGATGAGGTATGAAAAATAGATTATGTATCACTTTATAATAAAACGATGTACTGTTAATATATAGACAAGAATTTAAGAAAGATATCGGTACATTGTCTTCTAACGAAATGCTCAATATGCCACTTAGTTTCAAAGAGATTATCCCACCTTTCCGAACTTCGTAAAATTGGTTCGAAAACTGAAAAAGTGTCAAATTCGCTAAAGCTATGTTTGATGAAAGAAAGAAAGAGATGGAAAGTGAAATTTCCAGAGATACAAGAAAAAATAATAAACGACCACGAATCAAAATATCAGCTCAAATTATGGCAACCTACCAATTAGTCTCTCCTTTCTCTGCCATTGAGAACGCATCAGTTGCAAAAGATATAATTACCTCTAGAAAATGGCCAAATTGATACCAAACGATGACTTGCATAAAATGGATGAAAGTAGCATATGTGTCCACTGAAAAAGACCAAGCTAGAAAACTATATGAAAAATGTAAAAGTGTAATAGGTGTTACGAGATCACTAACATTGCAAACATCCCGCTCCGTAAATGAGATAAGAGAGCATTAAAAGTCTAAATCATACGAGGAAACTATTGAAGAATTAGGTGAAATGACTAAAGTATCTGATCGTTTAACTAGTAAACAAATAAATGAATTTTCTGATTCTCTAAAAACTAACCTCAATACAAATGAAAATACAATATCTACACAAGATTTAGATAATATGGCTATTGTACTACCTTCTATTAATCATGATATATTGTTATCGAAACTGGATAATGATGAGAAAAAGGAAACCTACTGCAAAAATGTGGCAAAAGGCGATCTTAGCCTTTCTAATGTAGAAACGAAATATAACGCATTGTATTTGTGTTTGTTTATGGTAGGATACAAGCTTTTTTTAGGTCTTTCAGGAAATTATAATAAGTCATTTGATCCTTTTATTTTTCTTTTCCCCAGACCAAATTAAGGCCTTGCGAAAATGGAAATCTATTGGAAAGCGTAGGCATGTTAGCAGCAGATAAATTGTCAGCAGACGATTTAATGGAATGTCCAACGGTTTTAGTAGAAAGGGTACGCAGTAACAATGTTAGGCAAAAATTCTTTCTCCAATCCAACAGGGATACGGAACGTAAATGGAGATATAATAAAATAATTAAACGTTAACCATTTTCTCTTTTCTCCTATTTCATTTATAGATATACTGAATTTATAAAAGAAGAGTTTGCCTCTCTTGACAGTTTGTTTTGCCTAATGACCGACAAAGATATAAATGATGTTCTTAATGACAATAAGGTAAATCATTAATAATTCGTAAATTTATTCATTTCATTCATCTCTTCTACTACTTTGCCATCATCTTCTCTCCATTAGGCAAACTTCGCTGGAGCACTGAAAGAAGTTACAGAGAGCGTTAATAGAGGCCTGGAGCTGTGTCGAATTTCTAATTGTGAAGTTGATACTGTTAATGCTCTCAAAAATTGTGAATCAAAAGTACTTAGTCGCATGGCACAGGCACTTAGATCTTTCGATACAACGGTTGACAATTCGAACAAAGGAGGCAGAAGAAAATGCGTCACTGACGATTGTTCCAAATCTCTTTCATGTAAAACTATTCAAGCTCAGGGTCTTACATCATTATCTATTGACGACATTGGTAATCTATGTAGAACAGAATTTGAAAATTACCTTGGATCTTTTACAACAACTGACAATCTACTGGAAGTAACTGTTGATAATCTTGCTAAAACAGCAATAGAATATTATGGCAACTCATAAACTTAGTCTATAGATTTACAAAGACAATTAGGCGTTATTCTCTTAGGTTTAAAAACTCAAAGTTTTTCGCTAATGAACTTGGACGATGATGACGTAATTAATAAAATTGGTTCAGTAAAACTGGATACATTATTAACAAAACTAGAAGATTATTACAATGAAATAAAAACTACGATAAACTTAAAGGAAATTTCTTACGAGTTTTAAAACAATTTGGGAAATTTGATTTGCGGTATGACCGTTACGGATATTGAAGCTGTTAGCGTTGAAATTTTTGGGTAAGCAGTTTTATATTTTTTTATTTATACGCCTACAAAAATAAAAAGTAACGCCTCCGATAACATATATATAAGTATATATGTATATGTATACTGTATATACTAATATATAAAAAAAGATTCAACAGCCAAACTCAATGCTAGCATTGACCGATCTACTTTAGTGACAAACAGTGAAAATCAATACTCTTTCAACCAACATTTATTAATCTATTTTCTTAATAATGTTAAAAAAAAGGAAAAATTCAATGGATACTAATATAGCATCGTTTAGCCTTCTACAAATATAATATTAAATATTTAATAGTTTATTTCCTTTATGGTAGACAAGCAGCAAGACTAATTGCGAAAAGGATGTGTTCAAACTATAAAAATTGAGCAAATGGGCCGAAAAAACCTATGACGTTACCTCCATGGGTAAAGATCTAACGTTGTGAAGTGGATCGATTATTTCAACGTTGGCCTCTATTATTGGTGGTTTAAACGCCGAAAATTTTAAAATGCTGAGTAAAGAACAAATAGAATTTATTTCAATAGTAGAGATTCAGAGAGTGAAATCTGACGTTTTAGAGGTTTATATTAACATACAATATTTTTTAGGACAGGGTTGCTAATAGTATTTTCTCTCTCCCCCCCCCCCTTTCCCTCTCTTTCTGTCTCTCTCTCTCTTTAAAAAAAAAACAGGCTCTCTCCCCCAATGACAAGTTTGCATATTTTTCAAGGGAACAAATAGAAGCTATCTCTGTTAATGAAAGGGAACGTTTGTCGGAAGAAAAAAAACAGAAAATTTATAGATATTTTTCTAACACTACTCAGAGTAAATCGACAACGACAACTAGAGAACCAGTAACGTCCCAGAGAACCGAATCCTGGAAATTGAACTCTAGTAGTGACTGTATCTTAACTTCTGAATCCAATAAAAAGATAGCTGAAACTACTCCAACATCAAATCCGCAAGAGGGCAGTCAATCAATTACAAATACTAGTATTAAATCTTCCATTACATCTACAAAAAGCACCATAAACAATAAATCGACGTAAAGGTTATCGACCACTATCACTGTATCAAGTAAATCAGATAATTCGTCAAATAAACCTTCTATTACAAAAACTCCAAGTACGCCATCAGCCGAACAGACTAAAACAAATATTGCTACAGATAAATCTATTACGACTAAAACAAATGTGACCACCAAACCATTCACCACACGTATTACTACTAAAGCTACTATTGCAGAGAAAAAACTAATTCGCCAAAACCTACGAAAAGTCCAACATACAAGCCACCTAGTGTTCCTAAAAAACGTATAGGAATTTTTCTCTTACTGCCAAATAGACTAGATAAATAATAAATGCCCTTAAATAGGTTTATTCTTTAGGTCTATGCTCTGTTTTTCCTCTTGAACAAAAAAGACTAATGAAGAATTAACGAACGGAGAAAAAAGGCGTCTTTTTTCTATTTATTATAATAATCATATTAGACTCTTCTCAACTTGGATTTTACCTTTAAAAATGTATATTTCTTATTTATTTAAAATTAATAGATATATAGAAAATACTTGACTAAAGCAGTTTTCTTGTTCTTCTTTTGTTTATAAAAGAAACAAAATGGCCGTATTTTAAAATATGTAATAATATTCTCCTGTTCAAAAAAGGAGAAAAAAAGAATGTTTAATGCATACGCCTAAGTTGTTTGTAAATAATTGAACGCTTTACGTCACTATCTATAAAAGAGTTTATGAAAAATTAACCATTAGTTATCATTCTGTTACTAGGCAAAGCAATAACATAGAATTAAAGTCGATTGACTATTATCAATAAATCAACAAATCTAATTATTATAGAAGTCCTGTATGTAGGGTGGTGTTGAAGATTTGTTGAGCTTTTAGTCAGTCCTTAGTCAGTTTGGTTGATATTACGATGTTTTCCGGTATATTGGTTTTATGTATAATCTTATTTTCTGGTAAATCTTTAGGTAAGCCTGCCCTAAAAGATGATTGGTTTAAAGAAGACGCAGCACCTCAGGAACGACGTGGATTCCAATGGAGCGATAATTTTCATCTTAAAGACGTACAAGACCCAGACGAATTTAAAAAAATCAGTGATAATTTCAATTCTCTAATGCCTCCAAGCGAATTTTCTCAGATTAGTGAAAATATTGTGAGCCTTATACTTAAATATTAATCACTTAGGATTATTTAAATATTTTTTTATACTTTAAGTTAAAAAATGCCGATTCTCTAAGAGGATTATTGAAAAATAAAGACATTACACCAGCTCAAGAACAGCAACTAAGCGATTCAGTAATTAAGAATATTGAGAAAATCCTGGATGAAGGAGAGAAATTTGAACCAGATTTAGCCGCAACATCAATCAATCTTCTATTACCAAAACAAATCACCCGAATGAACAAAGAACAAATCCTGCAAACTGTTCAGAATAATGACTTTGATCCCGATCTTGAAACTGTTATAAATATTGGCGAAAGACTTGAAGAAGTATTGAGAGATATTCCTGAGAAGGACTTGTTACCTGAACTTGTAAAGTCTAAAAATGCTATCAAAGGTATCAGCCTTGGAGATTTAAACGATTTTGTTAATAAAATGGGTAAAATGGATAATGATGATCTTGAAAAGTTTGAGGGAGCTAAAATGAATCCTCGGCAAGTTGACCTATTTTTAGAAAAATGGGAAAGAGATATTGAAGTGCCTAAAACTGAAGAAGGCTTAATGGAAAATATTAACAATATACCAAAAACCATGATTCGTCAGTTGGATTCTGATTGGATATCGAAAATCTCTGAGAATAATATTGAACAATTCTTTGACAAAGTAGCTGATGCACCTGAATTGGAAGAGGAAGTGGAACCACTCGATTTTGATGAAGATGTTGATGAACCAATGTTCCACGTAATGGCAGAGACAATAAAGAGGAAAGGACATAAAAATATAGACAAAGAGCGAATAAAGAAATTAGCAAAATTGAAACTTTTAAACACTGATGACGTAGACAAATTTGAAGATAATCAGATATGCTTCGATGGTTCAGATAGAGAAAGCTATTCATTCATGGATAGTAGTTCGGTAAGCCTTTTAATAATCAGAATGGCTTCTCCTTTTTAATTAAAAGATAACTCTTTCAGCAAGCAGCAATTTTTGACAAGTGTGAAAAAAGTTTTGGAAGTCCTATTGATGAAAATGGAAATCTCAATGACAAGTATGGATCTACGATAACTGCTCTCGAAATAGATAAACTCAAAGAACTGAATATTGAGTCTAGCAATGCTGCGGATAATTTCGAAGAGCTTATGGAATTTAGTTCATTTTTAGAACCTGCAAAGGAACAATATCTTGCAGAGAGAGCTGAAGAACGATTGACATCAGCACGCGGACAATCTGACTTATCTTCTATTTCTACTATGAAGAAATACAAATGTTTATTTAAGCGAATGAATCCACAGATACTTCTTAACGTCACTAACGATGGAGTGAGTGAGTTATGTGAAGAAATAGCTGAATGTCTGGTCGATGATATGCCGAAAGTTGTTATGGAACAGATTACCAATGTATGCCTATCGACAACAATGTCATTAAGGAGGATCGGAACACTTGGCGTAGGTATGACAGAGAGCCACGTGAAGAGTAAAATGACAGATAAACAGATAAAGGAGTCTGTTGACGTTTTACAAGAGCGGGCATTAAATTGTGATACCCGCAGGGAAATTATCCTTAAGTACAAAGGTAGTAACGGATACGATAAATTTACAAGAGAGGATGTAAGCAACATTGGTACACTTATCCTAAGCTTAAGCGATGATGAAATAGATAGTTTACCGAACGAAGCTCTATGCGGCCAATTCGATAAAGTAGTTGTTGAAGAAGCCAAAAAACAACTACAAACTCTAACGAAAAGGGAATATAATGGTTTCAGATTTGGATACGAATGTCTGAATGACGATAATAAATTTGCCAAAGTTTTCGAAAGGATGAAGTTAGCCGATGATTCTACAACTTGTAATGGAAAAGAAACCAATGCAACCGCCAGAAGAAAGCGATCTACTGCAGTCTCGCTCACATGTGACGATATCAGGAAAATGGGTCATAAAGCTACTATGCTAACGCAAGAACAGATAGCAGCACTAAGCACAAAGGAATTTAAAGATTGCATTTACGTATTGGGCAAAATTACTTCGTGGGAAAGATCGAAACATTTGATACCATTAGTTGAAAAAGCTAAAGAAACTTTGGACACCGATGTTTCGAAATGGACTGACAAAAATATAGAAGATCTCGGAAGTATTGTTTCTGGTCTACAGAGAAGCGACGCAGATAAACTACGCATAACTTCACTTGAAGCAGCAAGTTCGGTTGGAAAGCACGGTAGATGGCATGACAATGCCAACTCTTTACAATCA
This sequence comes from Dimorphilus gyrociliatus, assembly GCA_904063045.1. NCBI lineage: Eukaryota > Metazoa > Annelida > Polychaeta > Dinophilidae > Dimorphilus > Dimorphilus gyrociliatus. The sequence goes on along the minus strand of CAJFCJ010000002.1, from coordinate 2,165,962 downwards.
GCTTTCGAATCTTTCCTAAAGAATGCTCGTAATGATGATATTGGTAAACTATCTGCTGCAGATATTCAGTCAATAAGCGAACTAATTTGCGGAGCGGACACAGCTAAAATACAGACTATTCCGAGTACTATCTATAAGCAGGTAGCATCTAGCATAGGGAAAACAACAACTTGCGTGGATGGTCAATTGCAAAAATTTGCTGAGCTAGCAAAAAAATCTTTCGGTTCCGAAATAAAGAAATGGAACTCTGCAACTGTGAAAACTGTAGGGGTTGTTATAGGGGGTTTAACTAAAACAGAATTAAGTGAATTAAGTAAAGATGGTATAGCCAGTCTAACTCCCAACAACCTTAAATCTTTGCCATACATGCAAATAAATGGCCTAACTTCCCAACAACTACAGTGGTTTACGATAAACCAGGCTGCAAGTTTGTCTAAATCTCAATATGCAGCACTAGATAAAGAAAAGAAAGATATTATATCATCCAAACTAAGTAGCGTTTTATCCGAGACAGGAAAAGCCGGAAGCGGAGGTTTTATTAACAGCTTGAACGAAAGTGGAGCAACGAATGCCAAAATTGCTTTTGGAAGTATTTTATTAATGATTTCTCACATTTTGATTCAGATTTGGGCTTAAAACAAAATTCAAAATTAAATTAAAAGAAAACTTAAAAAGAGTTAATATATCGATTCTTTACAATTTTCTTAACACTTGAATATCTCTTTCTCTTTCAATTTTTTGCCTGTTTTTTTTTTATCCTTTTTTCTTTGCTGTTCCTTTAACACAAAATGTTTACTTCTCAATTGACGTAGTGACCGTCTTCTATCGCCATCTATCGTGAATATTGTTAATAAAAATCTGAAAGAATAATTTATGTTTTAATTGTGAAATACAAACTTTCCGATGAGTTAAATGTGAAAATTATGCAGAAAAATAAATATCACTTGATTTTAAGTTTAAATGAATATCTTTTTAATAGACCAAGTAACTATGGAACACAAACAATCACATGTTTAAACTTATGAATAAACATGACTCGTACAGCGGGAGCGGAAAATGTCTTATGAATGAACTCTGAATTCCTAGAATGAGTTTCATCATACGATGAATATTTACTCAAGCGTATATATACAGTATATATTCTAATATTTACATATACAGTATATATATATATAAGTATATAAAAATCTACAATATACTATATATTATATTAAGAATATTGAATTGAAAGTGGGCTAAAGATGCTAACCAGATGTCGGTCAAATGATATATTTAGGCCTATTTGTGGTTCGATAGAGCTGGATTTAACTAGATACCATATTTACTTTGACCCGCTCAAAGTTCTTTAAATATAGAATATCATGGATTAAAATGAGGATAATTAATTATGAAAATTTTAAAATATGAATAAATTGAATAGAAGAGGAATAGCAAGTGTGTTAATCTATTCAAACTAATTAACTAAAATTATTGATTATTCAAAAATAACATTTAACAATTTTAATATTATTTATATTTTGCAAAAATCAATTAGACATGGAAAGAAAAATCCTTGGAATTTTCATTTTTCAACATCCAATAGATAAAACTAGACTATTGATACTTAGTGCAGACGAACAAAAGTCAACTAGAGATTTATATGAGTCTTTATTTAATCGGTGAATATGTAAAATGATATAAAAGGAGGAAGAGAAAAGGAGAAAGAGGAAAAGAGAGAAAGAAAAAGAAGATGAATAAAGAAAATCAATTGTATTCTCAGTAGGAGAATCGAGAGAAAATTTTTCCCATATTTTATTTCCGTAGCCAAAGGTTTTTTCTTGAGAGTAAAAACATACAGATACCAACATCTTTTATCAATACGTCTATCTTATTCTCGGTTTTATTGATTCTATTCTAAAGGTTACTCAAAAAGAAAATGGTTACGATGGAAAGAATAGTAAAACAGAGAGAGAGAGAGAGAGAGAGAGAGAGAGAGAGAGAGATGGTTAGATAAAGAAAAAGGAAAAAAGTGAAAGTAACAACGCCGATAATACTTGCTCCAATATTAATCATGTTGATAAAAAAGTTTTCTATGGGTATTAACGAAAATTTTTGCTTAGTAGGGATACTTTACTTAATATGAGTTGGCACACCTTTTCTTTTATATACTATATATATAAATTTATATATAGAGTTTTAATGATTTCGAGTAAAAAAATGCTTTAATAGACTTAAATATATCGGGAAAAAAAATAAAATAACGGTCGGGTTACGATTGCAATTTACGATATGATGAAATCGGTCAGCTGAGGGATCAGGTTTGAAGAATCGGAGGCTAACGGTTACGATAATGACTTTGATAAGCGGGCGTCGAATGTTCGATTGGACATCTGATTGTACGATAGTCGGTTATTATTATTGATCTTTTATATCTAGTTTTCCCTTATTCCTCTTCCTCTCTTTCTTACTCATCCCAATTTGATTTAAGGTTCAAATATTTTACATGGTTGGATAGCTTAAAAACTCTTATTATCGTATAAAAATATATTGTAAGAATAAATATAAATATACTAAAATATTAATTATATAAAAACAGTATAAAGTCTATATTTTGAAATATTTTACATATATATATATATATGTAAATATATATACTTGTATATATATATATATATATATATATATATTATTTTATTAAACAATACAACAGTAAGTAGTATATAAGATAAAATATTTCTTTTCAAATTCGCATCTTTTCTCTAGCTCTTTCGCCAGAAAACAGAATGAAAGACAATGGTCTTCATAACATAAAAAACATAACATAAATATCTCGTGTGAGATTTCAAACACAATATTTACATAAAATGAGGTAAATTTTTTTTTGCAACATAACATAATATATATATGTATATATATGCACATTGTATACATATTTTTCTGTATGGCACAAGATATTTGATAATTTTTCTAGAAAATATTAACTTTAGAATAAATTAAAACAAAAATGTTAAATAAATGTTATTGTTTATATCATTAGCTGCCTAATCGAATAGCTTCATAGCAGAAGCAGCTGCAGTCACACCCGAAAGCGATGCAACAACTCTTCATTCGACAAGAGATTCCGTTAACAGATCTTTTTTAGCATTAATCTGCCTCTTTCCTTCCCTTATAGCAGATTTTAGACTTTTCTACAAAACATGTTGCATACATTTTTATGAATGTATGTAAATATTAACACACACATATATATATATATATATATACATATATATACTAATATATATATATCTATATAGATATATAGATATATAGATATTTATACATTTATATATATATATATATATATATATACACGAAGATATTTGCATCTTCCAAGAAATTGAAATACACAAATATCTTTCAAACTTTCATGTAGAGATTAATAATAAGTGTTGCTTATATATGTGTTGTGAGATGTACAAGTTCATTTCCTACATAGTGTGTATCAATTAAGCTAGAGAGTGATTCGAAAGCTCTCCAGTCATTAAATGTTCTGTAGTCTGTGTTGGAGAAAAAAGTTGTTTAAAACAGTGTTCTATATTAAAAACTTTGATACTGTACTAACCATTTGCACATGATTTATTGCAGTCGGCCTATTTATGCCATTTGGAATGTGTGACCCATCGTTACTGGATAGCTTTAGAAGAACGTCTTCGTTGGCTTCCGATGTCGTAGTCTTCCTGTAGACAGGATTGTCAAAATTCATCGACCTGATAAAACGTTTTCTGTATGATCGATGAACAAAATATCCAGCAATACCAGATAAAATCAGAATGAGGACTAGGCAAGCGATGACAATTCCAGCTACTCTTCCAACGGCTTTGCTATCGGCAGAAACTTGTCTTTTCACAGGTCTATCAACATTGTCGGGACTGGAACTTGAACCGCCCTCAGTATTTTCCGGTTTGACATTAGATACACATTTCGTTTTACCATCGAAAGTAAATTTCCCCGTGCTCGGACAAGCACAAGTTCTTTCCAAGGGAGCAGTAGAATGTACTCTTGGAGAAATTAAACATAAATGAGAGCATCCGCCTCTGTTGTCAGAACAAGGATTATCTGCTACATCAGGCTGTTGTTTTTTGTGGAAGACTTGAACACTGTTTACGGCAAATCTTGAAATTACTAGTTTTTCTACTGAAAAGTTTTTTCGTATATCCGCATATTTATCAATTTTAAAAAGTCCGTGTGTACTCCAATCAGATAAATATATGTAATCTTCGAATACTGCTAGGCTGTATGGTAATCGTAAATAGTTAGCGTCACCAAATACTATACTTCGCTTTGTGCCATCCAATGATACACGATTTATAGTACTCAGGGAACCATCCACCCAAAATAATGTATCTGTATAATAATCGATTGCTAAACCATTCGGCCATAATATACCATTTTGTTTTGCCAACAATGTTTGCCGTTTAGTGCCGTCCATTCCAGCTTTTTCAATTCTGGCCTCTTTACCCCAATCTGACCAGTACATCCAACCATTACGAGGATCAATTGCTAAACCTCTAGGTTCCATGAGATTTTCAGTAAATAATTCTCTTCGATTTGTTGGGTTATTGGCCTCCATGACCTCAATAACTTTTCTTCCATTGTCTGTCCAATATAAATTTTCTGATACCCAATCATATGCAAGTCCTTCAACAAGTTTTAATTTTTCTACTTGTATCTGCGTTCTCGACCTGGGACTTAAATCATCTTCCTTCAAATCCACTCTGAAAAAACAATCAAAATTACAGTTTGCTTCTTTACAAAGTACATTCAATTCAAAAAGTCATCAGAAGTTTTTAAACCTTCTTAAAACAGCTATGTATGATAAATATTTTACCTCCAGATTGATCCCATGTTCATATCAGAATAGAAAACTCTGTTTTGGTTAATATCTACAGCCAATGCCAAAGCATGTCTTGACTGATTAACAATTGTCTTTGGCTGTTGACTGTGGTGATTAGCATTGGTTGAAAACGCCTTCACAATATGACTGTGAGCGTACATGATGAAGCCTGGAGTGATGGCTCGGCAAGTTCTATTGCGGAGATGATATCCTTCATCACAATAACATTTCGGATAGCCTTCAAGCATTCTGCATTTTTTCGGATGTGAACACACACCCCAATTGAAGCACTTGGTTTTAGCTATAAAATATAACTTTTTTGTTAGCTTATAGCTTAAAAGTTTGACGTATATCTATTTACCCTGGCAAGAATTTCTGTCGGCAGCTAGTTCGTAACCAATAGGACAATAACATGCTTCTCTTTTACTAGTTTCAGTAGGAAAACAGCCCTGACAACTTCCCACTGTTTTATCGCACTCCTCTGTAAAAGAAAATAATGCAACTTGTTAGCTATATTCAATTATAAAAGATAATAAATATGGAAAATTGACAATAACTACCTTTAATATTACAAACTCTATTAATTTCTTCATTAGACGCACCACATTTTTCTTTCTTAGAGCAAAAATCGTCCCAGTCAACACATCTTTTTTCATAATTTGGATCATCAATGTCTTTGTCGCTGCAATCTATTTTCCCGATGAGCTCACATTTCTTAAATCTATTTAATTGCGATGAAGAACAATTATATTCATCGACAGCAACTCCGTTTGTTAAATTCAAGCAATCCGGATGTCCATTGCATCGCAAAGAATCTGGTATACACAACTTTGAAGAGGAACAAAAAAATTCATCTTTTCCACAGGTAATTTCTGAACAAGATGCTTCATCTTCTTTATGGGCACAATCTATATAGCCGTCACAAACTTTTGATTTAGGTATACAAAGACTATTATCGCAGGCAAACTGGGTTTCATTGCAAAAGTTCGAAACAGAGGTGTTACAGTTTGCTTCATCGAACCCATTTTCACAATCCTTAAAGCCATCACATTTCCAGGATTTGGCTACACACTCTTGTGGTTCGTTTGGATCATTCTTGCAAGAAAATTCACCATCGCTACAAGGTTTGGGACTACAATTTAGTCTTTCATCTTCTTGATTAGGACAATCAAAATCAGTATCACATAACCAGACATTTGGTATACATTTGGAGGTACCAGGACATAGGAAATGATCTTTTGGACATTCTCTTTTCTTACTGCAAGTTTCATCGGATTCATCTTCTCCATTCGGGCAATCCTTTTCTCCATCGCATTTCCAGCCGCCAGTTATGCATTGCCCATTGCTTTTATGGCAAAGAAATCGTCCTGGTGCACAAAGGGCTGGAAAAAGTGAAATGGTGAGCGAAAAAAAAGAGGAAATAAGAACCTTAATGAAATGGCCAGAGCACTCCTAATGGCTGAATAGTAACATATGACGATGGTAATGTCATTTATAGCAAATCAGCACTTTCCAAATTGCTGTAGGTCGAGTAACGGCCCTCTTACAATGTGCCCTTATTCATACCATTATCGTATCAACATTTACGCGTAAAATTGTCGGAGCTCTCTAATCGGCCATTAATAATTTATTTTTGCAACTTACCGCAATTTCTCTCATCTGAACCGTCCGTGCAATCTTCACTTCCGTCGCACTTCCAATGCTTTGGTATACAATTTCTTTTATCCTCACATTGAAATTCTGTTGTATTAGCACAATTCCTGATAGCTGAAAAGAAAGAGCATATAAGTACAATACGATGATAAAATTCGATTGAAAATCGCTCCCTAAATCGAATCAAGTTGATGTAAAAGCATTCCGACCGTCTGAGCGCTTCGAACTTTTCGCTGGTCAAAAGCAAATACATCCTTGTCTGAGTTAAAAGGAATGGAACCAATGATATGTGGGTGGAAAAATTTTAATTGCAAGCAAAATAAATTCCTCGGCAGTCTACTTTTCCGTTAAAAATTCTACAGCTCTTTTCTTAAGCACTTTATAAGCTAATAGATTTTTTATCTATACAGTCAACCAGTACAAGGTAAGATATTTGGATAAACGAAAACATTGCTAAAAATTTTAAACGAATTCTTTTACAGCACGTTTTCTACTCGAACGATAACGCACTTAGATAAGCAAAGAGGAAAAACTGAAGCAATCAACGACCGAACGACCAGCATCAAGTCGTCTTATTTAGCAAGCAAAACGACAGTCCTTATCCTAGGATTTGATACGCTAGCTCAACATAACGTGGGGGTTTAGGCAATGACGAATGTTACCGCTTTCTTTGCTTAATAACGATGAGCGTTTCGCGTTTTTAATTAAACGATAAAAAAAAAGCTCATTCAAAATCGAGTTCCTACGAGCGGAAAGGAAAGGCCAGCACCAATCGAGACGGAGCAAATGATTCGGAACAAGTGATCGATTGAGCTATACGTATCTCGAGAACATTTTCAAGTTAATTACCTTTCTTTACGCTTAATCACTTTGCAAATTTTTTCAAAGAACTTTCTTTTAACAACTTATATTGTTTTTCCTCTCGGCAAGAAAAAAAAAAGCTAAACAAAGTTATGCAAGTAAGAAGGAAAGATATTTTTTGACAGCAGTAATAAATCATTTGGCTCGAGATCTCTCGCTTCTAAATTCAATCAGAATTGCACCAAATTTCCTGATGCTCTTTTACTCAAACAGGAGAAAAATTGTAATAAAGTGGAGAGTTAGATCTTCTAAGAACAAACACTTGAAGTTACTCTAATTTTTAACGAACATTACTATTTTACACACAACATTAAACTCTGACAAATAGCTATACAGTAGGTAATCGATATTAAAGAAAATGGGCACGCTAGCTCCTGTTTTTCAACACCTAAAAGACGAGGAAAAAAATCTATCGTCATTATGCAGAAGCCAAAATAGCGAGAAAACGAGCTTCATCACCGCGTAGATTCATCTCTCAAAACCCACTACAAGCATAATTCTCTCTCGAGACAATACTGCATTAAGTTTTCGAACAGCGTAGAAGTGTCGTGATAAACATGATAAACCTAATTTTTGAGTCTTTAGCGTACTTTTTCTCTAAGTTTGGCCTAAATTTACTCTACGTTACTAAAATATAAATTCTAAAAAATTCTTAAAAATAAAGATATCAAAAGAAAACCTGGCTCGAACAACTTCTTTTTCCACGATTTTCGTCTCCTTGCACTCACAGAATGAGAGTAAATTAAAACAATATATAAGTAGTACAATAACTGTAAAAGCTTCATCTCGGCAGCACCTGATTGCAATTCTCTGATCTTTTGCAGGGCGCTTGCAGTGGTCCAAAAACAACGCCATCTAGTAAAGTTTATTTACAAATTTATTTTTGCGCGCCCTGGAGTCAGAGAGAAACAAACAGATAAGAACTACTTAACATCTCATTTATTGAATCGTATCAGATGACTTATCTTCTTTTGACCTAGCAAGTTTACTTGATAAATAATCTGTTCTGATGAATATGCATATTCTGATCACGCTATTTAACACCTGATTCAGTTCTGATTCAGAATTGTTATCAAAAACAAACAAATATTAACTAGTTAAACTTTATTAGCTGATTCATGAAATTAATCTGAACCAATATCTCAATCTGATATTCAGAAAGTATTAAATTTTAAATTGTAAAAAATTATTAATTAATCCACCTAAACTCCTGACAACTATTATGAGCTTTACAGCTACGCTATTATCATTCATGGTGGTAAATTCCATGGCAAATCAGCGACGGGTCGTATGTAGTCGGTTAACGACATGATATTATTCATAACTAGGTTAGTTTACTGTGCGGTAATCTCTATGATACGGCAAGAGCTCTCAACGTGTATAACTTTGTTTACATAGTTTAGGTTCACTTAGTTCTGTAAAGAAAGAGAAATATACGTTCATTGATTCTTGGAAAACTACTGGCGATTGACGTAATTCAATGCGTAAATATAAAATCCCTTGTCTTCTAGACAAAAAGGTTTAACTTTGAACCATAAAGAACACACCCAACCTAACTTCGTCTTAAAAATTCTTGTACGAAATGAAAATTTATCTTACTAAAACATTAGCGTAAAAAATTGCGATAATAGAGATAGTGATTTATCTAGGAACAGGTCATATCTATGTGAATAAAAACCCGTTCCTTATGAGTAATAGAAAAAAATCAAAAGTAGAAAATTTTATTCTACATTGACCTTGAGAGGTGAAAAAGCGGTCAATCGGGTGGCGAGATTTTCAATGAGAAATCCTGGTATTAACGCATATGTTACGCCATTGACTATTCAATTTAATATTTTGAATAACAGCTTCGAGCTGTCCATTAGTCCTAAAAGAATACTATTGTGTTGGATTTAATATACGTAAGAACAACAAGATATCTACTTCGATACAATGACGACGTAATATATCAAAAACTCTACCACCTAGTAAACTACAAGTTATAAAGAACTTTTCACAATGTAAAATACATATTGTTGAGAGGGCAACATTACTTCCGGTTATTGACGAAAATATTTGTTCTCCAATCAATCAATCAGAAGTTAGAATTGTATCTTTTCGTAAAGATATCAAGGTTTAAGAGACGATAAATAGTAGTACCAAATCTAATCAAAGGCTTTGTTTATAATTCACGAAACTACTTTTCCCACAACTGGAACAAAGTTTAACAAAGGCGTCGTTGCTAATGACCTCTTTGAAAATCAATATTTATATAACCGAATTCCAGACATAAAATATTACGAGTATGTTATGGTCTGTTAAATTCGTTTCAAAACGATAACCAAAAATATCTCTTTTGAATAATGTCATTGCCATGCTGAAGTCGGTAGACAGAAGTCATAGAGTACAATCTGAGATATAAGTCTTTGTTTACATACAAATTGTTATAATTAGAAAATTGTATCATCTTTTACAATTGATGTTACCAGTAATTTTCCTAATTAAATTCTTAGCCTAGGAAATAAATGGTCATTATCTAGGACGAGGAAATGATGCAACAGGCCTTCGTCTAGCGTCAGCTTAGGTCACAACAGAAAATCACGTGACTAGTCTAACGCCCAATAAGAACGCCGTTGCGACTACCACACCCACATATTATTATTGATTCCTCTAGAAACACGTGGAAACCTATCTTTACACGTGTACATGTTCCATAAAACGAAGGTTTATTATTGTATAAATACTTACTACAATTTCTTTCGTCGGATCCGTCTTGACAATCAACTTCTTGGTCACATTTAGCAAAACCATGAATGCACTGTCCATTATCACAACGAAACTGATTTTCTTCACAGTTTTCTGATACTGAAAGTAATATTAAGTCTACTTAGTCTATTGACATATTGAAGCAAAATATTACGTTGTTTTGAATTTTGATAAGACTTTTCAACACTAATCACTATCCCATGATCGTTACAAATTGTACTTACCAGCTACTAGGAATATAGAGAAACATATCACTATTATCAGTAACCAAAATTGTTGCCAAAGACCCTTCATCCACATAGTCGAATTCAGAGAATATTGTTATTTCCTAAATCTCGTATTTTCGCTCACTCTCTACTTGCCGATAAATATTTTCAATAAATAGAAGGATTTCCCACGTAAAATTTCCTTAATTTTCGTCTTTTACTTGATTAACAATAGTATACAAGTTATAATATACAGGTAAAACAAGAATACGAGGTCCTATTTGCAAAAGCGGCACGTTTTGAATGAGTAGACTGTACGTTCGATTCAGCTGCCTGGTGATTGGTCAAAGACATCGGCAGACAAGTATGCATATTCATATGTATGAATAGTAATGAACTTGTGGCGAGAGCGTATATTTTAGCCTAAATGTCGCGCGTAATTATGGCCTCATGCCTAATATCCAAATTACTTTGAGTTTTATTTGTCTTAAGATGTCAAATGTTCTTAATTGACAATCCAAACTGATGACCTCAGCTGACTTTCTACAGTTTTAAATAATTATATATGAATATTCATGAACCGGAAAATAGCTACACCTTAATAAATTTGAAATGTAAAGTACTTCTGACGCCCATGTATTAAAAAAACAATGAAAATATTTAAAATAATACATCAGGAGATTTAGTATCTAAGTTTAACTTAATGAATCACTCCTTCCTTCTTCTTTAGCATGTTTATGTTTATGTTTATGCTTATTCTTTTTCTTCTTTTTCTTCTTTTTATCTTTGTGATGCTTATGAGATGAACTTTCGGCAGACGGATTATCAGCTAATGGAGTGAACATGGACGGTGTAAATGAAGTAGGGCCGTCTACTTTGGCTGTTTAAAATATAAGCATGTAAAGTATAAATATATATGTATATATACATGTACATATATAAATTTCGAAAACCAAAAAAAGAATTTTTTTTTGTTTATTTAAAACATAAAAAAGATTTGAAAAAACATACTGGGACTTTCATCGGAATTTGAATCTTCGCTAAGATTTGGACCTCTTGAAGCTGTGTCGACCAAGGCTGCAATTGAAATTCCCTCAATAGGAGGAGGAATTGGTTCAGCATCGGTTGTTACAACAGTTTCTTCTATCGGTAAAGATGTATCTAGAGACAACTTATCATCGGGAAACCGCTAACAAAAGTAAAAAAACAACGGATTATTTAATAGTATATAAATATCAAGAAATAATTTAACTTATACGAGGAAAGAATCAAAGTTGTATAGCAAATCTATCTATCAAGTAGATAAAAATAATTTATCGTTCTCTCTTTGCTTGTACAAAATTATTTTGTCAAAATAATTAGATAATATCTAGAATTAACAAATAATTGTTTTATTACCTTAATTCGTACCTTAGGCATACTAGAATCGTCATCAAACGAGGGCAGATCGTCGGACTTTCTCTTTAACCCTTGATTTGAATTACTATCATTTGTTGCAGTGATGTCGGAATGAGTTCTTGCAAGAGCGAATGGGTCCTGATAGTCTAAATCATCAGCCTAAACGAAAAAATTTTATTACGCTATTTATAGTTAAAAAAAATAATATTGTGGTTATTTTTTAAAGAGGAAATCGAAATTCTTTATTACCGATTTTTTTTGTAAAAGCCTAATCCTATCCTGTTATAACAAATTTTTTATTTATTTTTATTATGCAATTAAAAATTAATTAAAACCACATATGTAAATAATCTTAGATATAAACCTGAGATGTATCTGGTAAGCCTGTTCTTGCTAATTTGCTTTCCTTTAAATTAATTACCATCGTACTCTGAAAAGTAAATTTGTATAGCGACCTTCCTTGAGTCTAAATTCCAAACAAATAATATCTACTTACATCAGACATCGGCAGGCAAGCAGGTCTCCTTCTACCGAACAGTTTGTGATATAAATCAACGACATCGCATCTCAGTCTTGAATCGTAATGAAACTTACAACTGTTTTATCAGTTAAAAAATCTATAATAGGAGAATTATTGCACAATTAAAGATATCATCCGTACTTCATCATATTCCAAAGTTTATCAACTATCTCTTCGGAAGATAACGGGCATGATTCGATATCTTTGGTAAACGGTGGCTTTTCGATAAGAATTTCCGCTAATCTATGACTATAGTAAATAAAATAAGGGTCAGTTAAAGTAAGGGAAAACTGAAATACACATACGTAATGTAAGGTTCATCGTCCCTATCAATTAGATCAATAAGCCATTCAAAAGTCTCAACATTACTTTCAGCAGTCATAAAATCTACTAGAGCTTCTAACGCGGCCAATCTTACATTGATAAAATTTCCTTTGACCGCGTAGGATTTAAAAATATTTGCTGAGCTAGGTATATGTCCAAATTTTTGTAGAATTCTTAACGCTCTTAAGCAACTATGTATTGGAATAATTAATTTAATTGGAGCTATTCCAATGGGTATATTAATAGCAACAATTGATTTTTACCTAACAGTAACTACACGGTGGTAGCAGGGTAAAAGCTTCTCTAAATTTAAATATCTTACAATTTCCTCCAATATCCTCTTAGCATCGTCCGATACTAGTTCAGTACTAGGTCGTCCACTCATACCACTGAAAATATCAAATATAGCAATAGTAATGAATTCAATTTTAGATTAATTATTCAGAAATAGAAGCTAAACACGTACTTCAGCGTCACAGTTGTAATAGCAGGGGTTATTGTTGCTGCTAAGGCGTCAATAAGAGCAGCCCGATAATAGTTATCTGAATACTTATACGAGCAAACGAGTTTATATAATCAATTTTTATGCCTCTAGCCAAACCTTGTTCTTTGCATTATCATTATACTTGAATAAATCTAGAAGAAACTTCATAACATCACTAGGGCAATTATTATTTAGCGTCCTTGAGGAGGCCATTGCAACTGGTATAGTCTAAAACGAGGTGGACGACGTATTAAAAGCGTGGTCATAAACTAGATCATTTTCACCTTTTGTAAGAAATATTGCTGGAAATTACTAAAATCGTTCCGTCTGACTATATTCGGAGATGAATATGAACCAAAGAGTTTATGAAAAATAGCAAGCATAGCAGGTGGACCAGACCAACTAGCAGCTAGCTGATTAGCTACCTGAAAAATAGTTCAATTTATTTTTATTCACAGTACTTCATTGGTGATTAAAGGTAGCAGAAATTAAATTATAAATTCTTACCCTAACAAGACAATAGGCTGCTTGCATACGGACTCTATAATAAACTTTATCATTTTCAACACAATCCGTCAAGCATAATCGAGTCTGAGGTGTAGAAAATGATTCCAAGGAAGATATCGCCTAAAATTGCAAAATCATTAGGAAATATAAGTAGGTATATATATTTTTAAGCTTGTTTACAATCATAGAAGGTACTCTTTTAGTTAAGCCTACGAGATGATGATAACCTTGTGTTGATAATAAATTGCTTAAAACCATTTAAAGAATTTAATTCTGTTAATTTTAAAGGCGATAATATTTTATTGACTCCTTTAAATAAATAATTTAATGGTTTTAATAGCAATTTTGTGCTTGTTAATTAATAGTTAAAGTGTTGGATTCAACCCCGCCCAAAATTTTTATTTAAAAACACTACATCTGCTTATGCCAATTCTAAGCCATATATTGCGTGCATGTATTCGATAATGCGGACAGATATATTTAATAGTTCGCTGTTTAAGACTACTTACACATTCTTGCGCTATAATACATCTTTCATGTCGCAACATATACTGCCACATGTAATCTGGCTGTTCCAAATCCACAAAACGTAATAAATCAAGTTCAGGATCAATTCTCAACCAAAGTACAGGAGAATCAGCACTTTTTAAGAAAAAAAAATAAACATTATAATTAATTAGGCTGAAAACAAAATATGATAGCTACTCCATTGCTCCCAAGTCCATATCAACTTCTTCCATTGTTGACAAGGGAATTTTTTTCTTTTTGTTTCTGTATAGAGCATTGTCTTATTAATGAGACAACAACAAGATATTGTACCAAACCAACCTTCTACTTTTAGAGTGACAAGTTATTTCAAAAGTACGTTTATTTTCCTCTATATTAAATGTATGCCTAAAAGTTCCATCTAATTCCTGTATGGCGACTGTAATTGGACCCTGGAGAGATTATAAACAATTACATATTCTACTGGTAATTTTAATTATGAGTACCATATATTTCATAGTTCCTTTGTTTAGAACATCTTGTCGAATTTCTAATTCAACAATATTTCTCTTTCTATTGAAAACAAAATTTCCGTGAAACTTTGGCAATCCAGGCTGTCTCCTGTTACAAGTATTATGTACAAATAAATGTAATTTTAAAGAAATCTTCTTTTTCCTACTTACACCCACAAATCTAAAAACGTGTTTACATCCTTTCCACTTACAGTTGCTATTCCTCTGAGAAACTTTACAATAAAAGTTGCTTAATTAAAATGATTAGTCCTGCTATAAATAAATGTTTACCGAATCAGTACTCAGCAACATAGGGGTCCATACAAAATTTAGATATTTCTGATTTGACGCTGTCATTGCAAGAGATAGCAGTTTATTTAAACTCTGAAGAAATATTCCTGGTCCCAATCTAGATTCTAATAAACGCATAACTAAAAACGCTTTTTTTTCATAAGCTTTTAAATAGGCATCAGATGTTGTCTGAGCATATGCAGTTGAAAAATGCAAATCCATATTTCGGGAAAGCACGGCAGCCGGATCCAACACAATCCCTCCAACTTTGAATTCATAATTCTGAATGGCTTGTAATTTCTATAAATATAAATTAGTTAAAAGAAATAAACTCAAAACTATAGTAACAAACCTCGAAAACCATATGCTTATACTCATTATTACCAAATGTCTTTCTAAAGTATAAGCCAGCCAGGAAGGCAGAAATGCCCTTCGTTAACCAAGCATCATTCCAAGATTGTTGAACGATAAAACATCCAAAAAACTGCTTTGCTAGAGCGTTAGCCATGGCATTTCTCATAATAGGCACTTGATCAATTATTGTAGGGGGATGTAAAAGAGCGTGACTAGAAAATATGAAGAATACTTTGTAGTTTAATTATTATAATTGTTTTTATTTCTTCAAACCTAAAAATGGACATAGTGCTGAAACTTTGGAATTCATCATAGGCTTCATCTACGAACACTTGTTTATAAGAAGAAAAAGGATATCTAGACGATAAAAAATCTTCAAAGCATTCAAATATCTGATGAAATAAAAGTTCTTCCATTATTTGCCTTATTTAAAAAGGTTATATAAAGATTGGATTATACTTCTGTTAGTTTAGATGTGGAATTGTGTAATAGAGGTTTCAAGGATGGCAGACAAAAATGTGTTACTTCCGGCATGGTCTCATCCACAATAAATTCAAATGGTCTAATCGTTTTAACATTAATTACTATACTTATTATAAAGTCTTAAGTATAATTTGAATACCAACCCAACTGCCAACGCAATGTTGGGAGCCGAAGTTGGAACACTCAAGTAATAGTGGTATGTCTTTTGTCGTAAATCACTTGTATAAACGGTCTCAATGAGATCTCCACTACTAATAGCTATCATGTACATATCAACAGTTATTTCTAATTTCCAAGTACATAGTTCACTAAACGAATCCATACAAGGAAACCACAACCTTTAAATTAAATTTGTAGAAATTTTCATTAAATTACAAGACAATAATACCTTGAAGAGTTTTCTCTACCATATGTATATAGATGGGCTCCTCGTTCAACAAGAGTTCCATCTATATTTGAAACAACAAATCTCATACCTCCTCTTGGTTCTTCCAGGGAAAATTCAATAGTTACAGTGAAGGGCATCATTTCTACAATTCGTTTAATAATATAACCTTGGAAAGTTTTTTATTCAATATTTTACCGTTTATCATCCCTGCACTATATGCATCTGAAGGTATTTGAACCGTTACTTCCCCATTACCCAAAGTAGAATCCACCGAATGGGAAGCATTTGCATGAGCATTTTTATAATTGTCTAAATTACGCCTAATAGATAAAAAAAGAATTGATAAAATGAATTCTATATAAAAAAGTGTTTCCTGAAACTTACTGTTTAAAATCTCTCTTACAAATTTCTAAAGTTGGATCGTGATAGCTAAAAGTTGCATCCCACCTTTGATTTATCAACATACTATATAAAACACACTGTTTGCAATTTAACTTAAATGACTTTAGATTGGGTATATGAGGCTGAATTGTCATTTCCACATATCCCTAAATGGGAAACAAAAGTTAGAACACTTAAATTATTCAGAAAGCATCTCTTAAATACACAAAAAGGTACTAAAGGTATTAAAATGCATGTACATACAATTAAGCATTTAGTTTCAAAGGAAATATCCGTGATGCATAGAGTTTGATGAACTGTTAGGAACACGAATTTAAAGAAATGGTCGAAAATATTCAAAATATTTAAAAAAAGAAAAAAATCTCTAACCCAAGCTATATGGCTTAATGCCTGACCCAGGATATCCATCTCTTTTGCCACTCTTCATGCTTCCTTGAAATCCCAAAAGGGGTATACTCAATTAACGAATTGTCGAGCTAAATGTGAGCGATAATTGAATCACCAGTTCAACTTTTTGATAAAAATTCTCGCTTCAAAATATTTTTAAAGAGTCAAAATTGATACTGCTTCGTAGTTAGACTGAACAAAATTATAATTATTTATTAGAAATATTTTCATTAATCATTTA
The DNA here is from genome assembly GCA_904063045.1 of Dimorphilus gyrociliatus. NCBI lineage: Eukaryota > Metazoa > Annelida > Polychaeta > Dinophilidae > Dimorphilus > Dimorphilus gyrociliatus. Next base: position 2,148,865 of record CAJFCJ010000002.1, on the reverse strand, counting down.
GTTGATTTCTTTAAAATCTTTTCTGTCTTGCATTTTGGAATATTTTCGAAACTTAAAATTTCTAAAATAAGCTTTAATTATGTTAATTCAGAAAATTAGAAAAAAGTTGGCCTTTTTAAAGAAGTTTCTTTCAGAAACCCAGGATTTCTTAATATTGCAAAAGGAAATCAACCATCACTCTTAGATTGTTAAGATTAATAAAAAAGCAAATATCCCATACACAGACTTCAAAGATCTTAAATATCGAAATACATTCCCATAAAACGCTTTTTCTAAATAAAACAACATAAATAACACTTACTAGAGTTATTATAATAAAAAGTTAAAATAAAACTGAAGTTATCAAAGTAATATTACATATAAAATTTTGAATTTATTAAATAAAAATGAAATTAATAGAATGTTTTAGGTAGCATGGATAGCAAATATTCTATTTCACTTTTCTGATCTTTTAAATTGAAAGTTAATAATCAATTTTCAGTTATCGGAAAATAAATTAACCTAAAATAATAACTGAAATCGATTAATATTTGATTGATGCAATCATAAATTAAAGTTTCATAAACTTTCAATATAATACCTTTGGAAAAGATTAATTCGAAAGTTCTTGATGAGCGATAAAGTCGATACCTTTGGAATGTTCAGTAAAGATCCTTATTTTGCAAATCTTTTTGAATACTTTAAAATTTATTACGTAAAAAATATTTTTACCTATGTACATATAAAATTTAGAGTTACAATTGATTTTAAATAATTTTTTACATCGAGAAAATCTCCCGTATAAAACGAAGATGGCCAAATATTTTGAAAATAACATTTGAAAGTTAATTTCTTTTTAGGATTATATTTGATTTTAATGTTAAACTGCTAAAGGTAAATATTATTTTTTTTTCTTAGAGATTTATTTAAGTAGCAATAGTCCATTATACATGGCGATTTAAGCTTTTAATCGAATTTTCCCTATTATCGTTCTTTGAAACGAGTTTAGACAAGACGCTCTTCGGCAGCATTTCAGATTAACAGTCATTTACTCTCTGGAATATAGAACATATTTCGTTAGGTTGGTCTATTTTACCTCTAGACATTTTGATAGCTTTTTGAAGCATTTAATACCTCTAGAATACCTGTAGATCATTCTTACTACTCTTTAGAGTAAATCTGTTCTGATATTTTCTATTAAAATACTAATCTACTTAAAGCTAGTAATTTTTGATTACTGATAATGAAAGAAAGTGAGTTTGAACATAGGTTTTTTTCCACGAAATGTAGATATTTTTTAAAACATGCTTATGCTCTGAAAGACAGCTTTATAGATGTTCAAATCAATAGGTGTTCAATTTCAGATTATAAAAAAAATGGATTAACCTGCTAATGTCAGAATGGCGAGCTTTGATGTAAATGTATCTCAAAATCATGCCGACAGTAGTGATAGCGAAGACGCTGAAGAGGGGGTACATAGTCATGTTAGAAACTCGTTTCTTTTTTGCATAGCTTTATTTCCTAAACAGATTAAAGAGAGAATAAATGAACAGTTAGGAAACTTGTTGGACGATGATTTTTTCAACGACTCTTTCGATTCTACAGCGGTTGATTCAAAGTATACTTTTCACTCAAATCGCTATTTTTTGTTTTTGTAAATGGAATATGTTTCTTAGGCAATCTTTTCATCGAGCACTCTATGTCAATGCTTGTCACATGCCGCCGCAACCATACGATTCTCATATTGAGTTTAATGCAAAACAAAAAGAAAATACCAATTTTTTATTAGATCAGAATACTGCTACATATTCGGGTTTCAATCAAGATACACCAAACCAAGAATACCTCATTGATAAGCCTATTTTAAATGAAGAAAAAATGCCATATCCTCAACAGCAACCAAATAAGATGGACTATTTTGTTAAATATCGACCTCAGAATGAAACGTACTCTCAGGAAATTAATACGAATGATGAAACTATTGTTAATAACAAAATGGAACAGCAGTTTTCTCAGCTTAAGATTTTATATGAAGCACGAGGACGCCAATTGGAAGATTTTTCAGCAGCCTTTGAAGAAAAAGAAAGAGAAATTCGCATATTAAAGCATGAAGTTGCTATGGCGACAGGTAGGTTAAACCTTTCAATGAAAGTTGATTGAAGCATATTAAATTCTACAGAACAAGCTGAATCTTGCAAGAATGGTAGAGAACAAATGCAAGTATTGCTGATTGAAGAGAAAGATAAAGTTGCTAAATTAGAGAGTGAAAATTCCAATCTAGATAAACAATTGGCAAATATAACTAATTGTAAAGAAGATGCCGAAAGACGGCTGGCGGCTTCAGAAGCAACAGTCGACGTACTTCAAAGACAAGTCAGTTTTCAGTCAATAAGTCAAATCTTTATTGCTTTTAAATTACTTTCCAGGTCTGCCAGTTAGAAGCCAGTGATGCAGTTGCCCGAACAAGATATACCCATGAAGCCTACGTAGATTCACTAAAACAACGACACAGCAGTCAAATTGCAAATTTAGAACAGAAATATGATGAAGCAGAAAACCAAAGAAGATGCCTGGTTAGCTTTGTCTTGAACTAATAATAAAGTTTTAATAATCAATGATTCTCCAGGAGGATGAAATTAACTCTGTAAAAAAGAAACTTAACGAGGCTACAAAAGAAGCCGAATCTGCAAGAATTGAGAGAGCTGACACTGTTAATCGATTAACCGAAAGTTTGAAAAGAAGTCAAGAGCAATGCGAACAACTATTAGCGGCAGGTATGTATAACTAATGAGAAAATAATAGTTGCTAAGCTTTCGATTATATAACAAAGACTTATTTCAACATTTACTAAATTCCTCTTTACAGGCACAGGTCAGGAAATTGGCAAGGCCAATGCTCAGCTAAAAGAAGCATTAGCTGGGAAAACAATTGCTCAAGATATGAACAAAGCTTTACAAGTAAATTAGAGTGGTTTTTGTTACACACATATTTTATATTTACTTTTTTTCTAACAAACTCTAACAGGCTGAATTGAATGACGTAAAAGAGCAACTAATTTTATTAGAAAATTTCACTCAACTTTCGGATCAAGTAAATAGCAAAAATTCTGATCATTGCAATCCTGATGATTCATACGCTCAACTAGGAATAAAACAAAAGTTAATCTATCAATAAGTCATCAATTGAGTTTTAAAAAATTTATTTTCCTATTATAGACAAGAAACTGCTGTGGATGATCTAGTACATAGATTAAAATCAGAATTAGAGCGCTGCTTGAACAACTACAGAAACAAACGCCAGCAAGTTTTACAATTACAAGATCAATTGGCCGCTTCAAAGTTGAAAAATAACGAATTAGAAGAATCTCTGAAAGAGATGAAGAATTATAAAAATCAAGTTGAAATTTGGCAAGATAAGTATGGAGATTTAGAATCGCACAGAGACGTCACTCCTTTAGAAGCAAAGTTAAAACGAGATTTAGAGCGTTTACGAGGTGAAAGAGATTTATTAAAAGAAGAATTTACTGAGCTAGAAATTAGGTTAAATGAGGCTGTTAAAAGTGAAGAATCCTTAAATGAGTTGAACAAGCAATTGAGCTCTGAAATGAGCGCCATGGCAGCTGAGTTTGATAGTGATAAGAGAGAGGCTATCATGAGGTAGTTATAGTCCGTGGCGATAAGATATATGACACTTATTATATATTTTACATAGGACTCAAAGTGAGTGTCTACGTTTACAAGAGGAAACGAGAGAGAAGTTAAAGAATGAACTGGAAATGAAACATGACGAAGAAAAACACAAACTTGAAAACCAACTGTCTCATACTGTCAATACTTTGAAGTAAGTCTTGTCAAAAAGATTTCTCTGAAATTATCTTTTAGTGCTAAATTTATAGCGATCAGATAAAAAGTCTCGAAAAAGAACTTTCTGAGGTTAAAGAGGATTACGTAAAAATATGTGAGAGTAAAGATATTGTGGAAGATAGTCTGAGATTAAGACTGGAAGATGAACGAAACAGGGCCATAAAAGATGTAAGTATAATGTTATAAACGAACAATTTAACATAGGAAACTACTCTTTTCTTATAAAAGGCTGTTGAAGAGGCGGAAAAAACTCTCAAAGAGTCATTTGAAAGGCAACTGACTGAGCGATCGGAAAGTATACGAGAGCAGTTGAATAGAGAAAATTCTATACGACAGAAAAATGAACTTCAAAATGAGGTAAACAAAAATTAATAATTATTACTAAATAATACTTAAAAGTCCTTGTGCTTATCATTTATCAGTTATCGAAGACAAAAGCTGAATGGGAAAGATTAAAAGCAGGTCAATTCAAAGTGGCTTTAGATGATGCAAGACTTGAATGGAATAAACAATTTGAGGAGAAATTACAGGGTGAATATTTATTTAATACAATTTTCATTCATATAAAACGGACAGCTGAATTATTACCTTCTGTTTTCTAGAAAAACAAGCTCAACTGGATAAAAGTATTAGTACCCAACAGAAACTTGAATTAAGTCTTAGCGAGATGAAGCAAAATTCTATTTCAAGAAATGTTCACATGGTAGAATTGAAGAGCCTAAGACAAAAATTCGATACAAATATTCAACAATTACGTAATGAAAAACAACAAGAAAATTTGAAAAATGACGCTCAAGTAGAAATGTTGAAAACTGCCCATGAAAAGAAAATCAAAGAAATGTTGGATGAAAGGAGGAAAGCAATTGAAGAAATCAGAAAAGAATTTAGTGGAAATATAACTCGTTTGGAGAAGAATATTAAAGAATTGAAAAATGAAAAAAATAGTCTTATGAAAGAAATAGAATCTTTAAAGTCTGATTTACAAGCTAAAGATAAAGAGGTTAAAGCATCTGTTAAGAAAATAAAGGATGAATTGAAAATGAAGCACGAAAATGATATTGATGAAGTAATCAAAGGTATGGAGAACTCTTCCTCTTCGGCCGAAGTTGTTAGGCTAAAAAAGGTACGTGTTTAATAGACTTTTTACACTTTTTTTTCAACTATTTCTTGTACAATAAATTTAAAGGAATTAGAAAATGCTGCGGATAAAATCAGAGATCTGGAGAAAGCTAAGGAAAACTCTGCTGAGGAGAGACGAAAATTAATTAAATTAAAAGATGAAGAAAGAAGAAGAGACGTTGAGGAAATTGAAAAGAAGTGCGAGGCAGATTTCAACAAATTCTTTGATGTACGTTATAATTTATTTATAAGCATGTAATTGCCGATTTAACATACCGAATAAAATAAGAAAAATTTGAAAAATTACAAATTTTCCCCAACAGGAACATCAGGGAACATTATCACATGCTTTAAAAACGCAAAGGGTACAATTTGAAAAAGAGATGGTACGATTAGGATTTCCTCCTTATTTATAAACTTTAATCTTTAACATCTTTATTCAGAGTCAATTAGCTGAAAGACAGAGTGAAGAAATGAAACTGTATAGAGAAAGGATAAGAAATGAGATTAAAGAAGAATTGGGAACGGATAAACGATTGATAGCCGCAGAACACGCTGAAGAGGTGGAAGAATTAAAAAGGCAAATGAGAGAAGACATAGAAACTCTTAGTTCCGAGCATAGCAAAAAAATTAAGGTAGCAATATTGTTTTTAAAATATTGAGAGGGTATTCATTTTCAAATTATTTTGTTACAGCAAGTTGAGGATGACTGGCTCTCGAGATGCTCATTTTCCACTAGAACATTGCATCAAAAACTTTCAGAAGCCCAGCGTACTATAAGTGAACACGAGATGCAAATAGAAGCTTACGAACAGCAAATGAGTAATGTTCAACAAGAAATAGGTAGATATTATGGGCTTTAGAGTTTATGTTTTATAATGAATCATTTTATATTCAGATCAAAGACATCGAGAAATTGAAACAGAAGTTAGAAATAAAATTGAAAAAATGAAATTAGCAAAGTTCGAAGCAGTCCGTAAAGTTGAAGCTGAAATTACCAAATTCAAAGAAGAAATAAATCAAATTACTAGTGAAAAGAAGAACTTAATCGAAAAGAATACCAGAATTATTCAAGAAAAGCTGGAAATTGAAAATTCTCTTCGAAAAATGAAAGAAAATCAAATTCAGAGTGAAGAACAAATAAAAGACTTGAAAGATGTTATAAATACTCTTCGAAAAAAACCACCTATAGATAATAAATGCACTCAGGTAACCTTAAGAAAATTAACATATTACGCCAAACCCTTGTTCATATGGATACTGTTTTAACCCTTACAGACTGAAAAAGCTGAACAAACCTACGATAAAGTACAAGAAATTCGTATGAAGTATATGAAATCAGTGGAAAAAATTAAAGGTTGTATTTCTGGAGAAAGTTATCTCCAGTCCATCGGCGATATGAATAAGATTATAGATAAAAATGTTGTTAATCCAATTAGATGAATTCCTGCAACATGATGAGAAAGTTTCAAAAGAAAATGCGGATCGTATTAGAATGGAAACCACTCGCATAAAAAATGCAACCATTAGAAAAATGAAACACCATTGTTTGAGAATTGTATCCAATTTGCTCCAAAGATTTGATGCAACGTAAGTGTCTAGTTATTTCTTTCCCTAACAATTGATAATTTTTTAATGCTGTAGGATTAACAAAGAGGAATTCCTAAAATGGTTAAATGAAGCTTTGACAAGAAATCCTCCAGAGTCTATTGCGAGCTCGATAACGACATTAAACTCTCGATCTTCGTCTCCTGGATCAAATTATGTTAATTTGAGTTGCTTACCATATGGACCAGCTCCTCCTTCTAGGCCAACATCAGCTGGTTCCATGCCAGTTAAATCGGGAGATTCAAAAAGTGGAGTTCGTCGTTCTATATCTAGTGGAGCAATCATTGAAAAATTTACTCTGGCTCTTGAGAAAACCAATTCACCAAGATCCGAAACAAACTCTATCAGCTCGGGATCATTTACTTTACCAAAACCTCTGTACTTTCGAAAAATAGACTTAGACAGTCCCAGCTCTTCTACATGTTCGATAGCCTCAGTTGGTCAAGCACCAACGCCACCATCTTCTGCTCCAACAATTCCTCCAAGACGTTCAGCAGTTGCTGGCTTTGGCAGTATTGAAAATTTGGGAAAGCGAACGATTGTCCAAACTAACGTTAAATATGGCGGCTCTAGTAATAGCCCAACAAGTAGATCAAAATCCTATGGAACTTTAGATAGAAAACCTTTAAAAGACTTTAATAGTCACCGAGGTACTGTAAGATTTTCTCCGTCCAGTACCTACGAGCCCGGTGAAGCTTTGTAAGCGACAATTGTGCTACTTCTTTCGCATTTTCTTTCTTATTAATTATTTTTTTTACTAATAATTTAATACAAATAAACAAAACAGCATGTTTATAATTGTTATTCAACTGTGGTCATCAAAGTTCGTTCTCGCCCTATAGATAATAAAAACAAACATGTCAGAGATTGTTTATACCCCAAGAGACTTATCATGTTTAGATTAGTACGTGAATCTCGAGATTAAAAGACATTTTTCTTAATTATCGGAATAAAGAGTTTTATCTATTAAATCTATAGCATGAAGATTAATTAAAGAGATGTTTTTCGTTTAAATTACAAACTGCTAATATATCCGATATTAAATTTTTGTATTAGTTCAAAATTCACATTTTGCAAAAAAAAGGAATGACATGAAATGGAATATTGTTTTCGTTTTCATTTTGTTAGCATGAATGGCACAACATTCATTAAAACTTTTAATTAAATTTTCTTATATACAAGATAATTCTTTGTCCCAAAATATTTAGTAGCTAAACAATTTCCATCATTGGTTGGATCAGAAAAAGCTAGATCGTCTTTCTCCAAGACTTGCCCAAGAATATAGCTTTGCCTATAAACAAAGAGGAATTGATTTTATTTATAAATTAACTAGATCTTATCAAATAAATTACCTTATGCAGTTCAACATCTTAGTGGCAACTTTTTGCCTTCTTGAGTCTCTGTGTACCCAAATCCTATATATTCCACATCTGGCGGGTCCTTCTGTTTCCGAAGTTTCTATAAGTCCATCATCATTAGAATCAATGATTCTATTAGCCTGGAATGAGAACAGTTTTAATTGAACGATTGATAGAGAATACTGATTATTAAGAATAAATACCTTGCTTATTTTTGTCGCAACGCAATAGCCAACAACATTTTTATCGCTAATATACAAATAAGTCTGAAAAGATGGCTTACGTTTATTCTGTCAATGAAAATATCTAAATTTGATTCACTTACAACACAGTAATTTTGCTCAACTTCATTAGGCGTTCCAAATTCCGTGTTCAGGACGCTTTCAATTTGCTTTAGCTGATAGATTTATCATTAGTTTTCATTTAATAAAACATACAATATTGAAATTTACCTTTCTCATTTGAGCTTTATTATCAGATGTTATAACTATAATTCTATCTCCATTTGGCAAAAATTGCATTACTTTTTCAGTTTTCCATCCCTATACAATTGTCATGACATGTTTAGAATATATACAAGTTTTCTGTTATTCAATCATTATTTTCTACTTGCCGGAAATTTGAATGGATTTTTAGCGTGGAGTTTGGCGTGTAAAGCCTCGTCCTCCTTATTACCCAAAAAGTAGGTCATACCGCAGGTGTTACAAATTTGCATACCGATTCTCTTTTGACCAGCATCCTATAGTACGTAAAATATTATCGTTAAGTAGAATGCCAAGAATTGATAATGAGTTTAATACTTACAAGTATCATCTGAACCTTTTTTTTAGGCACACCTGTATAGGAAGCTATAAAATGGATAGGAATTTAATTATATTAGATATAATCTGGGAGCTATATCGTTTCTTACAGTTAAATTCGCTGTCCCTTCTCATAACATCCACATCTAAATCAGAAGTTTCGGAGTATATATCTTTTGCAGTTTTTGGAGATTCCTGTTTTTTAGAGTCAACATCGGATTCAATATCAATTGAGCCTTCGTCAGCCGATACTTTACTCTGAGTTTCACTTTTAGGACTAGATATATTTTTGTCAACTTTATCATTAGTAGAAGACGGTTGTTCCGCTACCGTTTTCTTACCTTTGGTAGCTTTCTTTCGTTGTTTTCTGACCTTTTTGTTCTTTATTGGAGAGTTTAATACTTGGAATTTTAATGCACCATTTTTGTTGATTATGACTTTGGATTTTTTTGATTTATTCTTAAAAAACTTTTTTTCATTTTTCTCCTGTTCCACTTCTTTATTTGATGACGCTCCTGTCAGTTTAGGAGCACCGGTTTGTATAGAAGACTTCTTCGAGTATTTTTTTAATGTGCTTCTAGCATGTCTCGGCGAATTTTTCTGAAGTTTAGGTGAAACAGTCAAATTTATGTTTTCATCCGATTGAGTTTCAGAAGTCTGCTTTTGACGAAGCGCAGCCCTCTCTAAAGGGGAGAGATACCCCTGCTTTATCCTCTTTGAAGGGTTATAGAATGAGGCAGACTCAAAACCTGTTGAATGTTGATTTCTATACAAAATATCGTTCATGGCAGCGGTTCTTATCTGTCATTCGGTTGACGATAGATAATATCACACCAACTTCCTTCTTTATACCCCTTATCAGTTTCGTTGCGAAATACCCAGATAATAAATATCTTGGTTGAAGTTTAACTCTTTTACTATCACAGTTAGTTTAGTTTTTTAAAACGTCAACACACTGCAGTAATTTGCTACCCCACCTTCACTCACCTCTTTTTGACCCTGAATCACCAGAGTTTGCCTCTCTGAAACAATGACAGAGTTAATATATCCCTACATATTTATATATATTTTAACTTACAAATCAATCACTTTTCTTTTGGGCATACTTAATTGGAAGGAATGATCTAAAAATTTGTACAAAACTTACGCGCGGAATTGGCGCGAAAAGTTCAAGGACATAAAATTTATAATGAGCATGCGCAACAAATTTCTTTGTTCGAAAAAATACGAAAATAGCTTCGCGAAATAGAATATTTTACTTTCATAGGGCGCTAAGAGTATTTTATTTCCCTTTTGCTTATTGTATTTATGAGAATAATAAAAACAAATATTACTAATTATTATTAAATATTATTATACATAAAAAGTACATTTTTGTATTAAGTAATTACATATGAGAAGAATCGTTAAACGGATCGATATCTCTTTTTTCGTACTCTTTCTGAAATTCCGGACCCAAAAGTTCTAAATCTCTTTCATCCCTAATAACACCTTTCGGTAGATAACCAAGCAGTCTATGTGCATGTTCTTTCAATAATTTCTGGCGCTCTTCCTCGATGATCTTCTTCCTGTATTCTTCTAATGCCTCTGCTTCTTCTTTCTCTGATCGTTCTCTTTCTCTCTCAGAGATAAATTGTTGTCTTCTATCCTCCAGAAGTTTCTCAACGGCTCTCTTGTGTTCTAGTTGTTTCATTCTTCTTTTCTGGGCATTCATTTGTTCTATTCTATCATCTTCGGCAAACTTGGCCATCATTTCCGCCTTGAATCGGTTTTCTTCTTCTTCTTCTGCTTGCATTCTTACTTGTTTCAGTCTAATTTGTTCAGCGTGAGTCTGCTGCAGGGCTAATTTGGTTCGGAGTCTCTTTTCAATTTCAGCTCTCTCTCTTTCGCGTTCCTTTTCTTCCTGTTCTTCAAGGTATAACTCTTGGCGAACTTCTTCCATTTCTTCAACCTTTCGTCTCTGTTCATTGATGTCCTTAGCCATCTTATCCAAAAGGGCATCGCGGGAAGCTTCCATTCTTTTCTTCTCAGCCTTTCTTGCTTCTTCCCTTCGAGCCTGCTCTCGGGCGTATTCCATAATTTTTTTATTCTCTTCTTCCATACGTTCTTTTTCCACTTTTTTCCAATCGTTTCTCTTTTTCAAGAATTCATCCATGTATTGTTTTTGGACCTTTTGTATATTCATTTGGCGTTCCCTCTCTTGTTGATCTTCTTCATAGATTTTTCTTACTATTTCATCTATCATTAATTTCTCCTTCAAGAATTCCTCATAGGCTTGTTGTTTCTTTTTTTCCTGTTCTTCTAGTTGGCGTTCTAATTGTTGTTGATATTTGACGGCTTCCTTGTAGCGTTCAATTTCCTTTATTTTATCTGCTTCAGCAGCTCTGATAGCTTCTTCTTTCATTACCTTGACTATTTCAGCATCTCTAGCTAGATTGTCGTATTTATGTGCCTCTTTCTCGGCAATTTGGGCTTGGCGTTCTTTCGCTACATACGCTGATTTAAGTTGAGCTTCCAACTCTCTGAGTTCAAGACTGGTATCGCGAATTTGTTGTCTTATCTTCACGTCTCGTAACTCAGACGCCTTTCGGGCGGCAATTTCCCTTGCTAATTGTTCATCTTGCTCTTCTCTCATTCGCCGAAGTTCTTTTTGTTGTTGGTTTCTTATAATACTTTCTTCCATATCTCTTTCATGTTGTTCCATTCTTATTTGTCTATTTAGGCGTTTTGTTTCTACCCTTTCTTCTGCAGCAGCACTAGCTTCCATCATTTGTTGTTGGCGAAGTCTTTTCTTAGCAGCGTCTTTTGAGTCTTCCCCTTCTCGCTGCTCGAAGCTTGCCAGAATGGGATTTCTTGATCTAAGTTGAGTTGCCTAACATAGATAATTTATACATATAAATAAATAGAAAAACGCTGGTGAATATATTCCTTACCATATTTAAATCAGCTTGAACAAAATTAAAATCAAAGGAATCCAGTAAAGTCGATATGTAAACTTGGATTGTTTGTTACTGGGCCGCCATTTGAAATGTTGCTAGGACGAGTCTACAATAACAGGTAGTTCAACTTACAGTTTACCAGTTTTCATAAGATCGTTATTATACTCTTGTTCGCATATTTACCATTTTCATCAAATTTCTCAGGTTTTTTAATGTTTTTTATTGTCTTATGTGTTTTGATTGATTAAGAATGTGCGTAAAAAATAGTAAGGTTGGTTGGTTGATCTTTTCGCTTTAAAATCTTTATTAATTTTCACATATTTCATTCTACTATCTCTCATCCGTTAGGAGTGAGTCAAACTATCTAGATAATAAAAAATAAACTACTCATTTTTTATTTTGTATAACGATTTCAGTTACTTAAAAAGATGGCTAATGTACAAGTATGCTTAGAGAGGTTGAGTTCTGATATTATAGTAAGTTCATACCATACATTGATCATTTACATTATAATATTACCTCGATTTAGGCAAATTACATGACTCCATCAAAAAGGACTCTTGTATCTCAACTTGTAGCAACGGAAAAATCAGAAAGTACGTCAGTCTCTTTGGATCATTCATACGCAAAGCCAGCAAATGCCCATCCGGAAGCAAAACATGCCAAACCGATAAAATGTCTGTTTATGAGCAGGAGTGTTAAGCGAGACAACAAGTAGATATCTATAATAAGACGAAAGAGTTCATTGGATGTTAAAATTTAATGTATCATTTTTAATTAATTATAGAATAGATGATGAAGAAGAAGAAATTGACATTGAATCAGTTGAAGAACCTACAGGAATACCCTATGATCGAGAAAAGGGTAAAGAGCAAATGAACGAAACAGAAAAGTTATTACAAGTATGCACATATATACTCTTTAATAATTGTAAAATATTTATTTGACATTAATAATTCTATTCTCTACAAAAATAGCTGGCAAATCTGAATAAAGAAAAGGGAAATTTGGAGAAAACTATGGCCAAGTGAGTAAAAATTTCTCTTTTTACGATGTAGTTTTATTCCTCATCCAAAACTTAGAATTGATGAAAGTTCCAAGAGATTAATCAAATTTGAAAAAATTGCGAAAAATGTGTTCGTTGTAGAATTAAGATTTCTGTCGGTTATCATTCTTACAGATATATAACCTCCGAAATTCAAATGTTTGACTACCTCATTACCGAGTATAAAACATAAAAAAAATCACAACTATTTCGTAATGCTATCGTTAACTCACCAAACTTTAGTTTTTTTCATATTTTTTTGTTCTTTTTTCTCATTTTTTTTGCTTTTCTGATTATCACTTTTTTTAAAAACAAAAAGCGTCGTATCTAATGACGCCTTGTTATGTAATCACTCCAGGTCCGAGTCTCACCGTCATCGTCGTATTATCGGGTAATTTTTGATAATTTTTTTTTTTTTGGCTTTTGCACAAGTTTTATTTTTTAAACGTTAGAAATATCGACATATAAGATAGTTTATTCAAATAAAAATATCAGCTGTAATGTTAAACTTAAATAGATGATAAAAAAAATAGGTTTGATTTTTTCTTTTCCTTCTGATTTATTCAAAATTCACTTCTAGGCAAACGGTTTACTTGTGAAAAAAGAAAAAAAAACAAAAGATAAAAAGATGCTATCATTTAAATCTCTTTGATTCTTTTTTTTTTGGAAAGAAAAAGCAAATCTATTTTTAATGCATTACTTAAGCAAATATAAAAACAAAGAGTGTTTTTGTATTTTGCCTTACAATCTAGTATTACAAATATATATAGTATATTATGTATAATTGTAGCTTTTTTAATATATTTTACCGATATAAAATATAATAAAGAATAATTATGGGACATATTTCGAATAAACAATAGATGGTAATTGGCTTTTTTACTTCGGTGTTGTGGCTTATATTTAATGTTTATTATTATTATTACTATTATTATTATAAACATTTTATGCATGAGATATGTTACTGTATTGCATATTTATTATTTTGAAAAGAAAAAAAAGGACAGATATTTTTATTTCATTTATTTTTATGATGTGTATATTTTAAATAATTTATCATTTGGCCCTTCTTCATTTTCTATTAAATAGATTCGGATGGACTCAACAACAAACTCGATTATTTACCAAAATAATGAGAGTTTTACAAAATGAGCTTTTGGCCAGATTAGCTTATAAGGATGTATGTATATATTTTATCATTAATTAAATTAATTGTACAATTAATTTCTTGTGTTATAGAATTCAAAAGAGCCTATACTTAGAAGAATATCTTTAAATAAAACATCGAGAAGATTTAGACACACTATGGCAACAGTGATGTGGGTTAGTAGAATTTTAAATATTTCTCTAGCAAATAACAATATAAATATGCATAATTTGTTCTCTATAGGATTCTAAACTTTCCCAATGGTTACATCATATACTTGTACAAAATCTATCGCACCAAACCTTAGCTGTTTATTATGAAATCCTACAGACTCTTAAACCAAAGGTAGTAATTCGATTAGATTAAGCTATCTGACATTTCTCTGGAATTCGAATGTTTATTTTCATGCTTTTATTCCGCCTATGTTTGGCTTAGATAACAACCCTCATAGAAAGAATGATGTCATCATCAAAGGATCTCTCAGAACTACATATCGCACCGGAGCATAGAAATTTTGTTAGCGAGTTAATACGACGACCATGGGATCCAATTCTAAATACTGGAATGTTCAATAGATACAAATTGGTAAGTTTTTATAGAATATGTATACTGTATATATATTATTGGTGATAAATATATTTTATATTAATTATTTTTAGCAAAAACTACCAGGAGATCCTGTTATTATTGTTGTGCCTAATGGTCCAATATCGAACTCTTCTCCCCACACCAAGAGGATGAAATTTTGGTGTAATCAGTTATCGGATATGGGAAAGACGATACAACTAACATTTCCACCAAGAACCAAAGAGTCTATGACTTGTTTACAATTTATGGATCAAATGATAGCTTGCTTAAAAGAGAAAATTACAACTGTCCAACATCATTATAAACACTCTCCCATAGTGTTGGTTGGTTGGAATTTTGGGGCTACAATGTGTATGCAGGTAAAATTGATTTATTTCTATAAATTCTACTCTTTATACAAATGTTAATTTCAAATTATTTTTATAAGGTTGCCTTGGAAGAACATATCGCTGCAATTGTATGTCTTAACTTTAATACTGCATGCGTTGATGGCAAAAGAGGAGAATGTGACGACATATTGTTAGAGCTTACTACCCCTACACTGTTTGTTGTGGGACAATTATCGACTCTATCGAGTGTCGACGATATTGAAGAATTGAGAGAGAGTCTGTTGAAAAATTAAATATTGAATAATAGTTATTAAAGTATTTCAAATATTTTTTTAAAGAAATGAGATCGGAGAATGGTCTGATAGCTGTTGGTGGTGCAGATAATAATCTACATATATGTTCCGAAAAATTAAGAGCAGAAGGATTTACACAGGCAGTTGTTGATAAATGTATTATGGAAGAAATATCCCAATTTTTAGGTACTATTCTAACTCAAGAATTAATTAACTCTCATGCCCAATCTAACGAAACAATCAGCACGATAGAAGATACGTTACATGTAAGTATAGGATTAATTTCCGATTGGAAATTTAAATATTGATAAAACTGATGAATATCTACCATTCAGCCTGCTGTTATAAAGAGGAAGCCTGCTCCGAATACGCATCAGGGATTTAGAAAGCGACTACAATCAGGCGACGTAAGTGAAATTTGCTTCAGCACTAAGGCCATCAAAAACTATTCCTTTTTTAAGGTTACTCAATCAAAACCAAAGAATACTCTATCTTCTACTCAACTTCATCAGCATCAGCAACATTACCAACAACAACAACAGCAGCAGCAGCAGCAGCAACAACAACAACAAAATCAGCAGCAGCAACATCCATTCAATAGAAAAATGTTTGTCAGTCAGTTGTCCGGTAAATTGACACTACTAACTTATTATCAAAAAAATATAAACGTTGATGAATAATAATTATGTCCTAATTAGGAGCACCGAAGAGAAAGATTGAATCGCAGCAACCTAAAGTACCAGTTAAAAAAAGAGTTGTGCAAAAACAGACAACTACCGAAGCCTCTCTTCCATCTATTTCTAGTTTTGTATCAACACCAAAGACATCACAAAATGTTTTGGCCCAGTTGGCTTCGAAACTGGGTGTACCGGTTCAGTCAGTTATTCAATCTGGTGTATCAAATATAGCTCTTCCTATTTCTCAGATTGTAACTCTTCCTGCGAAACAACAAAGGCAGTCCCCATTAGCGCCTACTAGTCCAACAATGACAGCATTGCTTAATAAACCGATAGAAATGGGTCCACCAGCTCCAGTTCTTGAATGCATAAAACAAGAAGAGCAGCAAAAAGATAAATCGGTATTTCAATCACCCCCATCTAGACTTTACGGATTAATACCTGTTACTGCTACACCTTCCGAAGATACTTTAGGTGGGATAATTGCGAAAGCCCATATAAATCAAATGGCAATGAGAAAGGATGTTCATACCCAACCAAAACAGTAAATTTCTATTTTTCAAAACAATTTTATGCTCCCAGCCTTTTTTTCCAATTACTGCATATGCATATTCTAGTTGATTACCGATAATAAAATGTTATTTTACGAAATATATATATATATATTATATATATATATATATATATATATATATACTGTATATATTTTAAATTTTTACATCAACGATTATTCACAACATCAAATATATAAATATGTTATCTGTTATTTTACGTATTTATATGTTCATAATGCAGTATAATATAACAAATCGCTTAATTTTAACTAATAAAGAAGCTTACACTGCTTCTTAATCATTTAACAACTAAAAATTACTACATCTAACCCAGAATCAAGTTAGTCACAGGTATCAAAAATCAGGAAAGTCTTTTTTTAGCTTTTTATTATTCAGTATTTAACAGAAAAGTGATCAATACTTTAGCGCTTTTGTAATTTTACCCACGATTATTAGTCATTTTTTCCTGTTTGGGACAAGGGTGGGAAGGGAAGGGGGATAAGATGAAACAAGAAAATGAAAATATTTATCTAATCAATATCTGACATACCTACCGAACATTGAACTGATAGTTATTCAGTTATAACTCATGTCTTTTTAAATCAATGTTTTAAATATATAAAGAAAGCTTAATAATTTCTTTAAATTAATAATTATGGTAACACAGTTCTGAAAAGGATATTAATTTGTTGAATGTAACAAACGAAAATGAACCATTCGAAGGAGAAGAGAACTTTTTAAAAGATTTTCCACCACCCTTCGACTCATTGGGAAGCGATTTTGATGATTTTAATATTGAAGATTTATTCTGAAATTTATTATAAAATCAACTATGAAAAATAATTCTCTTGAAAATACTTTTTATACTTCAATTATTCTCCATATAAAAGATGGAATAGATTGGATTTACAGTATTAAGTTTATGCAATCAAGAATTGAATGTTAAATAGATTCAACTGCCGAATGATCTGCATAATTTGAATCACGAATGAATTAGTAAACTTTTATATATATCAATTGAGATTATTTCAATAGAGCATTGTGTAAATACTCTATTTCTCGTTTGGTGTTTAAGAACAAAGACGATAATATATGATTTAAAGGGAAGACATATCTTTTTAATAAATTTCAAATATTTTCGAATGAGAAATATTTCAACTTCACCGGTTTAAAGATATCAAGTAGATACTAGTACATATGTCTTAGCTTGAAGTAAATGATGGCTTTATCTATAGAAAACATCTTAGGGTCATCAGATAATCAATGATGGAGATTTGCATGATCTTATCTATTTTATTAGCCTTAACGAGAAAGACCTGTCTGCTGCGTACTTTTTCGAAACTTGTTTCAAAAGACTTAGCTCTCTGTTGTAACTAATGACTACACATACCAATAAACAAAAAGAACTTTGATTCAAATTACTGACGTACTGTTAAAAACTTTTTGAAGAATTATTCAATAGAAATCACTACACTAATAAATCTTCGTCTGTTGAAGAAAATTTGTTCATTATTTCTATCAAAAGGATGGCTGGAGAACGTTTAGCACCTATAGCTATTGATAACGGAAGTGGATTGCATAGTTCTAATATTACCAGATGGATGAACTGTAACTAACAAAAAAATTGAAAATTGAAGATCCACCGCACCAGAAGTCCTCTTTCAAGCACTTTTAATCGGAAGAGACAGTCTATTAGGCATTCATGAAATCCTTGACAGTTTTTGTAATAAAAAATATGACAGTAGAAAGAAATATATTATAAATATATGATGCAACTGGTGCTGGCTCGTTATTTAATGGCATAGAGTCGAGATGAAAATGTGCTGAAAATAGGGATCGATCCACATGGATTGGGGGTGGGGGGAGGTTCTATGTTGGCATCTTCAGCAAGAATGGATGAACTTGGGTTACGAGATCATACAACAACGAATATTGACCGTATTGCATGAACACATAAATAATCTACTAAACAGATCAGAAAGCAGTCTAACACCTCTGTAAGAAAATATAACTATATAGAAATTACTAAGTTTTGAGTAATTTTTTGCAATGTATACGTCTTCTTTAATATCTAATCCTCCTTTAAAAAATGGCATCCTATACGAACCTGACTTGATTTCTAAAACTTTACAAAATCCCTGAAGCGAAATATGAATAGCTATTAGTAAAAGAATATAGAATGGAAATTCGTAAACTAAACGACTAACCAGTTTAGAATTCTGTGTCTTTTTTTCAATCTTTCAATATGAAATTCTTATTACAGAAGTTTTGCTACTCTTTAATATAAATATTATTGAACTATGTTGGCCTATAGGACTATAACTGCATACAAGAATATGCCTCGCCTGGTGTTGTTTTGTTTTAACAATGTCCATATAAGGGAATATTTAAAAATATATAACATTTATACAAGAAATTTTTACTGTATATTTTGTTAATTAGTGCAGTATCGATTAAAATCTATATATTTTAGCTGATGCAATAACATATAAAATAATCATTAAGGACGGGGGGAGGGAGCGTTTCTTTAAAATACAAAAATGATTAATTTTAATACCCCAATTATTGCCTGGAAATATATGTCTACAGTAACGTCCATTATAGAGAATTGAGTGTATTCGCAACGTCTTTGTCGACTAGTAGAAGCTATGAATAATAAGATTTTTCATATAGCAGTATTCATGATTAAGTAAAAATGGTGACTATTTAAATTAATCTATTCCACATAGGCTTGAAATTTACTTAAAAATCTTAAATGCAAAAAAAAAATAAACAGAACTATACATTAGAAAGCAGATTTGCATATAAAACAAAAAGAGATAGAGAGAAGAGAAAGAGAGTAAAAGAATTTATATGACAGTTGTGGTCTTTATTAAATTTACAAAATGACTCATAGAGAATTAGTGTCTGGAAAAGAGAATTCTCCTTTTGAAGAACTAAAATAGAATCGATTAAAACAGATTTTTTATCAATGTTTCTCACTGCCCTTTGGTGCACATTTTGTCTTTAAAGAATAGTATTGTCAACAGACAGGAGATAATAGAATATTCTTTTCTCATTTCAAGGTTACATAACTCTATCGACGGAAGAGGGTATGACTAATCTACGAAATGCCACGAAATACTCATACTTTTGGAAGAGTCGATAGAAAAGATTCATCCACTTATATGTTATTATCATAAATCATTTGTAATTAATAACAGAAACATAAGCGGAAAGAGATAAGTTGGTGTTATCAACTATTATTTTAATTGATATTAGAATTATCTCTCTTATCGGTACACGCTTCTTAATTGATATGATATTTAAACGCAAAAATACACCATTTGGGAGAAAATCAGTTTTTATTACATCCGTTTGAATAATAAGTTTGAAAACAAATTTAAACGAATGCCTGAATAAAAACCATAGTCTGCAGAATTTTTACCATATAAGGAAACCGGTAAAATGCTTAGACTCCTCCCACTTTTACCATATTCGGCAAGGCAGGGTGACAGAATGGTGCTCGCTGATTGGCTGAGAAAGCCCACCACGTCACGTGTTGTCACCGTTAATATTCAAAAATTGTGTGCTGCAGTGGTCATACCGTTCTTAACCGTCGGTTTAAACACTTTCTTGAGCATTTCTTGTCAGCAATTCTCTTAATTCAACTACAAATATGTGCGACGAAGACGTAGCAGCTTTGGTTATTGATAATGGATCTGGTATGTGCAAAGCCGGTTTCGCTGGTGACGATGCACCCAGAGCAGTTTTCCCATCTATCGTTGGTAGACCAAGACATCAAGGTGTTATGGTTGGTATGGGTCAAAAAGACTCCTATGTTGGAGATGAAGCCCAATCAAAGAGAGGAATCTTAACTTTGAAATACCCAATTGAACACGGTATCGTCACCAACTGGGATGATATGGAAAAAATTTGGCATCATACCTTCTACAATGAACTTCGTGTTGCACCAGAAGAACACCCTGTTTTGTTGACCGAAGCCCCCTTGAACCCAAAAGCAAACCGTGAAAAAATGACACAAGTAAGATAACATTTTAAATAAAGCACTCTTGTCTTGAAATAGAGTAGTTTATAAATTAAAAAAAATACCTAGGCGAGCACTGGTCAAATAACAAGTTCCTTGGTGTTTAAAAACAACAACAATATATACAAACTGTTACTTTAAAGAGCAAAAGTTCTCCTTTTAAGGGAAAGAAATTTATGACTAATAGAGGTCACAAAAATGTTTATGGACACCGGAACTTGAAATTTGCATATTGTCCAGTCATCTTATTTTACACATAGTAATGTCTGAAAATTCAATTACAAATGAAATCTTTTTTTACAGATCATGTTTGAAACTTTCAATACCCCAGCTATGTACGTAGCTATCCAAGCTGTACTCTCCTTGTACGCTTCAGGAAGAACAACCGGTATCGTTTTGGATTCTGGTGATGGTGTCACCCACACCGTTCCAATCTATGAAGGTTACGCTCTTCCCCACGCTATCCTTCGTCTTGATTTGGCTGGAAGAGACTTGACCGATTACCTCATGAAGATCCTTACCGAAAGAGGTTACAGCTTCACCACCACTGCCGAAAGAGAAATCGTAAGAGATATCAAGGAAAAATTGTGCTATGTTGCACTTGACTTCGAAGGTGAAATGGCCACTGCCGCCAGCTCTTCATCTCTTGAAAAATCATACGAATTGCCCGATGGACAAGTAATCACCATCGGAAACGAAAGATTCCGTTGCCCAGAAGCCCTATTCCAACCAAGCTTCTTGGGAATGGAATCTGCTGGTATCCATGAAACTACTTACAATTCCATCATGAAATGCGATGTTGACATCAGGTAATTTCACTTTACTTTTTTGTCTACAATTGAATATTCTTAACTAATATTTTTTTAACTTTTCGTTTACAGAAAGGACTTGTACGCCAATACCGTATTGTCTGGTGGTACCACCATGTACCCAGGTATTGCTGATAGAATGCAGAAAGAAATCACAGCTCTAGCTCCAAGCACAATGAAAATCAAGATCATTGCTCCACCAGAAAGAAAATATTCCGTATGGATCGGTGGTTCCATCCTTGCATCTTTGTCTACTTTCCAACAAATGTGGATCAGCAAGCAAGAATACGATGAATCTGGACCATCCATTGTACACAGAAAGTGCTTCTAAATTTTTAGAAATCACACTAAAAAAGCAAAGCAAATCATTTAGAACATTTTTTGGCGCTATAGTTCATTTATATTTTATGTTATTTTGTATCGAATACATAAGTGTTTGAACAGAACTTTAAATCAAAAGAAAAACCGGTTGACATTTTAATAAAGAATACGATCTTGAACAAACAATTATTCTCTTAACTCCTAATCAATAACAAAGTTAGGTAACATAAGAGCGTAAAACACTCAATTACTGTGGCACTCGTCGCCTGTGTACTTGACTACTAGATAAAGTCTAGAATCGAGAATAATTCATTGGTTCAGCCGTCTACATGGCATTCGACGAAACCGTGATGACGATTAGTGTCTAATTGACAACAGTACAAGTGTTGAAGTGATTTTAGAACGACAGGAGGGTATAAAAGTAAACGGGAAGTAATCAAATTCGTTAGGTTCTATAAATTCGCTGTTGACAATGAATAGTAAGATTCTGATTATTTATGTGTTTATGGTCTTAATTTTGGAGATACGGTGCGTGAAAGAATTTGAATTTCCTAGATACAGTTACAGGAAAAAAAAACCGAATGTAAGTATCATATAATATAGTTATCTGGGGCACTTGACAAAACGATAGTCTCCATTTACAGGAAAGAAAAATTAAGAGCGCAATACAAAAATGCGAATATACTGATTTATGTAAACATCTAGCTGGTCTGCAATCGACGAATTGCATACGAAAGTATGGGGTTTTTTTTATTATCATTGAACTAGTTCAAACATTTTTTTAAAGTTCTTTTTTTATAAGTATTACCTATTTTATATATTCAATTTAATGTGGAACTCGAAGTTTAATCGATGAAAAACTGCATATAAATTAAGTGATTTTGTTCTCTAAATTTTCGAAACAGATGTGTGTCGGAGAAATGTTATAATGAAATATATGGATTTGATGAATTGGAACCTGGAGAAATTGATATTAGATATTCATCATTCAAAGGATGTGTTCTACAACAAATAAATAACAAAACTTAATAGGAAACCTATAAATTTTATATTTTAATAATGTTTTATTTCTTTTTATAAGATTCATTGCTAAGTATATCTTTGTATATAAAGACTATGTGCCTCTTTATCTACAGTATATATAAGCCTGTTTATATTAGTTCGTTTGTTACAGAATGTAAAATGAGAGAAGTAGATACAAAAAAGGAATTTATCACTATCATAATTGTTTTTGTTTTATTTGTTTTAAAGCTTTACAACTGATATAAAACATATCCACAGAATTCTTGTTTCATCAACAATATTGTTGTTTAAACTTTAACTGACTCCTCTTCCCAAGTACAGAGAATTACTGAAAGACCAATTAAAGCAACAATTTGCTTAGCTTCTAATTGTGATGTATCTGATCAGAGGAAAAATATAAGAATTTACTTATGAATATGTTAATTATTATAGAATATAAACAAACAGCTAAGAGTTGCTCCATTCCTTCTTCCTTTTGGTCCAATCATCTCTATATTAGCGCAGGCTTCGTTAGAATTTTGAGGTTTGACCTGTATTTAATGAGACTAGTTTTATTCATGAAAGCGGTATTAATAGACTTTATTGAATAGATTTTAGCTTATACTTCATAAGAAGGAGGAAAGTTTTTTCTTTTGGCAGACAAACAAGAGCAAGACACATCTTCAAAGTTTGGAATTGTTGTATATAACAAACATCCCGAAGAGTCGTATAAATCAAACATATTATCTGATCTAGATTTAGACAATATAATGATATGTAATTAATAAGATTCCATTTAAATCCCGTTTTTATCAAACTTACTGAGGTGAAATATAACCGACAGTATTGCCATCTGGTGCTTGAACAACGAGTCCGGCAATTTTTGATTTATTACTTGATGGTTTCACAACCATTAGATCGTTTTTGTCAAATTTCCTGACCAAATATTGAAAACTTTGCCGTCTAGTTAGGCCTTCTTTGGAAATTGGTTCTCGAACTTGCATACCAGAGAATAGTATACTCTCTCCTGATTGTTTCACCTTAAAACTAACTATATGCGCCTTTTCTGCAAAGGAAAACTTTCGAATAAATAAACAAGATGATTATTTCATAAAAAACAAAGCAAGCAGACCAGAATTCCTTTCTATATCAATAGAGACGGTCGTAATTGATAATAATTGGAAGATAGCATCGGGTAATTGCTTTTCGGTTGTCATTTGTCTTTTAGCCTGACCGTGAAGGAAAGCCGAATCAGAAGCTCCTCCCGACAGATTTAAAAATTCCGCGGACAAGTACATGATCAAAATGATATATATCATAAGCTAAAATCGTGCTTTATCGCAAAAATAAAGATTACAGATACGGATGAATAAAGAAAAAGAGGAAGGAGAAACATTGAGTTATATTATTTGCTTTGAAATTATGTGAAATACGAGATCATTCAATAATTAGGCTTCATTAAGTCTTTTTCTTTTATAGTATCTTTCTAAGATGGACGCCGAAGCGACACTATCCGGCTTACATTCAGCTTCAAATACAGCCCCTCTGTAAACCGTTGTCGATCCTTGAGGACAGACTTTACATTTCTCCCGCCCCAGTTGATTCTGAAACATACCATCCGGACATAAATTGCATTTCTTAGAATTTTCGCCCCTTTTAAACGAGCCTCGTTGGCAGAGAACGCAAACCGAAACATTCTTATTCAGTTGAGAAGCTGATATAAGCTGTTTACCTTCAGGACAAACATTTTCCATCATTATTGAAGAAATTTTCCCAAGAGAGTAATTTGATCTGATGTTCTTAAAGAAGTTCTTAATGACCTCTCTCATGATTTGGTTAAAAATACTAAGAAGAAGTTGATAATGGCACTGCTCGTCGCATATTTTATTTAATTCATAATAGTAACGGTCATAGAGGAAAGCCCACTTAATATTAATATTAAAAATTCTCCTAGAAGAAGATTTCTCCACAATACGTCGACAATTGCCAATAATATTGACATAAACATTTCTAACAGTCAGGAATTGTCGTATTAATTCCTTATGGGTGGGGGGTAGGGGGGGGAATAGTTAGGATTATCAATAAATGATATATAATAATAGAAAGAAATATTATTACTTGTAATTTCTTTATATATTTCCTCTCTAATAAATGATCGCAAATTGATTTATTCGGATATAACGTGTAATAAATATTCATAACCTTATTGGAATAAAATGCTAAACGAACTGTTATTGTCAAAAGAATTGTTCTTATGGGTTTGATATGTTTTCGTGATTTGACAACGCATTTATAAATCCCCACTTTGTTCATCGATACATTATTTATAATGATTGAATGCTTGTTTGTCCTTAATAATAAGTTGTTCTTATACCATTGTATTGTAGAGTTTAATTGTGGTCTAAACATCAAACATTTTAGTTCCACGGTATCTCTTTCCAGTACATATATTTTACGATTTATCCTCAAATTTTCAACAAGAATTTGCCAGGTTAAGAAAAGAAGATTTTGATATTTCATTCCTTAGATATGAAAGATATATCCTTCTTTTTCTTTTGTTTATATATTAAAAGTAATAATACTAATTGCAATATTTAAATTTTATCTAGACTGTAGCTCCATCTATAGTTACTAACTTTTATAATTAAAATATCATGGTTGATTTAATTTTTTCTATATTAAGAAAGAAAATAGAAATTATTGAACAAATAATTTAATTTAATGTTATTTGAATATGAAAGAAGAGATAACGGAGAATTATGAAAATGTACAGTAACGGGGAGTGATAAATAGAGCGAGAGACAGAGAGATAGCTAGATAGATAGATAGAGAAAGACAGGAAAGTTTTTGCTATTCTTTATGAAGAAAAATTGAAAAATATATAAATATATAAGAAAAATGAACTAATTATTAATGTGACCTTCATACTTTTTTAATTATTTAAGGATACCTTAATTAATAAATTAATCAACATATGTGCATTCAAATAACTTATAAATAGATGTTTGTCAGGAAACTGTTCTATTTTATTTTTTACTGTAACATTTCTTCTGTTAATTTCTCTTTTTCTTTCTTTCTTTTTGACCATCTGGCGATTAGTTGTACATATTAAAAGAAAGTATTAGATATTTTCTAGTATTTGGTATTTTTTATTATAATATTGATAAAGTATATATAAAAATGCTTTTGTAGGTTATTTTTATACTAATAGAGTATTATCTTTTAAGATATAAAGAATAGAAAAAGTTTACTAAATTAATATAAGTGGTATGAAAACTTTTCTTCTTCCTCTTCTTCTTCTTCTTCTTCTTTTTCTTCTTATCGCTTAAATCTCTAACTTTTGACTTTTAGATTAGATTAAAATCAAAATAGTTAAATAAATGTTTATGTCCAAAAAGCAAAAAACAAATGTTGAAGAGAATATATCCCAGGGTTCAATAACTTTTTTTTTATTCTATTTGTTTAAACAGTAAATATTTCATGGTAGTTAAGGCCGTATTTTTTAATGCTTCTCGATCTATATAGTTTGAAGAAACACTATGCAACGACAAACGTCGATTAAACGAATGATAAATCATTTACGTTTACCGATCAATGATGGTCTTAATTAAAAAGGAAAATCTTAAATAGGCCAACAAATATCTTTTACCCTTGTTCATCTTCTTAGTTTTCTCTTCCTTTCACTAAAAGAAGAGAAAAGTAGAAAGTTTTATTTATTTACTTGTTTATTTATTTGTTTCTTTTTCATTTTCATTCTTTTACTTTTTATGAATTTTTTAATAAAGAAAAATTAGATATTTAATTAAACAAACTATTTATTTGTATAAAATTATAAATAGCTATCTTCTCCATTGTTTGTATAAGATAAAGAAAACGTTTCTAATTAAGTAGTTCATTTATGAATATTTAATAAGTTAATAATAGTTGTTCCTCCGTTTCTTTTTTTTATGTGTTTCCCATTTTCTTTATACAGACCAATCGTAACACTTACTTTTTTCTAATTGAGAACCATTTGCGTAATGTTACAATTATTTGATATCTTCTTTTAGAGAAAAACTGCAGTTTTATAAATACATATACATATATATATATATATATATATATATATATATATACTGTATATATATTGAGTTGAAGGAGAAGAAGAAGAAGGTAGAGGAGGAGGAGGAGGTGGAGTTCACATATAGGGTTAATAAAATCAAGTGATCTAGGTGTATGAAAAATAAATGCTGATATAAATACATACTCTTTTTTTATCCTATAATATTTTTTAAGAAAAGAAGAAAGAAGAGAAAAATCCTTCAAATTTTTGCTGTGCATTAGTTTTTTTTTGTAATGTCATTGAAGAATAGAGAAAGAATTATGAGAATTGAAAAGATTTCCCGTTGACGCCCTCTATTTAATCTTAGGCTATAGAATTTTCAATTCCCAATCGTAAGGGCTATACTGATACATATGTACAGTATATACAGTATATATATATATATATATATATATATATATATATATATATCTGTATAGATATACTGTGTATTTGCGTGTGTGATTCTTGTAGTATGTAACATGAAATATTGATTGTGTAAAAAATTGTTCAAGCTTGTCCCACATTTCTTTTTTTGTTTGTACAAAATTCATATAGTATAAGAAACATACGAAAGGTGTAGTCTTTGTATTAAAAGGCCTAGACGATGTTATTCCAATATTGAATTATTGAAGTATTTTCCTCGCACTACTTTTATTCTATATTTTTTATGAATAAAACCGAAATTTGTTTGTCAAGTTTGTAAAATTTTTAGTCACATATTATTTTTAATTAAAATTGAATTTTTTAAAAATATACTAACATTGCTACTGTTGTAAAATATTTAAAAACTTATGGAACTATTTTATTATAAACGTAGACTTGAACACTTTACTGTTCAATAGGGAAAAAGTCGCGGTGACGATGACATGACATGTTATGGGATGTTGGCGTTCGAAATTGGAGCCACAGGGCCGTAAATCGAAGGAGATAGAGGAAATTTATAAGGTATGAATCTACGGTATTTGCCTATTTTCTTGTTTTTCTTGTAAATCAGTGTCGACTAAACGAATTGTCTTCCTCTATCTCTCTCTTTCTCCCTCCCTTCCCTCTTTCAAAAGAAGAGTGGGAAGGGGAAGAGAGACAGAAGAATATTAAAAGGATAGGATTCGATGATAAAAAATAAAAGAAGGAGGAGCAATATACAACAAGTTGTTAAGTTTCCTTTCTATCCTAATAGTAATTGATATATTATACATGTTCATTAAACCATGTCACTGTTGTTCAACTTTTATGCCTGTGTAGTTAGTTTATCTATAAATAGACTATAACGGATTTAAATTGATTGTGTAACAATTTTAAAACTACTTTCAAGTCTAATCTAGATTGATGACACTTTATAGGTGAATAAGAAGGAGGGAAAAGAAAAGGAGGCGGAGAAGAAAGAACCTAGTCCAGTAGCTCCCAGAGGAAAGATTAAGGTGAAATTCGACCAGAGGGTCACTGCCAAATACGATATAAAAGCTCTAATAGGGAAAGGAAGTTTCTCCAGAGTTGTTAGAGTGGAACATCGGATTACGAAACAACCGTATGCTATTAAAATGTTAGATAGAGTAAGGGGAAAAGAGGTTTTTGAATCAGAGTTACAAGTCCTTAGAAGGGTTAGTCACCAATATATAATTCAACTAATTGAGGTGTTTGAAAGTACTAGTAAAGTTTATATGGTAATGGAATTGGCTACTGGAGGAGAGCTTTTTGATAGAATAATAGCAAAAGGTTCCTTTACTGAAACAGATGCAACAAGAGTTCTATATATGGTTTTGGACGGTGTTAAATACTTGCATAGTTTAGGTGAGATTTCTTATTAGAATATAAAATCGAAGGGAAATATACTTTAAAGAGTGTTTAGCCAAAAATCTAAAGAAAAAAAAACTACAATTTTGTTCTATTATTGTATAGTTTATGTTCCAATTCCAATATCACCTTTAAAGAGTGTTATGGAACCTTTTATACCTATAAATTCATTTAATAGTGTCGATAATCGGGTATGTAAATTTTGGACCGATTTCTTTCTTTAAGCGATTTTTGGCTACTGTTAGTACGATTTATGTATTTTTACTTTTGAGTTTTATTGGTCTACTCCATTGAAAGAAGACTGACCTACTATTAGACATTATATTTTTTACACTCAATTTTCTTTGATTAATTTACAAAAATTTGTATAAAATAACGGATTAATGATGATAAAATCAACAACGATAATTGGATAAATGATTGATAACAGGTATCACTCATCGGGATTTAAAACCGGAGAATCTTTTATATTATCACCCGGGTAGCGATTCAAAGATTTTAATAACTGATTTCGGATTGAGTTCAACTAGAAAAAGCGCTGATAGTCACATGGATACAACATGCGGAACTTCAGAGTATATTGCACCTGAGGTTCTCGCTAAACAACCATACACTTCTCAAGTGGATATGTGGGCTGTGGGCGTAATCGGTTATATACTCCTCTCAGGGACTATGCCGTTTGATGACGACAACAAGTCACGGTTGTATAAGACCATCTTAAAAGGAAAATATTCATATAAGAGCGAGGTAATATTCCATATATTCTTTTTATATATACCAACATGTTTTTTTTTCACTTCTCTATGGTTCTTTATACTTGTACAGTTATACAAAAGGATATAATTTCACTCTGCGCAATGTTTGAATTCATTCAATTACTTATAGCGGCAGTATCTCAATCCTTTATTGAAAAAAAAGTAATATTATAAAAAGTAGGTCAGCCCCTGAAAAATAATAATAATAAAAAACAAAATAAAAAATAAAATACCAATTGTAGGGAATAGAATTAAGGTCGTCTCAGTTGACAATTTGACCGTAATAGACTGTGTTTACATTCATCGAAATTGTTCACAAACTCATTCTTATTGACTTTACCACGAAAGTGTCATATTCATATTTCTTTCGGGGTGGGGGTAAGATTCCCAATTTGTTATTGTATATTATAGGTACACTTCCTTTCTCCTCTTCTCTTCTTAAATCAATAATTTGACGTATTTTCAAAAAAAAAAAAAGGAGAAAGTTTTTTTTTTTTAAAAAAATTAAAAAAAAAAGAAAAGAAAATAGGTTAAGCCTGTTGTAAGAAAACTCTTTAAATCCTTTTAAAAGGTTGAAAGGAAGAGTGATCAGGGTAAATGCGGTCTTTGCTGTATAAATACGGCGGTAGTGTTCAATTACGTCGGAGATCTACGCAATCGCTATGCAAACGTATCCTTTTTTGACCTCTTTCTTTGGTTAAAAAGTAAAATTAAATATCTATAAGGGAACCTATTAGAAAGAGGATAATCTTATTAGTTTTAATAATGTTACTATGAAATAGAGAGCTTTTCAATAAGTAACTTTTATATTAAAATCGTATACTATATTTACTATTGTTGAATACCAATTAATTAAAAATTACTATATATACACTAATACTATACTATATATATATATATATATATATTTGGACTATTTATAAAAAAAGAATAACAAACTTTTTAAGCCTATATATTAAGATTTTTCTCTTATCTTCTACTTTACTTATTTTGCGGAAATCTTTTGTTATTTCTTGTTTTCTTTTACTAATAAAATAACTAAAAAGCTCTGTTAAACATCCGCTTTTTTATCTGTCTAATTTTAAATGGATTGACAATATTGTTAAGCAAGTTTTAGGCCTATATTTTTTGCAAAAGTTAAATATTTAATCAATGATCCAGTCCTTATTTTTTTAGCCTCCTACATAGGTTCCTGTAAATTTAAATCAGTTTATCATAAGGTAATATAATGTGTAAAATCTAAAAAATCCTCATTGCCCCACCCTTGAATTATCAACATTGGCGACTTCCTTCTTTACTTATTCTATCATTTAAAGTCTTTAGTATACAAAGTTTTCTTTTTAAAAAAAAAAGTTAAATAATAAAATATATAACGAAAAAAAGGGATAGAATTTATCAATTTTCTTGTCCATAATTTGGAACAAAATCGAACAATATTTTCTTTGTACCAAAAGAATATTTATGGAAATTAATCTTTTTTATTTTGAAAGATACGAAAGAAGCATTAACTTTATTTATTTCAATAATATTTAGTAAGAAAAACAATTATATTAATCGTATAGTAATTACATGCTAAAGAAAATATTAATATATATTATCATCTTACCGCCCCGGAAAAACTGGTATTTGAATAGTTTTGAAAGATAAAGAAGATCTATAAATATTATATTACAACTATTTTTTTTATAAGTGGTACTGATAGTTGTAATATATGAATACTTAAAAAGAAAAATTTGGGCGTGTCCTTCCAAATATTCAATTTTTTAAAATATAATAACAATAATAATAGAGGCGGCGAGTTCACCTACCAGAGAGAGAGAGAGAGATTAATAAAGGGAACACAGACTTTTTCAATATAAAAGTCGTCATTTCCCTCATTCATTTATTAAGATATATATATATATATATATATATATTCCTTTACTAATCTATATACAGAATATTAAGTTCAATATTTTAAATGAAAATACAAGGAATTGATAGAGATCAGAAAGTTAATATTGGTTAATCCAAGATAACTAATATTTGTATAGAATAGTATAGTTGATCGAAAAAATTTTATATATAAATATGTCCGTATACTTATACTTTTTTTTAATATTATTTCATAATAAAATAACAATAATAATAAAAACATTGAAATTATGTTTGTAAATATTAAAATAAAAATATTAGAAATAGGATAAATACGATTTAAAAATTCAAATATTATATATTAATAAACGTTATTGTAGAAGGGTTTCCTTCTTTGTTTTTCTCTCCTTTTAGGACAATAATCAGAATAACTTTCTATTGAATGGACAAAGCTGTGTAATTAACTCAACACTCCTATTATATATATATAAAATACTGTATAAATTATACCTATAGCCAATGTTTACAACTTGCTCTCGCACTCTCCCTCTCTCTCTCTCTCTCTCTCTCTCTCTCTATCTATCTATCTATCTATCTTTTATTATTGCGTATAACTGTAATAATAACAAGAAAGAGCAGAAAGAAAAAAGATAAATTAATTGCTAATGTCTATATTTATGTATTAATATC
Organism: Dimorphilus gyrociliatus; assembly: GCA_904063045.1. Classification (NCBI taxonomy): domain Eukaryota; kingdom Metazoa; phylum Annelida; class Polychaeta; family Dinophilidae; genus Dimorphilus; species Dimorphilus gyrociliatus. Next base: position 2,117,233 of record CAJFCJ010000002.1, on the reverse strand, counting down.
TATGTTTGTTCTCTCGTTTTTGGGCTAATGGCTCTGTAACGAAGATATAGATTTATGAGTAGTTGTAGAAAAGTTGACTGCTACTATCTAGAGAATGAAAAAAATTATCATTCCAGGGTACTCTTTGCCTTTTATCGAAGGGTAAAAAAGGAGGTTGCGCTAGAAATTCCCCGTGTCTCACGCCCCTTCAGAAAAATTGTTTCGTCACGACAGGCGCCAGGGTAGGGTATTGTAGTCTTTTATTTACAGACGTTCTTTTGGCCTAGTTGTTGCGTTAGTAAAGACTTAAAAATAGACTTTCTACGCCTAAGACATTCCATTTGAGATAACGGAACCCTTGTCTAGACTTTTAAAAGAATGTCATAAAGCAGCTGAGTCGGTTGAAAATTCTACGCTTCAAAATAATCAACATTAGGCAGTTATTGTATAATTAGTATATTTGATATTTGAAGAAAAGGAAAAGAGGACGGCAAGTGCAAAAGATACAGAGATAGATAGATAGATAGGTTGAGAATTCTTGAACTCTTTCTTTAGCTTTTTTTTTACGCAGTTTAAAAACAGTATTTGTAGGTTTTTACATCTTTCTTTACTACTTTGCTCCATGATAAATACTCGGCTCCACCCCTTCTCCCACCCCTTCACTGAAAAATATAGAAAGCAAGAAAGAAAGATAGAAAGAAAATAGCTTCCCCCTTCCTCCCCCTCTATCTTTTTAAGCAACTATTAAAAAAAGGAAATTTAAATTGAAAAAGTACGAAATGTTTTGTTAACCTACATAATGTACCATTCAAAAATGACATGTTAATTTGTTGAATAATAGCACGTGACACTTATTTTTTAAAGAGGAAAAAAAAAGAGAGAGAAAGAGAGAGAGAGAGAGAAAAGTAACCTTTTATCATAAATCCTTTATGAAATGTATTAAATGAATAGGATTCGATTTTTTTTATCTACTTGACAATTTGCAGGATTTTTGATTATTTTATTCTAAAGTACTTTATTAGTTTTCCAAAAGTAGTAGACACTATATATACTGTATACTGTATATATATATAAAATATAGCACAGCTATATAATAATGTTCGCATTGTTCTTTCTATCGATAGAATAATTGTTGGGAGTATATGAAGATCTTGGATTTCCTGGAATAGAGAGATTTCATTATCACTTTTAATTAGACGCTTTTTTTTAAAGCAGATTTTCACCCAAGAAGGTGAAAAAGTAAATTTACATAGTTGTAATTGATATACTGACTATATACGTACATAAATATAAATTATAATATAAACTTTATATATCATATATGCTTGTTATTCATTCATATATATATATATATATCTTCATATTCATTTGTAACTTTCTCTCTTTCCAATTGAAAATAAGAAAATCTCTTAATAGAGAAAAGAATTACTCAATAACACTCAATTTTTTATCTTCCATGTCACAACACGTTGACTGGCGTCACCGAATAAACGTTGTCATAATCGATAGACGCCATTCTGGTGGGCGGTTAAAAATGCATAATTCATTTCTTTTAATCCTTTATAGGTCGAAAATTAAATGATAACAAATTTTTCACTCTAATAATTAATTACAAATGGTTTTTAAGTGTTTTTCAAATGTGCTTCTTCAACTCTTCTCAAAATATCCTCTGTTTTCTTTTTAATAATAATCAATATTCTTATTTTTCCTATCGGCAGTATTGGAAAGACGTCTCGGAAGAGGCTAAGGATTTTATAGATAATCTTCTACTCGTCGATCCTAATATCCGGATGACTGCTTCTCAAGCATTAAAACATTCGTGGATCATGTCCAAAGCGGCAACAGCTAGCAATAAGAACTTGCATCGTACAATCAGTCAGAACCTCTTGAGAAGACAATCGACGCGAAGTTCGTTAAAATCTGCAACATCTAGACAATCGGCCAAATCATTAAGATCTGAGCATAGACACGTACTACCCGAAGAGATAGACGCTCTTCACAGAGATCCGCAAATTCGAGCTGAAATAAGAAGCTTGAGTAGCCGGACAAATACTCCAGCAAAATCACCTGCATCCTCTTCGTCCTAGACGAAATTGTTCCACTGCTATTAGGGAAAAACTGTTACTTTGATTAGTTTGTTTTATTTTTTCGTTCATTTATTAAATATAAATTTATACATATTGCATTCATAAATGTATGTATATATTTGTATTAAATAGTATATTTACTTAATAAATGTTATAATGTTGGATACAAAAAATACATTGATTATTTAGACAAATTCCTTGATTGTTTAAATGCATGTTTCATCTTTATTAAAAAGGAGGAGAAGGAGGAGGAGGAGAGAAGAGGAAAACATATATATATTGTATATATTTTTGTATATTTAAAATGAAAAAGAGAGAAAGAGTAGAATTGTATAGAATAGTAGAAAAAAAATGATTTATGATTGACAAATAAAAAGTATCTGGGGGACGTTTTTTTTTCTTTTTTGATCTGGAAATGAAATAGTCTGTTTTTTGTCAACTTGTAATTAATTTTCTAACACTGGTTTTCGTATTCATAAAGCGTTGCAATGCTAACTTTTATTTTTTGAAATTAGATACTAAAATAGATTCAGATGTCTATTTTAATTAGTTACATTTTTCCAATCAGTCCAATCTTTCTCCTTTAATATTTATATATATTTAGTAGGCTTGTAATTATTAACCTTTATATAAAATATCAATACCGCTATTAAAATAGTTGTATAACCTTGAGAATATAAAATTACTACAATGCCATCTTCATTATTTATTATTTTATGCTCAGATTTATTAATAACGAAAGTATGATTTTCTTTTGTTAAATAAAAGTAAATTGGAAAAATTGGTGACATTGTTCATAAATAGATATACAAAAGATCGAGGAATGGCACGTTAGCCTTAAATTATTAAATCTGCAGATATTTACATAATATCACGCATGCGTCCCTCTTTCCTTTATTCATTTCTATTCCATTCACTCTCTCTCTCTCTCTCTCTCTCTGTTTCTCTCTTCTTACAGAGTAAAAATGTTATTTAAAGAAGATAAAGCTAGGAAATAGAAGTGAGAAAATAGAAAAATTTTTTAAAAGTAAAACAATTTTATTTGAAAAAAAAATTACTAGTTTTTCTTTTCTCAAATATATATATATATATATATTTTTTAAATACTTTAAACAAAAAATCTTCGTGAAAATATCCACTAAAATCTTCTATTTCTGTCTTTTTTCTTTTTTTCGATTTTTTGTTTTTTTAAAAAAAAAAAGTTAACAATCAAAAAAAATGCAGTCAAAATACTTTGTCAAAAGAAAAAAAAAATAATTTTTATAATAATTATATATAATAGTCTTATAATATAGAAAAAAAATTATTAATAATCAGCAGGAATTAGTGTGAGCACAGTAATTTGAAACGCTAAGAAGCGTAGACTAGGCGTTGATAATGGGAATATATTTCCAAATCTGGTATAAATAATGAAAACTCCAACGAAATGATCACTGCCAATTCGAATGTAAATAAATCTTTACGGGAGAGCTTGAATACTTCTTCAATTTCCTGATATAAACATTAATCACAGAATAAATTAAGTAAAATCAATTTAATTGCAACTTCTATCAGTCTGCTTGAAAGAAATTATGCAAAGACGTGCCATAGCTTTAATTTTAGAATAAGAGGGCTTATTTCTCCTTACCCCTCCCCCTCCTCCCCCTCTTCCTTCTCTTAAAAACTTAAAAGCTGACTGATAGACTAGTTTTGGAATAGATTAGGCTTACATGAACAAGACATAGAAGAGTGTCCTTTTTAACGTCATTCATCTTTGCCGATAGCATTAAACAAGCTCCAGCGACCAATTTACGATTAGGTTTATTAATTAAGCCCTATTGGGGTTGGGGGGTGGAAAAAAAAAAGAAAATTGTATATCTATGCGAAACTGTAACGAGAAAGAAACAAAATAGAATACAAACTTTCCATATAATTTTCTCAAAGTAGACGTAAGCGTGAGCTACAACCCATAAATCAAGCTGACACTGTTATCACATATAATTTATATTGATAAAAGCATTTGCAAAAGAGAAAACTGAAAAAAAATATTGAAATAAAAACAAGTAAAACCTCGTTAATGGCAATTCTTTTTATATCTTTTTTTAGGCTACGTAATTTTGATAAAGTTAATTGAATCTGAGGGAATTTTTCACGAAATTTTTCATTCAACTCTTTCTTCAAATCGCCAGGTTTAACATAATCGATAGTTGACATCTAGGAAAGGAAAATATGATAGAAATCAATTCATGTGAAAGTAAAAAGGAAAAAATAAATAAAAAAGCCCAATAAATCATTTTTTTTCCATATAGAAAATGAAACATTACCACAAAAGACGTAAATGTCATAACGGTTCTATGCTTCCCCGATCTTAATTCCGGATCGTCGAGCGCCAGTGGATCATACATATCCGTTCCGGCATCGAAATAATCTATAAATATCGTTATAAACTAGAGTTTATACACGTTAATGTACTTAAGATAAATTAAGGAAGAAAAAGTGGAAGAAGAAGAATAGATTGAAAGAGTGCATAGATACAATATAAACAATTGTTCATTTAAACGGATGAACAGAATAGGGATAATCTACGCAAATTATATATGATTTAAGAAAGAAAGGATAACGACAAAAACAAAAAAAAGATTAAAATAAGGGATAGATAGATTATATGAGAGAAAAGGGAAGATAGATATAGTTATTCATAAGTGGTGCGTAAGAAAGAGATTAATTATCTGTTTAGCGTACACAAATAGTAATGTATACATATGTATACCGTTTCAAAAATACATATATATGCATATATATATATATTTGCATACATGCTATATAAAATAAAGTGGGAGAGCTAAAGAAAACTATAATAAGAGGGCGAAAATATATAGATAGAGACAGACAAATTGAATTAGATTGATGCGTTAGATTGAAAAGTTAAAACATTAAACATATGACTCATTAATTAATTATTATAAATATTATTATTTAATAATATTAATATTCTATTCATTTAGTTTTTAGAAAAAAAGTCAGAAATTAAGCCAAAACATTAAAAAGAAAAAAAAGTAAAGTCTCTTGAAAATTTGATTTTCATTTTTTAATGAAATAATGTAAAGCAAAAAAAAGAGAGAAACTAAAAATCTTTCTTTCCTTTTTTTTTAAAAAAAATAAATATGTATATATATATATATATAAAAGATTTTTTTACCTATTGACTTCTCAACTGAAATGAAAAAAGTGAAAGAAACGAATAATGTTTACTAATGTACTTGTAATTTTTCTAATGACAAAAATATAGATATAAAAATATCTTTAGTACTTAGTTCTCTTTCTAAATATATTAAATACAATAGTTACAATACTGTATTTTTATTTTTAAAAAACAACAGTATATCAATTGTAAATACTGTATTACATTGTCTCAACTATCCAATGTCTGTATTACTTACTATACATATATGATAGAAAAAAAAATATTGAATAAGATTTTTAATATTAAAAATGAAGAAGAAGAAGAAAAAACAAACAAACAAACAGTAACTAATTAGATTTGCTAAATTTTTTTGTGATTGGAAAAGTTGATAAAATCAAGTAAAATTTAAAAAAAAAACAAATAGGTGAAAGGATGGATACATTGACTATTTAAAAGAAGAAAAAATATGGATATTTAACATTTTTTTAATTATCCCTCTCCCTTCCCCTCCCCTCCCTTTTATGTTTATTAAATATGTTAATTTTTTTTTTGAATAAATTAAAAGGATTACTGTATTTTTTAAAATGAAATATAAAGGTAAAGAGATATTATAAATTTTCCACTTCTATTTAAAATAGTTTGAACAACGACAACGATACTATTTATATTATAATCTTATTTTATTGTAGAATAAAGACTCTTATCTTAAATATAGATCAAAATAATTGATATTTCAATAATGGCAATGCTAATTCAGTACGAATAGCGCAATAGCTGGTGAAAAATTATATATACATATAAATATATTACAGTATATATAGGTAGAGAGCATGACAGAAGAAGCTTTATTTTAATTATCAATTATTAAATCCTTTTTCAATAATACATGTATTATACGAAAGAATATTAAAAAGTTTTCGGACGGAGGAGGGTAATTTCAATAGTCAAATATCCGAATTTATGAATATAAGAGGAAAAATTATCTAGAACAATAAAGCTTTGATTCGTGCGTAAGAACGACAATAGGGTTAAATTTATATTTTTTTCAACTTTTAAATATGGATTAACGATCGAATTTAAATAACCTTTTTTACTCAAGACTGATCCGCATGATGAGCACAAGCTGCTTACATTCAAACTATTGAATAATTTATCCGTTCTAATTGCTTGCTCATCAGAGAAACATCGATGATAATTAGAAGAACAAGGGCCGCACTTGACCTTAGTTGGTAAATTAGACCAAGCTAAATTGCGTTGTACGAAAACATTAATATCACACATTTCGTCATAAAATAGTTGGAAAATTATAAAATAACATAGAAGAAATTAAATTATAGTTTAATATAGAAATTCGTAACTAACCTGGAGAACCATGTGGTGCGGAAAGACTAAGTCCATCGTACGCTTTCTGACAAGATATCTTTTTAACCTTCTTATTGGTGGATGGTACTAGATATTTACTATAAGATATTTCCTAAATAGAGTGTACAGAAAGAGAGAAACGGAGGAAGAGAAAAAAAAATATTAATTGAAAAACATTCGAATAATTTATATTATATTTAGTTTTAACAAATAAAAATATGGGAATATAAATACTAACTTGGCCCTCGTCCGCCAACGACAAACACGTAACACCTAAAGGATTACTGGTTGGTGAATCGGAGTGATTTCGGTTCCGGGAACTATCGATTTGGTTACCGTCTCTATTTAATTTAATAAATATTTATTGATGGGAACATTTAATTAATTTCTTAGGAAAATATTAAATTTACCTTAAAGATTTTGTGTAGGGTAAAACTGATAATAAAATAAGGGGACAACGATTTGCAGTAACGATGGTTATTCTGTTTATAAAAAGTAATAGAAAATTTGTAAGAGAGGAAAGCTAACGTCATTTGAATAGCTAACTCACCGTTTTGGTGCTCTACTGGAAGACGTATATGGTCCATTTCTGAACGATCTTAATCTATTTACAGGTTTAGAAGAGTCTGTTGAACTTGTTGACGTTGATGTAGATAAATGGCGATTTCGTGAATTATAGGGAGCTGTTGAACAAAATGATTTTATTGTAAAAAGACAATAACGAATACTGCTGACGTTTCAAAAAATTTTACCTAAAATTTCTTTTGCTTCTTGAAGGCATTGACTTTCTTCATTTAGCGATACACTGTGTTTTAAAATACGTTTATTGGGAATTTTGTCTTTTTTCGGATAATCTTTTTCCTCATGCCTATAAATTAAATGTTAAAAAACAGCCGTTTGAATTCAAACTAAACCCTATTCCATACTTTGCAATATTTATAGGTGCAGGTTGATTACGGAAATTTTCGGCTTCGTTCACTTTGGTATCGATTTTCTTTTCTGTATCAATTGTTATCTCACTTTTGATTAAGCTTTTTGATTCTTTATCCTGAATGTTAACTAAATTTCTTGCATTATCGCTCTGCTTAAGTGCGTTATCATCGTTATTCTTGTTCGTGTCGAGCTTTAAACACAGTTCCTGGGGTTTACCCGTAAGCAAATCAATTTTAGGGAATCGTTCGCACAATGTTATATTTGATAGAAAATTTTTAGCAGCTATTCTTCGTTTCGACTGATATTTACTGGTAGCCATCTTATTTTCCTAGAAATATCACCCCTGCGACACGATATGAAGAAAAAACCGGTTACTAGCCTAAATACCACTCAGCCGAGTAATTGGTTTAAAAAATGAGTTCTTATAATTAAAACCGACATTTGAATATAATATTAAACATTAATAATGGCTTAATCGAGTGAAAAACGACCTATAGAAAGAAACTAGTGAACGGTTTCGCGCCACTCCACTTATCAGAGAACTCGCACGATTTCTCGTTTTGTCGTGATGTAAATAACCCTAGCATTAATTGAGCCATCATTTTAGTTTAGTCTGATCTCGTTATTAAATATGGAAAGTAATAGTAATGGAAGTAGTAGAGTAGTCCGAGTGAATATGATGGAAGGCGTTGGAGCTCGCGTTATGAGAGGACCTGATTGGAAGTGGGCGAAACAGGACGGTGGAGAAGGTAAACTTTATAATTTTTTGACTCAGTCGATGAATCAGCCAAAATAATTTGACAAAATTTTACGAACCACATATAGGTCATGTTGGAACAGTTAGAAATTTTGAGTCTCCCGAAGAAGTTGTTGTTGTTTGGGATAATGGAACAGCTGCTAACTATCGATGCTCAGGAGCTTATGATCTTAGGATATACGACAGTGCTCCAACAGGTTTGTCTAAATCTTGTACAGTTAACAGATTTAATAGACTACCACTACTAAATTTTAGTTAATTTAGTAAAACGAACATTTACATGTTAAAAAATAAGGTCGTCGAGTTATCTGTATTGAACAATCATAATCACGGTTAGATAACTATATAGCGTATACCCTGGAAAAGAGTTCATTCCGTTTTAAATTTCCATATCATATTTGATTCTACTATTTTAAAGATAAATCCACTAAATGGCTCTCTTCTATAGTTCTCATCACTTACAAGTGTTATTTATAGTCTATGAGCCAGCCAATGTTTCTAATTACAAAAGACGTACACATATCAATGTATTCAATAAGATACAGAATCTATTTATAAAATTTTATACACCTATACTCACGGTACACATTTAAAAAGGTATAAAATTATAAATCTCTTTGGATATACGTGCTCAAGAGTAATATACTGCATATAATGATAGATATAAAACAAATAAATGTGAGGAATACTTTCTTCTTCTATATTTCTTTTTCTCTTTTTTGTTCATACAATAGAATGTATTTATATTTTTTCTATTTACACCCCATCACCCACTGCCTCTCCTCTTCCCTCCAATTTTTTTAAATGTACACTAGTAACATTTAATCCAGAAATATTATAATATCTATAGAAAACGATATTACTCTATAACATTTTAAAGAACGTTCTCTTTTTTCGATGTGATCTAATAGATATATTTCTCTATTATTTATAATTTCCTTCATTTTTAATTATATAGAACGTTTTAATATTTAACTTTCGTGTATTTCATCTTTAACAAATTATTAATTTAATAAGAAAAATTAAATAGAACAGTAAAAAATTGAGTAACGTTGATAGAAATAAAGGAATATTACAAAGCTTGTAGGGAGAAGGGAAGGGAATAGAATGTTGTTAATTATTTTAATATATATACATATATATATATTGTGCTATGTTTATTAAAAAAATGATCAATTAATCTCTTTATAATGAAAAAGTTGTGTTGCAATGTTACACAACAGAATTTATAATGAATTTATATATAGATAGAGAGAAATTAAAACTATGTTTTTTTATCTGAATCTTTTATTTTTTTACTTTAAAATTTGCATTATTTTTTAATGGTTACTAATTAGTAATCATAAATTTATATTTAACAATCCGTAAAGATTACATATTAAATGATAACACCTCAACGAGATTTCCCATTTTAAATTGATATGACGTCATATCCTGTAAAAGTCCCCCCCTCACGTGACAGCTGTGTGTTAGATTGCTGCTAGGTAAAATTGAATTATCAGACACGAGATAGTATTAAAGGCTAAATATCAACTTTAAGAAAGAAAGGAAATATCATCAATCGTAAATTTAATATTGAAATACTATCCTCGAAATTATTTAACCGTGATGGCTGAATCTGCTATTTCTCAAAACTGTAGTTTTTGTCAGCTACTTTTGCAAGAATATAACACTGTACAATCTTTTAGCACGTGTTCTCATGTATTTTGCTCGGATTGTGTGCTACAAATAATGGCTTCTCCTAAAGAAAACATTACATGCCCCATTTGCCTTTCCGAAAGCCATCTAAATCAAACACATGAAAATGAATCAGCAAAGAAACATTTACGTGAAGCAGTGAAAGATTGTCCAAAGGCCCAAAGAATTCAAAATGCAATTAAAGTATTAACTGATTGTAAAATGACAACAGTTAAAAACGTCGAAAGTCATTTTGAAAAGTTAACCCTCCGTTTACAAGAGGAAAAGCAGACTATTTTAGATTCATTGGAGAATACTCAGTCTAATTATTCAAATTATTTGATTCAACTCTCTCAAACCAAAGGACAAAATAGTGTAGATTTATCAAAAGAACTAAGAAGAATACTGAACAAGGAGACGCTGAATAGCATGTTCTATTACAGAGAAGGTTGTGTTGAAGATATTTCAAATGCAAAAATTATCGGTGAAGTATCAGTACCTGATGAATTATTTGAAAAATCTCCACCTGCCCTAAACGATATTTCATCTTTCATTGTTAAAAACACAACCACAATACCAGAGTGTACTTGGTTCTTCGTTAATGAAGACGGAATTTACACAGTAGAAACAATAAAAAATTTATTCTCCAGTAAAACCTATAAGGTAAATTATCTGAGTTTTAAAACGTCAAAAACTGAAACACTCTATCAAACAAAGAACGAACTTGGGATATTGTTTGCAATAAATGGGGAAGTATTCGTTCATAACGTAAAAAATAGTTGCATACATTTAGGTTTAAATTCGGGAGACGTTATTGAGCAAAAGATTAGTACATTTTCGGCGAGAATGAGTTCTACTAAAGCTATATTAATAACCTGTTTGTCACTTGATAAACAAACTGTTTGGCTATACAAAGGAAAAAAGTTGCTGGATATATTTCATCTAAAGGAACGAATAGAAAGTGTTTTCCCCACGTCGAAAGGAGATATTCTTATTGTTAAGCAAAGAAGAAAAACTGTCTTCTGGTTGTTTAAAACGACTGAATCAGTAATAGCTATTATTAATAGGTCAACGAAGGAGATAACAAATGAATTTACTACAGTTCAGCAGAAATTATTTATTCAGCCAACGATAGATGGAGGCGTCCTAGTACTGGGTATTAATGAATTGAAAGTTTATTCTCTTGATTCGAAGTTAAGGGTTATGTCAACGTTTTTGTTAAGTTCTGAGCCCTCGTTTTTATGTGTTCCAACGCACAGTCAACTAAAAGAACTTTATATTGGTAAAATCTCTAGAGGTGGGGGAATGGTTCAAAAGTATTCTCCCCTCTCATTAAGTTAATCGACGTTCGCGTAAACTCTATGTTTATTTCTATTAAGCAATAAAAATTAAAAGTATAACGTAGATGTAGACCTTATCGATTTTCTACGGTCTTATATTGTAACGGATGACTCACTTCGACGTGCAAATGAAACACATGCAGGCTATAAACAATGATAAGACCTATGACTCACAGCCCAGGTATATAAACCAGAATTACTCACTTTGTGTTCAAACACTCTTCGAGCATCTATAGAACAACATTAACATGGCTATGTCTAACAATTTTTCTCAGAGTACTCTGAAATGTGGTGAATGTTTTATGGAATGGAAGGCTAGCAGTCCTACAAATTTTATCTGTTCCCATACTTTTTGTGACTATTGTCTTAAAAGGTATATGAACTCTGATAGTACTGGATTATGCCCGTCTTGTAAAGAATCAAAGGTACCTGCAGATGACACAGAGGCTCGGGCGTTATGTCTACAACATTTGGTCGAAATTAATTATATATGCTTGAATTGTGACTACAGACTAGCTTGTAACATCTGTGCTTCAATCTCGCACATTGGTCATAATATTATTGATATTGCAAATTACGCTAGAAGGGAAGATGGTCTGTATCCGAAGTTACCTGATCAATCTGATGTCCTTAGCATGCAAAAGTCGTTAGTAGAGAATAGCATTAATGAGCACTTTGATCAGATCATAGCATATGTAAATGCCGAAAAGCGAAATTTAATTGAAATTCTGGAAAATTCATATGTAAACTATCAGAATGCTGGTATTAATCCAGGGGAAGATATGAAAAGGTCCGAAATGGTATTCAATTTCAAACCAGGTACCCCAGGAAGCGTTTTGGATACGAAAATTACTGGAGAATTATACATATCAGGATCACTCGTCCAAGCAAGAGATGGTTTTAGAAACCTAGGAGCATTTGTAAATAGCAGGCAGATGGATTTTAAGAAGTGCGATAGCGTTTTTATTAACGAGGATGGAATTTATAATGTCGATTCAAAGAGACAAGTTACACTCTCTAAAACCTACTCTATAAAATTTACAGATTTCGACGGCAATGTCACCAAGCTATATTCAACCAAATCAGAATTAGGCGATCTATGTGTCATTAAAGGGGAAGTTTATGTTCATGATATCACTCAAGGGCATATCATGCTTGGCTTGCAAAGTAATGAATTCATCAAGCAAAATATCTCAACTTTTACTGTAAATCTTTCGCATAATGGTCAGGTTTTGATTACTTGTTTGTCAGAAGATAAGAAAACCGTTTGGCTATATAAAGGTTCAAAGTTCATACAGGCTTTTCAAATGCAGAGTTCAGTCAAAAATTTATTACCAACAAAGAGTGGAGATGTTTTAATTGAAACTCACGTCAATGACCCAAAATTTTTTAATATTCTATCAACAAAGAGGACCTCCATTTCTCTATATAGTTCCACCACTCAGAAGCAATTAAAAGAATTTAAGACGAGTGTTCAAACCTTTTCCATATATCCAACTATGGATGGAGGTTTCTTAATATATTCCCAATCCACTGGAAAATTAATAGCTCTGGATACAGATTTGCAATTTAGATCTAGTTGGGAATATCCCGCTGATAAATGTTATGTCTTTGGGCCTACTTACAAACAATTGGACGAATTTTATATAGCAAATTGCTCTAAAAGCAAGGGTCTGCTATGTATTTATAGAAAATAACTGGAAGTAAAAAAACTTTAGAATATCAAACATAATATTGATCTTTTCTTTTACAAGTTAATAAATTTGTTAGATTGTACTTAAATTTTTTATTTTAATTCAATATTAGGGTTGATAAACTTAATACTTAAAGATTCCCTGTTTTTCTCTGTTTTTCTTGATTGCAACTGTCTGAATTAATACTTTTTGGCGTCGGTGTTGATGGATTGCAGTTCCTTACATAGATCGAAATTACAGCTGGTTTTAAGGAAACGCATCCTTGTATTACTGAATCACTTCGTGAGATTTTTCCCGATGTAGAAAAAGACTAATAAATAACATTATTTTAAGTAGGTTAAATTACACGTTGCCGTTTCCAGTAGTATATTAAACTAGTGCATAGAATATATCTAAGTCGTTTCCTTTTTTGGCCCCAATTTTTCAGGGTATCAAAAATTCAATGAATAATCTAAATTATTCTTAGCCTTTATACTGAATATTTTTTTTATCTACAAATATAGATTTTGCCTTGCATTCAAACAATAATTTTTTATTCAATTAACAGGTAGCAAACATGACGGCACGACGTGCGATTCCTGTAGACAACAGCCGATTTATGGCATACGATGGAAATGCTCCGATTGTATTAATTTCGAATTGTGTTCTGTTTGCTATCACAACGATAAACATAATCTTAGACATAGGTTTCATAGGATTGCTACACCTGGAGGAGATAGGTAATTTTCTGTTCAATATATTTTTATTAACCTTTTTCCCTTTACGTCATTCTGTAAATTTATTCCTCCTTTTAGGGTATTGATGGAAATGAGGCGAAAAAGTAAAAAAATCACTACTCGCGGCATATTCCCTGGTGCAAGAGTTGTTAGGGGAGTTGATTGGCAATGGGAAGATCAGGACGGCGGCAATGGGAGACGGGGAAAAGTTAGCGAAATTCAAGATTGGGCTGCCCAATCTCCTCGTAGTGCTGCTTACGTACTATGGGACATAGGAACAAAAAATTTATATAGGAGTGGCTTTGAAGGAATGGTAAGATGAACATTCACTTTTAGATACGTCTAAACTGTTACTTACTGGCGGAGGATTACAATTGACGTTTCCGCCTTACAAGTTTTAAAAAGGATTCCAACTTTCCAAAACAAAAACCAAATACTTTAAAAATGATACTTTATTCCGAATCTTTATCCGATTGATTAGTCTAATAATAGTCTTAAAAAGAACTTCCTCTAACCATTCTAGGATTATTGTCGATTGAAACTTAAGCTTTTATTCTTTTGTATATCTATTTGAAATATTCATTATTGCTATATAGCTTACTTGTTTTTTAAATTTGCATACATAATCAAGTAGCACAGAATCAAAGACTAATCTATTGACTATTTTAATATTTTTTAAGGCTGATCTGAAGGTGGTTAGCGATGCCAAGGGATCACAATGCTACAGAGATCATCTTCCACTTTTAGGTTGAGTTTTTTTCTTTACTTTTATCTCTTCTATTATCATTTAATAATTGGCACCGAATAAAATCTCTTGATAGTATTAGATGTATAATTTATTCTTCTGATATTTGCGAATCTAATTATATCAAAGTTTGAATTTAAACTAATGAAATATGCTGTTTGCAATTTAATAAAATTAATAATATTTTAGGAGAACAAGCGACTGGGACTAGGTCTGGAGCTGGTGGATTAGCTATGGGAGATCAAGTTAATGTTGATCTCGATTTAGAAATTGTTCAAACCCTGCAACATGGTCACGGTGGATGGACGGATGGCATGTTTGAGGTAATAAAAAATCCATATAGCATATTTTTACTTTGATATAAAAACAACCTTATTCCTTAACACATAAAGTGCTTGGGAACTACTGGCAACGTTGTTGGCATTGACGAAGACTACGATATTGTTGTTTCCTATCCTAGTGGAAATAGGTTAGTTGATAAGAATTAGAATGAAATATTAATTAAAAAAATATTTGTTACATTGCCAAATCAATTTTAAAAAATCGTCATTTCATTATGAGACAAGACATGCACTTCATACTTTGCTAATCTTCTTTTTAAGTACGGTAACCATTAAAATATAACAATATACCGAGGTAAACATCATAGGCCTTCTAGTGTAGTCTGATCAAACGTTAGCTAGTATGGCTAGATCGTACAACAACTTTTATCCGTTACCTACAACACTAAATTCATTTGGTTTACATAAAGACCGTCGAATTGATACACCAGTAAAAAACGTTGCACTTCAAAGAGACGATTCAGCGTTGTCCTTGTATAAAACAGAGAAAAAAAGGTCTTTATCTAATGGAATCGATTTACTTATATGAAATTTTCTGCGCGACTAAATAAAAGCGGAAAAATTGCCGCCTATTAGTGATACTTTTATTTCTATGTCCTTTTCCTTTTTGCAGATGGACTTTTAACCCAGCTGTCTTGACCAAAGCTAATACCTTACCTAGTTCGGCAAGCTCGTCTGAAAATTCATCCGCTAATACGAATTTCTCTGTTGGGGATATAGTTCAGATTTGCAGCGATATTGAAAGGATTAAGTCGCTGCAGAGAGGACACGGAGAATGGGCAGAGGCTATGCTGCCAGTAAGTCAAATTTGATCGTATATGTTAACCCTTCGGTCCTTTTATGTTTCTATAATCTAACTTGATATGTATCTCCTTATTTAAAAGACATTGGGCAAGATTGGCCGAGTCCAACAAATTTATCACGACAACGACTTGAAAGTGGAAGTTTGTGGCACCTCATGGACATATAATCCCTTAGCCGTCACGAAAGTGGCTTCGGCAGATGGAGCCACTGTCGGTCATACAGCTGGAGGTAAGTCTTAGCCTTCATATTAGGGTTATATTCTTGTGGTACACTTGCTTTCCACGCAACTAGACTTTTGAAAGTCAGGTGGCGTCGACAATAGTACTAATAGTATTGACTTTGATCTCTTTTAGGACGCTTTAATGTAAAATCTATGCTTCTCTTAAATTTCTTATTTAGAGCGTTTGGGAGCCCTCTTAAAAAAATTATTTGAAACACACGTAAGCGGCGATGTCAATGAAGATTTAGTGAAGAGTGCTGCGAATGGAGATTCACAAAAAGTCGAAGATATTTTAACAAGAAAGTGTCCGGAAGCGGATGTAAATGGCGTCTTTGCTGGTCACACAGCACTGCAAGCGGCGTCACAAAATGGTCATCTGGATGTGATTAAAGTATTGATAAAGTACAATGTCGATTTGGAAGTAGAAGATAAGGATGGAGACCGTTCAATACATCACGCTGCTTTTGGTGACGAACCCTTAGCTATAGAGTTACTATATAGTGCCGGATGCGATCTTAACTCTAGGAATAAGAGACGACAAACCGCTTTACATATAGCAGTGAATAAAGGACATATTGGTGTTGTGAAGATGTTATTAAAATTAAGCTGTCATCCAAGCTTACAGGTAACATTGTCTTAAATCTTTTTGGGTTCAATGATTGGAAAAGAAAAAGAATAGAACAACTCAATACATTTGACATTCTATAATCTGAATGAACGCCCGACAGGATATAGAAGGCGACGCTCCGTTGCACGACTCGATAAGCAAAAAGAGGGACGACATGCTGACGTTGTTATTAGATCACCACGCCGATATGACGGTCGCTAATAATAACGGATTTAATGCATTACATCACGCGGCGCTTAGAGGAAATCCCAGGTTTGTAGAAAAGCGTTTATTTCCGCTCTTAATTTATGTAAATGTAAACATACGGAAATAAGCCGAAGAATTCGGGCAATGCACACAGCTGGTTGAAGGGGACCAATTGCTCTATTCTTACAATTTGGCCACATCGCAACCAACTCTGAGTGTATGCCCCTTATATAGTCATTACTTTCTTCTTGAAATATGACGCCATCTGTTGAGAAAACATAAAAATTAATAGTAGTGGCTTGATTAAGCTATTGGTACACAGATATCCCAACGCGCTACGACTTATCGTTCTTTTACACAAAATCCTAATTAACGAATTGCACGGTAGGACGGCGTCTAATATCAGCTTACTTACAAAATAGGCGTCGTTATCCCGGCTGACGCCTTTCGAGCGTCCAATTGGGAAATTTAGCTCGGACAAACTAGGGCGTCTACTGCCGGCCAGCCGGCCAGTCAGCCCGCCGATAAAAATAACACGAACAAACAAAACCGAAATCCAGAGCAGATCTTGTCCGATCTGCAATTATTGATTTCTGTCGCCAAACTCAGAAGAGACGTCCGTCTTATAACGCTGCAATTTTTTTCGATCGCTCATATAGTTTTTTCCTCGCTCATTCTTCATTCTCCCCAAACGAGAGCTGATCTAAGGGGATAATGTTGGCGTTTTTTACGATATTTCCCCTTTCCCTCTGGGAACACTGAGATGCTGTATGGGAAGAAAAAAGAATGTTGCAATTTAACAAATGCTCTCGGCCTCTTTAACATCATTGTAATAGTAAAACGTTAACTATAAACTCATTTTTTCAACAACAAAAATAATGATTATACGTATAATATAATTCAAATTCCGATGCATTCGTTAGATATAGTTGGAATTTGCGCACAACGTTTCTCTTTCTTACTCACTCTCCCACCCTCTCTCGCTCTCTCAATTTCTCACGTTCTTTTTTAAATATTTTAGTAAAGATACACACTACGTAATATATTAAGTCTATATAAATAGAAAGAAATTATTCTTTCTTTCTCAGACAATAATAATAAGGGAATCTGTATTAAAAGATATGATAAATTGCAAGGCTATTTTAAACAAAACTGATGAGTTTCGGGACAGACACAAAAATACATTAATTCATTAGGAACAGTTGTCGAACTGTGCTTTGTTTTTACACGACCCTGCCTAGCAGCGTCTTTTTACTTTTTTTCGCACTAGAACGTTATTTATATAAAAACGAAAATTCCTATATAATACAAATAAATATATAGATATAGACATATATATATATATATATATATATATATATATATATATAAGCATACAAGTAGTATGGTCGAAAGAAAAAAAATATCTTTGTTTAAAAAAAAAAGATGGAGTTTAAAAATAGAATAGAAATGAGTAGAATTTATACGAGAGGGTTCGGGTAGGAAAATAAATTTGCGACGTCTAAAAATTCTTAGACTCTAGCTCACAAAAAGTACGATACGGCTTATTGTATTTTATGTATGTATAACGAGCGTAAAGTGAAGTTGTATATAAATAGAAAATGAGGGAGATGGAAGATTTTTTTTCTACTTGTAATTCATCAGCAATAGCCAATATACGAAAAGAAAGGAAAGGAGAATAAATGACTAAGAGGGAGGGGTAGATAGATAGATAGATAGAGGAATAAAGATAGGGAGTAAGAGAAAAAGGGGGAAGAAGGAAAAAAATGAGAAAAAGAACAAATTATTCTGAATAATTCGTTCTTTTTTCCTGCAAGTTTTGCAGTATGATCAAATTAAATATTTATACTTTTGAGGATATTGCTGAAAAAAATTTGCGTTATTAGTTATACTTACGATAGCATTTAGACTGCGAATGGGGGAGGGGGAAAGTGACATAAAAATTTGGACGAAGATAAGAAATGAGCTGTATCATCCGACAGCATCAAGTGTGCGAGAAAAACTGCAATAGAGGGCCAACTACAGAGGGCTCTGCATCTTTACAGCCAAAACTAGATTGACTCAATCGATGCAGTATTGCTGCCGCCGTTGCGGTCGGCTCTATTTCTGTATACGCGCGAACGCTTCATACTTTTGCATCGCTGTCTAAATTGGTCGATAAGCGCCAAATTTATTTATATAGCGTATATATATATGATATAGGTTTATAAAATTAGACCAAGCTAGCTCCTCTCCTAATTAGGGCGTATATGCATATGCAATTTTTTTGCTGAAAACGTCATTATGCTGTATCGGACCGACCCATAATCCCCAACTGCAAATGGCAGGAATTGCAGATTTTTTGGCGATTGCCAATTTTCTACGCATTTTTATAGCTCATGTTTACAATCGAGAAAAGAAGTAGGAAACGGTCGACGTTTGCATTCGACATTTGTTTGTCAGCGCTTGATTCGATTTACTGCGCTCGCCCTATTCACTTTACGTATTCGACGGTCACGTGACGATTTTAGTTTATTTCGATGAGATGACCAGTAACTGAAAATTCAGACATGACAAGTTCACTTAGTGATTAGTACGAATGACATTAAACAACAGAATTGTACGGTGTAAGGATTAATTTAATATAGAGATATCGCTCTATTTCGTGTATTCCCCAGAACACACAAATTAACGCTACCCATTGATTACTTTTATGTATTTTACGATCTCAACCAAAGGCAATTACTGATCGTCCTATCTGCGGATAAATCAACTTATGCATTTTGATGCGCTTTTATGCTGGTATTGTTACTGCTTGTTTTGGGACATACCAAGAAGTCCGGGATATTCATCTGTCATTGTGCAGATCGATCAGATACGAAACTATATATCTAATCTTAAGCAGTCTAGGCGTTTCTTTCTCAGCCTAGTAAATATACGCGTTCGACCGTCCAACTGGAACGGTTTTGCCGTTGCGACGCCGAAAATCAGCAAGGGATATCTTGACCTAATTAGGCAATTCTATTGCTGTCTACTATTTGAATTTGCTCTCCTTTTTCCCTTTATAAAGCTCTTTATTTAGCGGGAATTTTGCACACGAGTCGAATCTAGCATATAAATTAGGATTAAATTGCTTTGCAGAGGATGGATGCTGTTTACAGTCCAACAGGTGGCGTTAGAAAGCAATAGCTATCGATAGGTGGCGTGAGTTATGTTGCGTTTGCGGAAAAATACCTTGGGAAAACTAAATAATGTAAATGCACGTTTTGCTGACAATTCCATCCCCTGAAAACGTGTTAATTAATTACTAATTAAAAGCTTACCCTTATTTTGTAATGTGCGCATTTTGTGTGCAAATGTCTTTATAAGAAGGCATTTTAATTATCTTTTCATTTTTGTGCTGTTTTTTTTGTCCAAGTTTTAGAAGATGCTGCGCATAAACACGACATACTTCTTTACATTCCATAACTCTTATATGGAGTGTAAATAAGTACGGGGCATTAAGTGCGCTGAAATAGGTTCAATCCTTCGTACTCGAATGCTTGTAGCAGACTCAGGCAAACCTCTGTCTTATCTTAACGGTTTCGGGTTAGGTTTCAACCACGTGATACAAAATGGCGTTCCGGTTCCTCGTTTTTTTAACATCCAAAATATTTCCTTTAAAAATAGAACAATGGTAAAAAATTAAGACATTTATCTGCTTATTTCACACCATTTGTAGTTCTTTTTACTGACTTTTAAACTAAAGTACTTTTTTATGGTGCATTTCTTAGGTAGCTCAAGTTAATGAAAACGTTATCGAAATCGTAAAATCGCTATTAGTTTTACTTTAAATACATCTTTAACTTAAGTTTGATAGTCTAAAAATACAGCCACCCAATGTTTGGATGAATGGGCTGCTGCTTAAAGTTATCTTGGTACAAACGAGGGCGCGGCAAAAGTTTGGTGTTCTAAAAATAGACTCGAATTAGAATATCAGATAGCCAAAGACTCAAATTTTATGGCCGATACAGTTAAACAAAATCGCACAAACTTACATCAAATTCGGTTCCATTCTGTTTCAAATGAACACTAAAAGATTAGAGTTCACTGTTTGAACAGTTCAAATTGATTTTGACTTTTCAACGCCGTCCGCCGAGGTCGAATGAAGGCGATAGCAACAGCGCGGGTCGTTGTCTAATCTGCATATTAGACTGGTTTCCGCTTTTTCCATCTCTCTGATTGGTCCAAAGTTTTTTTTTTCGGGATTTCTCGGCGATGAGATGTATGAGTAATCTGTTAATGTATACGGTTTCAATTTGGTTCGTAAACAGCAAAAAAAACCGCGCGAAAAACGCTATGAATTTAGTTACGTATATAAACTTATTTTTGCGGTTGGTCTTTGATCTATGATGATTTTTTAAAAATATTATATAAAAAGTACTGATAAGAGGGTGCCAAAAAGGGTTCTGAATTTGAAAGTTGTTTGTACACCGTTTGACGTCCTCTAACGACACTTTCCAATAGCATCCCGTAACAAAGGTGGGTTTGTTTAACGATGAAGGCTTCATCCGAGGCCTAAGAAGCGTAAAAGATATTCTAGAAGGCTATTGTATAAATATATATATTTGAAAAGCCAGGTTGTTTGTAAAAAACTTGGTCTATAAAAAGCGAACGCCTACAAACTTACAAACCGTTTCGCTGTTCCATTTATAACCATACGATATTTTTTACACCCTCCTATAGTCGATTTCTGCGATTCCAGCCTCTTTTCCGCGTTTCTCCCCATAGGCCTATATTTAGAAAAATATTTCCTGCGAACTATGCAAGGAACGGTTTGCCAAAAATAAACACTTGACCCTCCGCCGTGTACCACATGGTAACTATGGTAACCGCTATAGGTTTGCACTTTTAAGGGACGGATCGGTTTTTCCATACTCTCACAGATTTCTCGAACTATAGTTATATTCCAAAAGATTTTCTAAAAAATGGGAGGCAATTAAACCAAAAGGCTTTATCGGGATCGGATTAAACCATCATGCAATTGGTTTTATTATCTAATAAAGAGATAATAAAATAAGACAAAGAAAGTAACCAACTTTCTTTTCCTTTGTTGCATCATCGATATAGATTAGTTAATAGGAAACATATGCTTATCAATCTCTAGTCCTGCATCTCTCTATTTATTTATTATAAAATATCCCGGACAGTGCCATGAGAATACTCTTATCAAGGCTAAGCAGACCGTGGCTTGTGGATGAAAAGAAGGACGACGGTTACACAGGTTCTTAATAAGTCTTAGACTAAATGAGATTTTATCAGTGTAAAGCATTTCCTCTTTACTATTTCAGCTTTGCACCTAGCAGCTTTAAATAACCACTTAGAAGTAGCTGAACTCCTAGTTGTTCAGGGAAAATCAAATATGGATATTCAGAATGTTAACGAACAAACAGCACTCCATCTTGCGGTCGAACGTCAGCATACGCAGATAGTAAGACTCCTAGTAAGACAAGGTTGTAATCTGAACATTTGTGATAAAGATGGAGATACGCCACTCCATGAGGCGTTACGTCATCATACGCTATCGCAGTTGCGCCAACTGCAGGATATGCACGACGTTGGAAAGTTGCTAATGGGACTAGGAACACCAGGGACAGACAAAAAGTCTTCTGCGTCTATCGCCTGTTTTTTGGCGGCTAATGGAGCAGATTTACAAATAAAAAATAAGAAAGGACAGAGTCCTCTAGATCTATGCCCTGATCCTAATTTGTGCAAGACTCTAGTTAAGTGTCACAGAGAAAGAGCCCCCCAAAGCCTTCACGCGAACACGCCATCTTGTGGTAGCGAAAGCGAAAGCGTTGAAGAATGTATGGTCTGTTCAGACCTAAGAAGAGATACTTTATTCGGGCCATGTGGCCATGTAACCACTTGTTCCCTCTGCTCTCCAAGAGTGAAAAAGTGTCTAATGTGTAAAGAAACAGTACAATCAAGAACGAAGGTTATTTAAAATTTCCTCATTCTTATATTTCTCATTTTTTAAGTAAAACACGTGTCTGACAGATTGAAGAATGCGTCGTGTGCTCGGACAAGAAGGCTAGCGTTCTCTTCAAGCCTTGCGGCCACATGTGCGCCTGTCATAGTAAGCTAAAAACAAATAGGGACGCTTCCAAAGAGCCCTGTTATATAATAATTTGCTTTCTTAATTTAGCCTGCGGTAGCCTAATGAAGAAATGCGTTCAATGTCGATCGAATATTGACAAGATGGTGCCATTTGTTGTATGTTGCGGCGGAACACCACCACCAGCTCCTTCTACGCCTAGCGCAACAATAATGAATAACGGTAGAGCAGATAATTCTATCAAAGACGTTCAAAAGCTACAGCAACAGCTGCAAGATATTAAGGATCAGGTTCTTTTATTTTTACTTTAACAGTCGTAATACAAGTTTATTGGCGCATTATGATATTAACTTTTCCTCTTTTATACAGACTTGCTGTCCAGTTTGTATGGATAGGATAAAGAATATGATATTCCTTTGCGGGCACGGAACATGCCAATTATGTGGTGACCGAATGCATGAATGTCCGATTTGTAGAAAATCCGTTGAGAAGAGAATTCTCTTGTATTAATCATATTGAAAAAGAAGTCTTTAGAATGATGTTTAAGTATTTGAGTTCCACCATTAACTGTTCCCTCCGAATCTCTCGTTTAAACAAGAAATCCTTTAAAAACTCTTAATTTTTATCAGCTCATGTGAAGTAAGTTGCAATGAGATTTTTCGTTTGTGGGTTGTATTTTGGCGATTGTATGAAAAAAACGCAAATTTTATCCGAAAGGTTGTGTTTGTGTTGCGATATATCCGGTTGTCTGAAAGAATTTCTATTTTATATTCACAAATAAACATATTAATTTGATTTTACGAGATTCAGCCCTTTTTTCAGTTAATTAACTTTATTCACACATGATAATCAGTTTATCAAATTAGGTAACAAAAATAAAATATTCTATTCGAAAATAGAACATTCTGCGAAATTGATCAAAATGGATCTGTCACATGAAAAAGTTTCTTTGAATTTTGTTGAATAAGTGTAAATTACTCTTTCCATTCGTTTTCTTCCACCGATTCTACATAATGATTGAGAATTTAATAGAAAAGCCACCTTTTCCGGCGTGTAAAGACCTTGAAATCCTGGTAATTTTACGGCCGATGCTCCATAGTATTTCGTCATAAATTCGTAAACGATTTCGAAAGCGATCTTATCGATTAATGTATTCCGCATGTCGCTTTCTGACAGTTCTTTGAATTTTCTCTTTAAACAATTATTAAATGATTTTAAGAAGACTGATACTTCAGGATGATGCGCCGGATGAAGAGAGAATAGACCTTTCACAAGATTAACCGATAAAGCGTGGGTATATCGAAAAATATCGGACAACATATCCCTTCCGCTTTCGAAATTCTCTAATCCAATATGCAAAAGACTCCATTGTCTAAGATTATTTAACCAATTGTTAGCATAATTCTTGAACGCATACGAATACATTTCGGAAAACTCCCTACGAGGAAATTTAAATGTACGATAAACAATCTTAATATCCGGTTTTTTCCAAAATTTTAATAAATCTCCTATTGAGTCTGTAATGTACCCAAAGGACCTTTCCGGAAAACTATGCTTCTTCCACTTCTTTAAGAGTATAGAAGCGATCTTCTTTGGGACATCAGTTAAGAAATTTAGCGGTTCTGGCTCTTTAATGATTTCGTAAGAGTTGATCATTGTCAAAGCCACGTGCGGTGTAAGTTTAGTTACGTAACTGGCGCAATGTTCTTTTCTATATTACATAAACGTTGTTTTAAAAAGAGTCTTAGGGTAATAAAAATGGTAAAGGGATCCTTTAAAAAAAAATACCTAATTGCAATATCCATCAATTCGTAATCGTAAACTTTATCAATAGCATCCGATAAGACTATACTAATTAGTAAAGACGCGCCTTTGATCGGAGATAAAGTCTCGCCAAATGAAAGTAAACTAGCTGTTTCTGGATGAATATTTACTTTAAAACTATGTTTTTCAACCCTAAAAGATTCAACTATCGCCCTTTCTATCACTTGATTTGACCTTTTGCCTATAAATTTGTCCCTTTCTAATTCTTTGATAAAAAGTAACTTCTTCTTTCGAAATCTTTCTACAAGAGCGTAGTTCCTTATTAAATTGACCTTTAAATTTTCTTTGATTTCTACAACTGGAACACCATGTTCTTCTTGGAAATTGATTGGTAATAAACCATACTTTAAAGCTATCCCAAGAGCATTACTATAGTTCCAATTTTGTTCATCCCATTCAGAATCGTAGGGATTTAATCTATTTCTGTTGAAGATTCTCATTATTCCAATGATATATTCCTCAGACAATACAGATTCCAAGCACGAAAAGTAAAATTTGCGAATTTCGGTAAATAATTCCTCATCTGTAGATCTTATAAAGAATTTTGTAATACAAACATGCAATCAGAACTAAACTGATTACATATATATGTTATTCAATCTATAAAAAGGATAATTGCAAAGATGATATTACTTAAATCTCTTCACAAAATAGCGAAAATCTTGATCAAAGATCCTAATTAATTTCGAATTGATGGCGTCCAGGCGTGTAATTGTTTCACCCCCACAAGAATACTTATAATAATTTTGGCAAGCTGATATCTTTTGAATTCTTCCAGACAGCAGATTGGATGATGATATAATACAATTGGGATGATAGCATGTTTTGTTTTTAGAAAGATAACATCTATCTTTCATGTTAAGTTTAGATAGTTTTGATTTGTCGACATTGGTTGATTGTTGATTGCTTTTTCTATCTGTCATATCTTCTATTGCCGATTTTCTAAGGAGGAGGACTGTTGCAGTTATAATACCCCCGACGACAATTACAGTTAACACATTCATTAAGTACTTTCTCTGCTTATCGCAAGCGGCATTCAAACTGTTCACGTTCATATGTTGCTTTGCTGGATACTTTTGAAAGATCGGATTACTTGACGATAAAGGCGAATTCTATTAAACTAAGTAGGCCTATTAATATAGTGTTTACAAAAAAATTAGTTTTCTTTACAGTCTTATCTCGGCTCCCGCTATTTATCATTCATTTTCTTAATTGTTTGCACAAAAAGTTAACAGAATAGACAGCGCCATCTGCATGTATTTCAAAACACAAAGGTTAACAAATGAACATCCTAAGATTCAATTTATTCGTCTTTACTTTGCCATAAGAAAAGCTTAATTAACCGACGATGGTAAAGGATGCCATCTAAATATTTAAAAGAAACGAAAAGCACTTAGGCCTAGTGTAATGGGAAAATCAATAAATCGCTTTTATCGTCAAAAATTCCCAGACTTATTCGGAAGACCGTTAAAACGTGCAGTTTGATGTTGTGGAAAGGAAGTTGTGAAAGATTCTTCCGTACTATCATCTTCCTCCTCTTTATTTTCTAAATATCTATTTCTATTGGAAAACTTGACTGTTTGTTTAGTTTTATCCCTAGCAGACATCCGCTTTGACAATTGAAGTAATTAGACTAATTATTATTATTGTGGTTTTACTATTGTTGTTATTGTTAAGTAATTCAATTGAAAAAATTAGTATTTAAAGAAAGAAATTTGAATATTTGAAAGAATTAAATTCATCCTACATCACAGTGAGAAGTAATCGATATGGGAATAAAAGAGTCCCATTGAGGAGCATTAACCGTCGCGTGATCGTTCATTAATCCGTACAATAAGAATATCTTGGCAACAACATGTCCCAGTTTTGTTAGTTTATTCTCAAATCCACTCGACAATGAATATCCCTTCGCTAATAGACGAATCGACTAATCTTTACCAATATTCAAAGCAAAAGTTCAACAGTACTTTGAATGGAGAAAAAGAGGATGTTTCTACAACTAATCAAGAAAATATAGATTATATAAATTCTTTAAGAGATCCAAAACTGCTTCAGAATTTCAATAAAACGCCTAACAATAATATCGATTCGGAAAAGGAACCATCTTTCAAGTCTAGACTAGACTTTTACTCTAAGGAATTCAAATTGGTTAGAGATGAGGAAGGAAATCTAATGTTTGTAAAGAACAGCGAAGAAAATGACTTTGAGGTATTCCACAACAGAAACGTTTATTTAATTACCCTATATTTCCTTTTGGATATATTTTATTCGAAATTAAGAGCAACGAGAGTACGCTATAAATACGTAATAAATTCACAGTTTACACAATTTTTATATGTTTTAACTATAGCAAATTATTCCATTAATCTTTGTATAACCTATCGAATTTTATCGAACGTTATGGAATATCTCTTTTTTACCGACAACAGAATGACATTATACAAGAATTTGACGCTATCACATTTCTATTCAAAAATAGGGAAATATTGGACAAGGATTCGGTAAGTTATTAAAAAATATATTTGCTTTTCACTCCTTTTCTCTTAGTTAATCCTTCATTTTTTTTCTCTCTCTCTCTCTCTCTACTATCACTAAAAAATTCATGCTCCTCCCTTTTATTAGAATGAATCGAATATGACTGATCTGATCAATAAGCTGGCGGGGGAAGGTGAAGAGGCAGAAGAGCCACTATCTACTGAGCAAGGAAGAAAGCCTAAAAAATCTATTGCCAGTAGAAAATCTTGGGTTGATAATGCCAGTCTTAGCACTGTTGAGGAAAATAAGAAGGAAGATAATATAGAAATCGAAGTTAAAAAGCCGGAAGCTCCGGAAAGAGACGAAAAGGAAGGGGATATGGAAGAACAAGAAGAGGAAGATATTAATGAAGACAGTTCAATTGATTTACCTAAATTAATATGTCCTAGATCAGAATTAAAATCTAAGGAGGCCGGTGTCAGGATATGGCTGGAAAAAAATAGACTTAAAGCAGCAAAATATCCCATATCTGACTAAGGGCCGCCATCTATCGGCTTTACTAGTGTAAAGAAAGACTACGAGCAAAAGAATAAATTGGAAAATAAGAAAGAAGGCGGAAAGAAAGAAATAGACAGATATAAAGAAAGAGCGACAGAGAGAGAGAGAGAGAGAGAGAGAGAGAGAGAGAGAGAGAGAGAGAGAGAGAGAGCGAGGGAGTGTGCGAGTGATTGTATATATGTGTGAGTGAGAGAGAGAGCGAGAGAAAGAGAAAAAAAGAGAGATATGTAGAGAAAACGCTGGCCTAATTCCTTCAGCAGTGTGAAAAAAAATAGGCGTTGGTTGAGGGGATTTGGTATTTTAAATACAATTTGCAGATAGATAGTGAAAATTAAAGTTGTACTCTTTCTCATGTTTTATTTGAAAACTATAGAAATAAATGCTCCTATCAGTTCTGAAGAAAAATGAATAAAACACAAAAGAAAATGTAATAAAGGGAATTGTAAGAAAAGAAAATCAATTTTAAAAATTCTACTCGGAGTAGGCCCAATCTATTCTTTTTTTTTTCTACTTTACATATAAAAGAGGATGGCCTGACTATTAAAGCTTGTTCATTTAACAAAATAAACTAGTTAAGGCTGCAACAAATCTCATTTAACACATTCCGCTTCTTCCATTTTTTATTCGCTACTAACCAGTAAAAGATATCATCTACTTTATAGCGAAGAAAGAAACGGCAGGGGGGCGGGAAGAGAAGAAACTTATCATCTTTAAGGAAGCCTTAGTAAGTTTAATTGTTAATAACTTATTTTCTAATGAAATTAGTGAACAAAACCAAAATGACAAACATGTTTAATTTAACTAGTTGAAAAGTAAATAATGTAACATTAAGATCTTTTAATACTTGATATAAGCCAATTGAGATCGAATTCGTCTCTTAACTTGAAGATTGACGTTTGAAGAGAAGCAGAAAAACGCGAATTATTCTTTTTTTATTATATATTTATATTATTCAATAATCACTTTTACTTTTAACTTTCTTGCATGTAAGTATTGGTTTGAAGTTATTATATTATTTTTTATTGTTGTTATTCCTTTATCAGTTCAAATAATGCATATATATTATATATATACAGTATATATATATATATTTATTTATATAGTAGACGTATAGTTTTATCTAGGATTTATATTGCTCATAGAAATTGTATTTTATATATATATATATATGGAAAGTAACAATTGAATACTCCTCGTCAATCATTCCCTAGATCATTCTATTCATAGAGGTATGAATAAGAATAATCGTAATAATTAAGATTGCGATATACAATGGTATATTTATAAAATGAAAAAATAGTTCTCTACTGAAAAATTTGTCAGGAAAAAAAAACAGCGCAGACGCCAGACCATTGATTTATACGAGGCGACGTCATTCGACTATTGCAGTAGATTGTAGTAGTCTGCAAAAAAAAATCGTTGAAGCTATCTAGCGTTTTTCCTCTATATACTTAGAAAGATAATATATATATATTTATATATATATATATATGTATATATGTAAGTAATTATTTTTGAACTTTTGTTAAAATTTGTCATATTTCTTTCTTTGCAGTAAATACATTTAAAGACTTAAGACGATATCAAAATGACAAATTCATACTGCAATCGAATGAAACTTGAAATTGCTTCGAAAACCTTTTGGAGAGATATTTTCGCCGAATTCTTGGCAACATTTCTTCTCTTGGCTTGCATATGTGCGATTAGTTTAAATTTTGAGAAAGATACAAAATCTACTCCCCTTGAGGTAGGTAGGTTCACTATTAAGACGGTGAAAGTAATTATGGTTCTTTTGTAAATGTCTTTTATAGAGAATATAGTATTTTTGTAAAATAGGATAAATTTCTCTTCTTTCTTTCAGTGTGGTTTAATTGTTGGTTTAGCAGTTGCATTTCTAGTAGAAAGCTTCGGACATTTGGGAGGAGCTCATCTAAATCCAGCAGTAACATTTAGCTTTGTTCTATTTAAGAATATAACGATATTAAAAGGTGATTGAATCCCGATGATATTCTATACTATTAACGATTGCAAGGTCTTCCTCTTTTTCCAGGAATATGTTATACTTTTTCACAATGTATGGGTGCTGTAGCTGGTTCGTTTTTCATTAGATTGTAAGTCTATTTTTGAAGATCTCTTAAATACTTTTCCAAATGATGACAACAACTATCTCATATATCAATATTGCTATCGAAAATTTCTTTATTCTTTTCAAAACTCTTTTCACCATTTTCGCTTAAAAATATAATTGTTAGAGTATTATAGCGCGTTACTGAGACGCATAAAGATGATATATTGAAACCCGAAATCCCGTCATTACTATATCTTTCGCTTTTTTACTTAACAGTATGACACCTATAGAAAAAATAGGTAATCTAGGAGCAACCGTTCCTGCAGTCGACGTTCCTACTTGGAAAGCTTTGATAGTGGAAATGTGGGTAACTGGCCAGTTGGTATTTGTCATTTTGGCAAGCACTGATGATCATCGTCGAAAGGTTAGGTCTACTGCTTTAAATACGTTATTTCCAGCTACAATAACCAACACAAATTCAATTAGGTTCGAATGCCAGCATTACCTGTAGGCTTTTCTGTGACAGTTGGTATTTTAACGGGGGTCAGTAAACTTTTAAAATTCCTAAAATATTTTAACTTGCTATGGTGTAATAATTTCAGTGGAATTATAGTGGCGGTAGTTTAAATCCTGCAAGAACATTAGGCCCTGCGGTTGTACGAGGAATTTGGGAAAGTCATTGGGTAAAATCTTTCAAATAAGCCTGTTAATTGTAAAATTATTCGCTTCCACTGTAAATTTAGATCTATTGGTTGGGGCCCATAGGTGGATCAGGATTGGCAACTGTATTCTATAGATTTTTGCTACGAAAGGCCGTTAACACTCCTGAGGTCGATGAAAGCGGAATGAGGTCAAATATACCGGAAATAGAACCCTTGAAACGTGACTTAAATAAGAGTGAACTTGATGATTGAACAATAGAACTTTATTTAACCGTCGAATAAATGTATCTTACAAAAATGCTGTTTCTCGTCCTTTTTTCTGAGTTATTGGTATACATTTTTACTATTTTTAAGATGTTTCCATATTAGTTGTTTCGCCTTCTTTACTCTCTGATTTTCCTTCGTCGTTTAAAGACTCGTCAATTTCCAAGACTTTTGGCCCGTAAAGTAACAGATAGGCGCAATGCCAATCTCCTAAAATAAACATAGATTCGCTTATCGTTTACGAATTCTGATCAGAATGCAATCACTTACCTCCTCCAGACAATTTGAGGACGTCTTCCGATTTAATAGGGGCAACCTTGTCATCGTCGAACATTATCCAATCGTCTGTGCCAATTAATGGTTTAATTAAAGAATGGTGGGGATAATATATATACAGTGTATAAATTTATATATACATATATATATGTATTTATAAACATCATGTCAAGTACGGTTTTATGTTACCTTCTGATCGTCGAACCCAGGCAACGTAATGGCCAGATGTACTCGAGCGCCCTTTATGGGTTAGGACGGCTTGAAGACGATAGTAGCCGCTATTGTTAGATCCAGGATCTGTAAGTAAGAAAGTCAATTACTTTGTTTCACCTCTCTGAAACCTTATTCCATCATTTAGGAATTGGATTGGATAATTAGATAATTAATTTTACTGGTAAAGAGTCTGCCAGTAAAATAACAAGAGGGAAGAAAAGTAATGCTAAGAATGATTAAAGTAAAGCGTACTTATCGCGAAGATTAATTAATCTTCCGAAACAACAATTGCGCATAAGAGTGAATCATTAGCAAAATGCAAAAAAGAACCTCATTACTAACCGTCATCAAAGCTAAAAGGTTCTTGACGTAAATTTTCTTTCTTCTCCTCTTTATCGCCAGGTTTGTAGCCTGGTTGCGACTAAATAAGATAAATTAGTACTCGTGTCATTTTTATCTATATTTCTATTTATATTATAATATTCAACAACTAAATATCCAAAGGTTTCTTAAATACCTTCATATTCTCAACTCTCTTGTCTTCTTCAGCTTTCATTTTTTCTCTAACTGGACACAGTTTTTTTTGCAGAGTCTCCGAACATAAATCATAAACGTCTAATTCCATTGGAAATTTAATATCCTACAAATAGAAAAGACTGTTATCTCCTCTACCAAGTTTATACACGATTGAGTAAAGCACTTGCTTTTAGTACAAGAACAACTGTAACAGATTTCTAATTACCTTAAGTATTTTAGCATTTACGGCTTCTTTCTCTTTATAATAAAATCGAACCATTTGAATGGTAAGATAGGCTGGCAATCGACTAATCTTACTCTATTTAAGAGAGGAGGAAAGAAATATGTATAGAGCAACAATTTTCAACGGTATTTCAACTTTTAAAAACCTGTTTCAAATATTTAGCATTCCTGTTCAAGACATTAGAAAATTTTTCAATTTCCTCTTCAACTTTCTGTGTTTTTCCCATTTAAAATAAATGTAATAAGTAATTTTTAATAAAAAAGAATCCTAATTTTTACATTTTTCAAGCCGGTATGTAAATACTTGACATCCTTTTCAATAAAACAGCTCAGCTGCAATTCGCTTTCAGTAGAATTGGTTGGATCTTCATCTTCGCATTCGTTGTTTTTAAGTCTGAAAAATATATTTATTAAGGCTTTTAAGTGAATTGATATCAATTTTTTTCCAATTTTACTTTATGTCGAAATCGACACCGAAATATTGTTCTATAAAAGTTTTCTGGGCAACTGCGGCACGTTCATTTGGATTCTATTAACAAGAAAGAATTTTATGTACAATACTAGATAATAAGTTATTTTCTTTTAAATATATGCTACTGACGCTAATTCCTGTCAATTTATGTTGTAAACAGCGCACAAGTTCAGTCCAGCATTCGTTCGCATCTTGTTGACGATAACCTCCTCCTTGTTCAGCTTTCTCAGCAAAATGTGGAAAAGAAATATGCAAAATCTGTAACATTATCAATGGCGCAACAGCTTCGGGAGATTTATCCATTTGTTGGAACAAATCCCTCATTGCGGCCGTAATTGATTGATCCCTTTCAACGGCTCCAGCCGTCATCATGGTTCCAGAGAATCTGAGTTTAATTTTTTTTTATTTTTATCTTTTAATGAAATAATTTTTATTTACCCTTTTAATTTTTCAGTTAGCTCAGGAACCGATCGTAAACATTGAAGCGTTGCGTTCATATAGCACGTATTTCCCAAATTTGATAAACCAACCGGCATAGATAACTGTAAATGAAACAAAGTATAAAGATAAATTGAAGATGTAGATGATTATATTATCGTTGATCATACCGCACTAGCTAGTTCTTGTTCTGTCATATCCTCCTGAAATTTTATCTTCTCTGTAGGCTCTTTTGGTAATTCGTCAGCTGTACCCATCATCATTAATGTAATACCCTATTGAAATTTATTCAAAGTTTAATTAATTGTCAATAGAATTATCTAAAAGTCGGCAAGACCAGGGACTAACTAAGACTTTGTATAAACATTAGTATATCCCCTTAAAATTAGCTTATAAAGTTTACTAGAGATTTGCTGTATTGAAGAATATTAGTTGGGGATAAATCTTAACTTGAATTGATAAACACGATCTGGTATTTAACAACGTGGTCAGTTGTAGAATTAAATTACGTTATAATGATTGAATTTTTAACGTACAGAGCATCGCAAAAACAACAAACTTTTTAATATGTCACATTAGAGGTGTTATATGACTTAAAGATCATTAATTATTAAACATGAGTTAAACTAAATCTAGAAACTATTTTTTTTTATATTAATTTAAAAATGATATAAACAATGAATTGTTGAGTCTTATATAAGACGTAATAAAGTATTTTGTCTTACATTTTTTAGCGGAGTCTTCCACCATTCATTATCCTGTTGAGTAGAACTTGTTAATAAAACTTATTTAACATAAATTTATTGAATAGTCAGGTACCTTAAGAACTTGGCCCTTCATCATAACTTTTTGTCTCTCTGGAGCAACGCCAGTTAATGAAAAAAGAACGGCTTTAAAATCCAATGGAGTTTTGCTTGTATCGCATTCTGCTTCGAGCTTTTCCTTACCCCACTTCACGAAAACTATTCGAGTAAGAACGATTTATTAAGATCGAAATAAAGAATTCAAGCGAAAAAGCTTAGAAAGGTATTTTGAAAATCACACATGGCAGTTAGAAAGTTTATTAAAAGTTTTTAATAAATTGTCAATAGACCTATAAATAAAAGATCATTGTTTTGATTATCATCCAAGCATAAAATAAAGTATTACCTTTAAAATTGGACATTTCGTGAGAATGATGACTAACAGGAAATACAAGTTAACCGGTTACAAAAGTAAAATATAACGAATACTCGGCTTTGAAAACTGGTAATAATAGGGCGCCAAAATTTTAGCTATATTTTAAATTCATTAAATAAAACTAAATAAATACTGTATAAAATGCTACAGATAGAGAAAATTTTAATGAGTCCCTATATTACGTAAAATAAAGGATTTTTTTTAGAATTAAATAGTCTAATTAGCATAATTGCCAATTTAAAGATTGGCCTGCAGCTATAACAGAGTAGAACTAGTTAATCCTTATAGAATAATCTTTTGGGATTAAAAATCTATTGGAAAATCTGTTCATACCGCCTCAAAATTCCAATTGGATTTATACATTTGCGCTAAAGTAATAAATATTATTATTTATACAATATTCATATTTTACTACAGAAAAGCTTGTATATTTACATTTCAATGTATATATATATAAAAATTATACAGTAGATATATGTATGTTTTACGTTGGTTGGATATGCAAGTTAAAGTTTACTTGAATTCCGAGCCATTAATCTTAATCCATACTACTATGAATCGCTTAACGAAGAGAAAAATGGTTTATTTTAGTTAATATTTTTCTTATATCTAATTTCAGGTACAAATATGATTGAAGAGGATTTCGAGGTTTGTATAAAAGTCATAATAGTCGGCAACGGTGCCGTTGGAAAAAGCTCTATGATTCAAAGGTAATCATTGACTATTTTATGAATTTCTGAAGCATAAATACCTCAATATTTACATGATTCTTATGAATTCTATATTTAAAAAGGTATTGCAAAGGATTTTTTACTAAGAATTATAAAAAGACTATAGGAGTTGATTTCTTAGAGAAGGAAATAGAGTAAGCATCCATAGTGAATGTAAAATAGGGATTAATTATAGAAATTATCTGTTTGAGCAGAATAGAAGAGGATTTATTTCGTCTTATGCTATGGGATACTGCTGGACAAGAAGAGTACGATGCAATAACAAAATCATACTATAGAGGTTACATAATCTTTACTTTATAATATCGATATTTTCTGAGAGAAGAATTGTATTCATCCAGGTGCTCAAGCATGCATTATAGTATTTTCAACTGTTGACAGTGATTCATTTGAAGCTGTACCAATATGGAATCAAAAGGTTTTCCCCCTCTATTCGATCTTTTAAAATAAACATATGATCATTAAAAAACGAAATATTTCTTTATTAAGGTAATCGATGAAGTGGGTCATGTAAATACTGTGTTAGTTTTGAATAAAATGGATTTAATAAGAGGCGCTCTAGTAACTGAGTATGCTTTTATAAATAATAAGAAAACTTTGAATTAAATGATTATTTAATTTCCTTATTCATTTTTTTTTTTTGGTTGTCCCACTAAATTCTCTTCCTACCTTCCCTATATTTACTACCATTATACAAAATCTCTTCAAGATTGGATGCTGATAATTTAGCGAAGAAAATGAACATGAAATTATTCAAGACTTCTGTAAAAAATAATGAAAATGTTAATGATATTTTTACATATTTGGCACAAAGTCATATGCAATTTAGTAGGGAGAATGCGCGAAACTCATCACTATCCCAGTATCGTTACGTTCAGGAAGGTAATATATAAATGAAACAACAATAAACAAACAAAAAGTGACACCAGCTACTGTTGTGATTATAAATATTAATAATCTTAAATAAATATTCAATTTTTTTTAGTTGGGGATGTCGACTTGGCCGACGATGAGGACGAAGATGAGGAAAAAGACGACGAAGAAAATTCATGCAAAGTCAAGAAAGAAAAGAAAAAGAAGAAAAAAAAGAAGAAAAGTAGCAATAATAAAAAGCTCTCTGTTACTTTTCATCCTACACAGCATAGGCTTAGAAGGAAATCTAGTCATTCACCATTTAAATGTTTTAACTAATAAAAAATGTATTGAATGTCGTAAAAAATGAAAATAAAGTGGAAAAAATGAAATTTTATTTAAAAACAATATTCTATGTTTAATATGAATTTCTTTTAAGACAAAGTTTATATCAATGAAGTTTATATGCGTGTATAAATATTTATTAATTTATGTATTATGTATGAATAAGTTCTTATAGGTAAGAAAATAAACTACGTGCCCTAGTTTACTACGAACTCTTTTTAACATTACTTGAAAAAATATAGCACTGTTTAAATATTTGATATCACGGTAAAAGTACCTAAGGGAATTCACCACCAGGATATACCTGCCTCTCTCTTGCGCGCTCTCTCTCTCTCCTTTCTTCTCCTATCACTTTTTTAATATTACTTCGTACTTTTGACAATTTAGCGACAAGAGGAAACTTACTCATATCTGAACTAAGATTTTATTTTTGTACATTACTCTTTTTTTTACAGGTGAGCTATAAAAAAACTTTGAAAAGTATTTCTATTTCTCATCTTCTCTCCTCTTCTTTTCTTATTCACTTTTTCCTTGTTCAACTGTGCTTTTATCGTTTTATTTAAGTTAAAAGTTTAGTAATTTGATTATTTGAATAAAATATCCCAAAATAATAAAGTAACGTTATGTTCGGGGACACGTTCTTTAAGTTTGACATACGCTTTTGTATTTGCTGTCTTGATAGGGCTATTGTTGGGCGAACGAGTGTTTTGTTTGAACATTCTCTTTATTACAGTTGAACGGATAGAAGTTGAGTATGTATTTTCTTTTTAATACTATCTTTCATTACGCCCCTCCCCATTGCTTCCCATTTTCTTCTGATCACTCACTCTCAGTCTTTCTCTCTCTCTCTCTCTTGATAGCTTATCTCTCTTGTTTATTGCTTTCTCTAATGAGAAAAGAAATATAAAATTTTCAAAACTTCAATACCCTAGTTAAACTCTTGTTAGAGACATTATGACGGCCGTTTCTACGGAAGATCTCGCCATAAGGATAGATACTTTAACTAACACAGTAAATCGATTATCGCAGAATCTTGAAGACTCAACTTTAAGCAAAAAGCTCAAGGTAAGCAAAAAAAAATAAACACAACATATATGTCTTTTCGATTTGACACCTTCTCTGTATTTTATTCAATTCAAACTTAAAGAAAACAATAGTGTTCTTTCCTAAAAACAATGTGGAAGGAATTATTTTTTGACTGAATTCATTAATTATCTAAATAATGCAAAAATATTCAACAATTTCCTCTGGCTTTAATTCTTTTGGTTTGTTATTCATTTGACTCTTTTCCAGAGTCTTTTTACTCTTTCTCCTTAAAGTACAATTTCCTAGCAGTTTTATCGAGGATAAAGTCAACACTCACGTCAATTGGTTTTATGATAAATGGAATAGCTGCTAAACCTAAGGCAGTTGTTATCCATTTGACTTTACCAGATGATAATCTACTCTTATGTAACACAAATTTACTTCCAGCACATAATCTATTTATTGTAAAGCCGGGGATGGCTACGGATGCCAAAGCTTGCCATAAGAAACAATCAGCACCAGCAATAGTAGCTTCTTGAACGCTTTTATTTTCTTCATATGTATTTATTGCTTTTGAACTAGCATCAGCAACAACATAGCCACTAGCCACAATGTAAGAAAGACCTACAGCTCTCTTTGATATAATTCCACGGAAGGCTTCACCTACTTCGTTAGCGTATCCCATATAACGAATCCAAGTATCACGAAATATATCTTCATTTTCCCTCCGATCCTCTACAAATTGAGTTTTATCACTTTCTTTGAGATGTGTTTTTTCATTTTTAATCGTCATTTTAAATGTCTTTTATATACATTCAGTAAAATGAACTAAAAAGTTGAAGCACCGTTTCATTCACTATGACCTTGCAGCAGACGATAAAGTCAAAAACAAGATGTCTCTACTAGTAGTGTGAAAAGGCCAATAACTTATTCATTCTAAGCGAGTAGTTAATTCTTGGCTGAAAAAGAGATTAAAGAAGAGTGGGAGGGAGAAAAAAGGCTAGAACGGATTACAACAGTTTTACTGTTGTAATAATAAAAGCTCTATAATACTATTATAGCAATAAGCTTTTAAATATAGGACAATACAAATAGTCGTTTAGAAAAAGATGTTTGAGATCCAACTGGAGAAAAGTGAGAGGCAGAGAGAGAGACAGACAGACAGACGGAGAGGGAGATTATAACAGAAAAAAAGAAACCAGCGCTTTATTTATTTAACTGATTGCTTTAAGTTTACCAATTTTCCTACTCAATTTCTCCTCAAAGTATTTACACTATCTCCTTTTAGAGTGAATCTATTTAAAGTTTTTACAATGACTAAGACTATTCGTCATATTTGACTTAATACACGATTTCCTTTAGATGTTTATATAACATCCTTAATCAATTACTTGAATATAAAACTAAGATCTCCTTTTAACTTTTTTCTCCAGGTTAGTAAGAAACCTGACGGGGATTCGGATTCGAATAGCATCACGTTTGGTGAAGATGAAAATGAAGAGAGAGGTAATTGGTCGGGCAGATTGGATTTTCTCCTATCTTGTTTAGGATATGCTGTTGGTTTGGGAAATGTTTGGAGATTTCCATACAAGTGTTATCAGAATGGTGGAGGTGAGATAATATATTCTCATGTTTACTTTTATCCTGAATAAATTAACCTAAATGTTTGTCTTTTTAGGTGCTTTTTTCATCCCATATGGTAAATTTTGTTTAAAAAAAACCTAAAATGTCATTAATTTATAATTAAAAAAACTGACACTTTTTCATTAATAGTTATAATGCTTATCTTTGTTGGAATGCCTATTTTCTTCCTGGAACTATCCCTCGGTCAATTTTCGAGTAATGGTCCACTAACTTGTTGGAAATATTCACCAATGTTTACAGGGGTTGGTTGGGGAATGGTTATCGTTTCTGGTTTTGTTGGTATCTACTATAATATGATAATAGCATGGTCGATTTATTATCTCGTTGCCTCTTTCACAAAATTACCAGGCTTACCCTGGGATAACTGCGAGCAGGAGTGGAATTCTGAAAGTATATAATAATAATGGAAATTGATATATCAATATTAATATAACATAATGTGCATTTTCTAAAAATAGATTGTTTTGAGGAGTTAAAAACATGCAACGGAAGTGAATATTATAAAAATCCCAATGGAACTTGTTACAAGACTATAAATGGTACGCAGAAGAGAAACGGGTTTTGGAATCTCACTGCCGCTGAGGCTGCTGGTATAAAGAAGCGCTTTGCCAGTGAAGAATACTACTAGTAATATCATTATCATACTTAATAAATGATTTTAACGAATAAGTATCATTAATTTTTATTGTTTATTATACAGTAATAAAGTGTTGGATATAAGCGACGGAGTAGATAATTTAGGTGGTCTGAAATGGGAATTAGCACTATGCCTCCTAGGAGCCTGGGTCATAGTTTTTCTTTGTCTATGCAAAGGAGTAAAATCATCTGGAAAGGTCGTCTACTTTACGGCTCTTTTCCCGTACGCAGTACTAGTAATACTTTTTATAAGAGGTATGACTTTGGAAGGTATGAAGGAGGGTATAAAATTCTATTTAACACCTGATTGGGATAAGCTAAAAAAGGCAAAAGTATGGAATGATGCCGCTAATCAAATATTTTTTTCTTTATCCGCGTCTTGGGGAGGACTGATAACGTTATCCAGCTACAATCGATTTAGGAATAATTTACTCAAGTGATAATATATTAATAAGTAGTTGATAATTATTTATAAATTTATATATCTATAATTCTGATAGGGATACTCTTATTGTATCTGTTGGAAATTGTTTAACAAGTGTTTTTGCTGGTTTTGTAATCTTCTCCTTCCTTGGCTATATGGCTCATAAGGTAAATTGAATAAATAATGCAAACCAGCAGCAAGAGTCATTAGCATACTAAAAAATTATTTATTAGGTGGATACTGATATTGACAAAGTGGTTGATGGTGGAACTGGATTAGCTTTTGTTGTCTATCCATTCGCTGTTACCCAAATGCCTGGTCCACCAGTATGGGCTATATTATTCTTCCTTATGCTATTAACATTAGGTCTAGACTCGCAATTCGCCTTACTTGAAACAGTTACGACAGCAGTAATGGATAGATGGCCTGACAAATTTGACCGGAAGCGTAAAACGTATATCATTTTAGCTGTTTGCGTGCTTTTCTATCTAATTGGTTTATTTTTATGCACAAATGTAAGTTTTAGAGTGGAGTTGTTGACTCCGCTCCGCCCACATGATATATTTATATTGTTCTTATCTTCAATCTTGATCATAAAATAGGGTGGAGCCTATATTCTGGAGCTCATGGACGCATATGCAGGAGGTTGGGCAGTTATAATAATAGGCTTATGCGAGACAATATCATTAACATTTATATATGGATGGTCACACTTTTCCAATGATATTTCGGCAATGTTAGGTAAAAAGCCATGGATATGGTGGAGGCTTTGTTGGTCTTTTATGACACCTGCAATTTTACTTGTAATTTTTATTTTTCACTTTTATAAATAATATTTTAGAATTTATTAACTTTTACGTTTTTCCTTTAAAACAATAGTTTGTCCTGTTCTTCTCCTGGATTGATTATAGCCCTGCAAAATTTGGAGACTACGAATATCCCAAATATGCCGAGGTTATAGGCTTTTGCATCACTGTAGTTGTTGTCATACCAATTCCTGTGTATGCCATCTGGCGAGTTTTAAGATCGAATGGTAGCTGCTTAGAAAAGTTAAGAGAGGCCGCCTCGCCAACCGAAGTTTGGGGTCCGGCCTTGAACAAGCATAGACTATTAGCCGGCTACGATCCCCTTCCGGAGAAAGAAAAAGCACCGGATACTGTAAGTAAAAACCTTTGGGAAATTATATAAAAATGGCTAAAAGGTAATAACGATCGTTTAATTTATTTTATAGGGCAAAGATATGAAGGGAAGTGGAGTGGACAATTATGCATTTGGAAATTAAACGAAAAGAATCAAAATATAAGAAACCTGAAGCATACATTTACATTAATCAATATATTTTTAATACAAATATATATATTTACCAATTAGACTACAACACATAACAATAGATTATGACTAATTTCTGATTGTCATACAGTTATATAATTTTTTCTTTCCTTTTATTATTTTCATATTTTAAAGCTTTTTCTAACATAACGAGCTATGCGATTTTCACAATACAATTATATAAAAAATATAAAGGAAAAGTAGAAAAGCTTCCTATATTTTATTTTTTTGTATGATTACCTTAGACCTATTAAACTTCAGTAGTTAATACTTCTGCCTACAAGGGCTTATATTGTAAGAGACATTTTACTAGACTGATTGTTTATACATTGGTCTATACGACCAGTTTAATATTTATTTTATTATACGTGTGTGTTCAAAAATCGTGTGATGGTAGTTCCATTCCCTCTCTCTCTCTCTCTCTCTCTCTAGAACGAATTTATTGAACAAATGGCACATAGGCAGCAGTAGTTTTTTTTCTATTTTTTATTTAAAACCAGCTTCCATTCACTATTGGTGTAATGGAAACTTTTACGAAACAATCATTTTACTTTTTATAAGCCTATACTGTTTTTTTTTTATTTATTATATACACTTAGTTTGTACTATAATATATATTAAACCTATTTGTGGAATTAGAAACAAAACAAAGTCTATTTTTAGAACAATGTACACTGATAGAGGTCTTTTTTTGTTTTTGTTGTGTAACGTATGTATATTTGAAGTAAAGTTTATGTAATGTAAGATTCTTTTCCTGGTCTACCTGCCCTTTTTTTCTTTTATAGAATGATGATTCATTTTTTATTGTTGAGTAACGATATCTAATTAATATTATAATTTTATTCTTATAGTTCAATTCGCATAAATTTATACATATGCATTAAAATTTACGGTGTTTTTTTTTGTTTTATATAATTAATCGAACAGTAGTTGTTTATTTGTTTTTTTTTTAAAATTTCAATAGATTGTATTTTATTAGTCTAATAAGTAGGCCATAGGACAACTATTAGTTTCAGTTTAGTTTTAATAAAAAAAAACCCCTAGCGGAAAGAGCCACCCGATTGAAACACCTGTCACGTGGGCAGTAATATGGCGGCTCACTAACATTACCACACCCCGCAGTAGATTCAGAAAAACTCCGAGTGAACTCACCTGGTTTGGTGGATGAATCATTAATTCTAAAGAGAAGTTATTTACATTCCATATAATTAAATATGCGGTGGACGATTCTCTTCTTTTCCGTAATTCTTATATTACCTTACGTATTTTCATCAAATACAACTATCACAGACGATGAGTCTGATCCTTTGATTTCCGGTTTAGACCCTTTCTTTAAACTAACACATGGATTTATTAAGCTTATCTATCCTAAAACTATCGTCGAATTTATGACTGAGGAGCTTGATATTAAAGTACAAGAAGTTGAAACTTCGGAGCAAGCAGATAAAGCCTTGGATGATTTACAGGATAGTTTCTCAGATTGGCAGAAATGGTTAAAATTCTTTAAACGGTATGCGGCTTGTGTAGTTTGTGGAGTAGTCGCATTTGTCATTATGCTGTTTACCGGCTTCATTTTATGTTGCACGTGCTGTTGCCGAAAGTGTTGTTGTCACGACTGTTCTAACGATGAATATCCTTCTCCAAAAGACAAATCTTGTCGAATTGTATGTGGGCTACTTTTCTTTTGCTTTGTTACAATGATTCTGGCGGGTTCAATACTAGGATTTTTAGCTAATAAAGCAATCCATAATCAATTAGATACAAAAAGTTCTGACGGAGCAATTTCTCAAATTAAAGGTCATTTAAACTTAATTGACTCATATATGGACACTGTCTTGGATGATGTTGATAATGCTATAGATAGTATCCTCATTTCAGAGGTAAATAAATTAAAATCTAAAATTCGTGGGCTACCAAAAGATATTGAAAATAAGTTTAGACTTGAGACGGATATCACTGAAATTACTAATGAAGCAGTAGCTCTAAGTGAACGCATGAAAATCATAAGCGAAGGAGTAACATTTTTTGAAAGTAAAAGAAAACCTACTAACGAATTACAGAATTTAGTCAATGACTATAACAGTCTTAAAACTTCATCAGGCTGTTCTAATTGTCCAGATTTTACTGGGCCAACTCAATTGTCTAATTTAGAAGCTGAAGCTACTACTTTAAGTAATATTGTAAAAGATTTGGGGACAACAGTTGATGCTAACTTTAAAAATGGTACTAAAAATGTAACTGACGAAGCTTTCGTGGACATGGAAGAACAAATAAATAAATTACTTGGGGAAGTTGATCAAATTAAAATTTCAGTTTCAGACAAGAAAAGTCAACTAGACGAAAATTATAAAGATATACAGAAACCTTTGAAAGATATTATTGTTGATTTAAATGATCCCGACACTCTAGATACAATTGATAGAATAAAAAATATTATCTTTTACGCTGGTATCGGGGTTTGCAGTATTGGAGCTCTTATCTGTTTATTATATTATATTGGTCTGTTGAGCGGTTGTTGCGGAGCCGCTCCAAATGAAGGATCATGCAATCGATCCGTTGGAGGTAATTTTCTTGTATCAGGCATTACGTTTACGTTTCTTTTCTTTGAAATATTGATGGTCGCTTTAATTATCTTATTTACCGTTGGAATGTTTGCCCAAGGAGAAATATGTGGACCATTGACGCCTAAAATAGAAGAATCTGATACTATTGAAAGTTTAAACAAGTTAATCAGAATTGGAATGTTAAAAGGAAATGATATGAATTTAACTATTGATTTAAAATTCACAATGAGCGAATGTAAAAAGGACGAACCAATTTATGATGCATTCAAATTAGACCAGATTATTGATTTAAAGAAAATTCTAAAGTTTACAGAATATGATTTTGAAGGATTGATTGATAAAGCTATAAACAACACTAAAAATTCTAAACCGGC
Source organism: Dimorphilus gyrociliatus (assembly GCA_904063045.1). Taxonomy (NCBI): domain Eukaryota; kingdom Metazoa; phylum Annelida; class Polychaeta; family Dinophilidae; genus Dimorphilus; species Dimorphilus gyrociliatus. Next base: position 2,073,412 of record CAJFCJ010000002.1, on the reverse strand, counting down.
GGTGGTCATATGGAACAATGATATGAACGATGCATACACAGCAATAAAGGCAGCCAAAATAGAAAATATTAACACTGGAAGTAATTGGAAAGGTAAACTTGATCTTGCACAATTGAAAAGTAGCGACAAAGCGAAAGAATTTGAGGAATGGATAAAAAAGTATGAAAAATTACAAAATGACTTGATTAAACATGATGATTTAATAAACGAAAAGAAAGCTGGAATAGATAAGGCCTGGGATGATTTGAAACAAAAGGCTCAATCGACAGAGTCGAATATTCCATCGAAATTGACATTAACCATGGAAATTGTTGTGAAGGGAGCTTTGCAACCCTTTATAACTTTCACCAAGGACAGTATAAATATTCTTATTAAAGAGATAGTGGGTTTGGGTAAGTGTAACAAACTCTACAAGGCCATTAGCGGCGGAGTTGACACTCTATGCCCAAAAACTGTTGATCCATTCAATGCCTTTTGGTTCAGTTTGGGTTGGCAGCTATTTTTTATGATTCCAGCATTTATTGTTGCGATTGTTCTAAATAATCTTTATAAAAAGCAAGACGATGAAGAAGATGGTTTTGACGATTTTAAACCGTACGTTCAACATGATAATGCGGCGTACAATCCTCATCCTACTTCTCCTCATCATGCTCAACCACCACCCAGCTATCATCAACAGTACCAAACTCCGCCCAATGCTCCAGCACATTATGCACACAATAACATACCACAACAGCAGTTTGGTTACTAGTAGTCTCTTTTTTTCCAGACTTCATTAAAATTAGTAAAGAGTTAATATATTTATTAGTATATATATATATATATATATACAGTGTATATACATATATATACTAACGTATATATCAACCCTTATTCGATGGTTACATATGCCATTTATATCCAGAATATTTTTATAAAGTATTTTTTTTGTTTAAAAACTACAAAAAAAAACAAATTAAAAACAAATTTTATGATTCATTTAATTTTATACTCTGATTATTATGAAAGAAAAGAAGCAAGTTAATATATTAAAAGATACAATCAATTCGTAAACATATGTCATATTCATAAATATATATATATATATATATATATACTGTATATGTATGCGTATAATCAACTATTAAATGTTTAATTTTTGTTTCGTATTTTGCAGTTTTAAGATTGCTAACTTTTAATTTCTTCTACTGCAATATTTACTGTGATTTTGACAATTATTTTCACATACGTATGTTCAACTTTTATATTGTTCTGTAGGAATATCGTTGCGGAAGAAACTGAATGGAAAAAATATTGAAACAATTATTACGTTTTTTTGTGCGGTACTTTATCTTTGAGAATGAAAAAAACTTATAAAAAAAATTATGTCAAAGTGGTTTATAAAGCATTTCACATTTAATTGAAATAATAAATTTATTACTATAATTTTTATTCATGAAATAGGATTTTTTAATGTCTTGATTGTTTTAGTTTAATTAGGTTAGTCATAGGCCTAATGAATTTATACAGTACAAATATGATCTCCACGTCGGCAGTGCATATACAAATGTTTGGTTAAAAAAGGTGACAAATATCGATAAGTGCATAAAGTGACATCTAGTTTCTATAATTTAAAAAAAAACTAAAACACCAATTTTGATATTAAATGTCACAAAGATTGTAAAAAAATGTTCACTCGACATAAAGCTGACGAGAAATTGGTGTAAATCTATATGGTTTTGTTCCATACAGTTTTTATGACGTATTTAGAATAAAATTTTCGCGTTTAGGTATATTTATTTCAACTTTCTAACTTTTTAGTAAATAAATAGAGAAAGTAGATGCGAATCATCATTGATTATAGAAACATTCGTTTGTTGAAGATATTGATTCCTTAAGGGGATTAATGAGCACGCAACCGTAGAAGTAAGTGTCAGAAAGTCTTCCTGTTAAGTATTACCATGTACAAGTAGGAAACGAAGCTGAAAATGCTTATTGTTATCCTCTCTTTTCTTAATAGGCCTCATCCGAGATGAGAGGAAAGGAGTTAGGTTTATTATTTCCACCCTTACTGTCTCTCTCAACGCCTCATTATGCATTAGAGTGATACAACAGGAGGCAATTTGGCAGGAAAAAAGTGGAAAAAAAGCGATTAGAAAAGGACTTTAGGTTAGAGTAAAAGAGGCAGCTGCAAGAGATGTATAAAGCTACTTTACGTCGATTGCCAAAGGCATCGTAACACATCTCGTATAATGATTTTCAATTTTAAGGAAAACAGTAGAAAACGTTGCAAATTAACTAGATATTTTCATTATAATTACATAAAAGAAGAAAACAAATTAAGTTTGCTTCTTCAAACGTCAAAGTGTAATGACACATTCCCTTACGGTTTGAATATATTATATTAATATATATGTCTCTCTATATGTCGTTTTTTTTAGGGTACAATTAGCCCTAAGCAATAAAAGATACGTCCGACTTTACGGTAAAGAAAAAGTTAAGTTTGTCATTCCATTAACCCCTCAGTGAGAGTTTTTTATTCTAAAAAAGGAATACCAATTATTATTTTAAAATAACTGCAATTTAAAAAAAAAGCATAGGTCTGTTTAATGTTAAACAGGATACAAAGAAAATATGTTATCGCACTTGCTACTCATCTCTATTGACTTTAGTACCGAAACACGAATGACGTCATAACAAAAACCTGCATTTTCCCAGTCTTCCGTTCTGAAAACCGACAAATAGCCGTGTATAGGGATAGTAAAGATTTTTCTTTTTTGAACTTAAGGATAAGTTTTATAATTATAGCCTTGAAGAAAAATTTACCTTTCTTTTTATAGTTGCAGTTAATCAAATCAAAGTTAGGAGAGCGAAGGAACATTGAAAGAGAATACATGATTTTTCTTTCCTGCCTTCTATTTGAAGTTTTCCTTTTCTAGTTTTTCGTGATTTTTATTTTCAAGAGGAAGAAAATCTTCACTTCTACATTTTTTTCGATTGTTTTTCTTTATAAATGAGCAAGCAGAAGAAGAAGAAGAAGAAGAAGAGGAAAGAAAATACATACGGCACAACGGTGCAACGTTTGATTAGCAACAGAATTATACGATCCTCAGGAGACACTAAGTCCAAGATGAAATTTTAGCTCAAAGTCGTTCCTTGATGTTAAAAGTAACCGCTAACTGCTTTTTATTTGCGATTTAGGATTTTAAAACGTATCTTGCATTCTAAAATTAATTGATAAAAAAAGTGCCCTCTTTCATTTTTTTATGATATATGTTTTATTATTTTTTTTAATGACTGTTACGAATAAAGAGTGTAGTGAGTGTAACATAAGATGCGATGTTTTGTACGAACGACAAGCTAAAGTTGAATAGTGACGTCACAACTGGCGTGAGCCATCTACATGAATAATAAAGAGACGCCGCAGCGACCAGTTTGCAGTTGGCATTCTCTGGCCGACTAAAACGGATCTGTAAGGTTTGTTTTCTGCATCATTATGGAATTGTCTTTTAGAATTTAACCGTAAAAAAGGGAGATTATCAATATGGCATTAGTATTAAAACTGCAAAATATTGAAAATTTGACTGGAAAGAGTGATCGATTAATAAAAGCGACATTCAGAGGTTTGTTAAAAAAGATATCTTTTCTATTGTTTACAATAACAGCTTTCTACCTGTAAATGAGTATCTATAAATTAACGCTATTATTTATAAATACAAGGCGAATACAAGTTTTGTGAGATAAATATCGCAATATCACTTAAGATTCAAATAAAATGAGAATGTGGGTAATGTCATTAAGATTTTCTTACTTTAAATATGTAACGACATCCTGCTATTATAAATTCTAAAATCATTATAACAATTCTCATGAGACTTGAAGGAAAAAGGGGTAAAAGATCGTTTTGAATGTTATAATAGTTTTTTTTTCCATTTCCAAGACTTGTGAAAAGTTATCAATTAGTCCACTTTATAGAAGGCAATTAAAGAAATTTACACTTATTTTACCCTGAATATTCCCGTACGATGACCCCTCTACTTTTCTTCTAATTCTTTTGGTGTCATACAATTTTTTTTCTCGCAGTATTAAAATCTTTGAAATATATTAATAAAAGTTACTTTATTATTTAATGTACAGCCTTTTTGTCACTATACTGATTCTCTGTTTTCAGTTGGTGACATCCATCAGATACCTTGTAAAAACATACCATTAAACTGACAATACATAAAACTGAATACAGTCATTTAGAGAGATAATAAATTATCTATAGCATTAGGTATATTAAATGACTTAAATGCTGTAAAGCTATAGAAATATATATATATATATATACTCATATTTATTATGAGAATTATATGCAATATATAATAATATCTACTGTAATGTATATATAAATAGACCTAATGAAATTTGACTATTCCTATAGAGAACTCTCTAGTTTTTAAGTCTATTATTTTAAACTATAAAGTAAAAGGGAAATAACAAATATCGCTTCACATTGATATAAATTTCCTATATGAAATCCATTATATTATGTACTTTTTTCCCTCTCTCTTTCTCCATCCCTGTCTATTTCTGTCTGATTTCATTTAAGGTTTTTTTTTTGTAATAGTTATAATCGTGACCATTTTATGCAAAATGCCTTTTATTATATTTAATAGATTCGTTTTAATTTGTAATAAAATATTTACTTAATGTATGATGTTTTTCTATTGAAAAAATATTTAAATTATCTCAGAGGAAAGGAGAAAAGAGAAGGAGGAGGAGGAGAACTAGAAGGAGAGAATAATAAAAGATTAACCAACAATAATAAACAGAAGTAAAATTTGTTCTTGCCTAAACTGGTATTTCAATAAGGGGTTTAAGTAAAACAATAGCAAAACGACAAAACGGAAAAATAGGAAAATGAATAGCTATCATTTACTTCATGTATTTTTTATCTACGCTTTTTCTCCTCCCTCTCTCTTTCTCTCTCTTCCTATACTTTCGTAGAAATTTTTTCGTAGCTCCTCTCTTTTTTCTAGATTTCACGCTATCCTCGGATTAATTAAATAGAGCGTAAACTCCCTTATGCTTTCTCCTAGTTTATATAAAGATTATAAATTATATGTTCATCACTTGCACCCTCCTAAGTTAAATTTAGGTGTCTGACCTTTTCTTTTTATACAGTATATGTACTGTATATACATATATAGATAAGTCTAGATTAATAATCTGAAGCTATTTTTGCGATCGATTGTATTGATGACAACGAACGGAAAACAAGACATCTTAATAAACTTTTCATGTATAGTATTGTTATTTGAATTCAAAATACGGAATACATGTAAAGATCGATTGGCTCTAGAAAATGTCCAATGTCTTCCTTTCTTCCTTTATACTTGTAATTTTTACAATGAGTTCTTACTTAATGAAATTTCAAATGAATAATCGGCGCACGAAAAAAACACTGCCTACTAATCAATAAAAATTGAGAATAGAGTCAGTAGGAGGGTCGAGTAGGGCGTAGGCGTACAGAATGGATATTTAAAAGAAAAGACATGAGCTAGACAATTCTTCTAGATTGATCTGTTACGGAAAAACTGATGGTTTTATAGAAAAATACTGCAAAAATTAAAGTAAACAAAAGGGAGTTTGTCCTAAATTATTAGCTTTAGAACAAATAACAGACTTTGATTATTGTTTCCTTTGTTAAAACCTCATCTATCTTCCTTTTCTATTCGCTTTGAACATTTGTATAATAAGTTTACATTGTAATAATTAATTAATTCAATAAAAGCTAAAGAATAGAATAATTAGATTTTATTCAAATAAAGAAATGCATAGATAAAAAGTTTTAGTAGAACTTTTACGTAAATTCTTGTTGAAATAGTAATGTTAATGTTAATCCTCATTCGAAGAGTAAATGTAAAATTTTACTCTTACTTAGAAGTAACAATATAAGAGGATAATAAGTTTATTATTTAAATTGAAGTATCAATAATCAATGGGAGTTGTTATATTTTCACCTAGAATATTAAAGAGATTATTAACTGTTAAGTTAGGATAAACAGCGTTTCCTACTTAGAAGTTTATTGATAGAAGGAATTTAACATTTTTTAATAATTCACATACAAATTTTAATTCACCAAAACTTTTATTAATTATTTATTGGAATACAGCACTAGCAATAGTAGCTGCACTAACTAACTAATCTCTCTCTCTCTCTCTCTCTTTATTTTAAATAGATATTCACAGGGTATTATCATTTTTGAGTAATATAGTATTATCTCTCTTCTAATTCTCCCTCTTCATCTATTTTATTCTTTATTCTCTTTTTCTTTAATATTTATTTATGTATAAGACCCGTTGCATAAGAACTACTAACTAATTAGTAAATATAGAAAAATAATGAAGAAGAAGAAGAACGAGAAGAGAAAAATTTAATCACTAAAAAGAAGGCTTACATATTTATGTTTATCAATTCTCATTTTCTTCGTAGTTTACGAGTTTATAACGTTTCGTGCAGAAAGACGGTTTTTTCCCTGCTTCTCTCCTTCTTTTTCCCATCTACTAATAACATTCTTGTAAATATATTAAAAATATACCCAATCGTAAGAAACGATTACGACTGAGAAAAAATTCAAAAAACATGCCTACTAATATAATTTAGACTGAAAATACAATAGGCCTATACTTGCTTTAGAGGCAAACTTTATTGATAAACGTTTTATAAGACAGAGAGCATAGTTTCTTATTTATTTATTAATCTATATATAACTTTGAAAAGAATAAATTAGAGCGAGTTTTTAAATACTGTATATACTGGACTATATATATATATATATATATATATGTATATATATTAAATAAAATGAAGATTATGCTCTTATTACTGCTTAACCTGTTTGCTTTGAATTTCAAAAAATTATATTTGTAATTGTTTTAATATTAATCAAGGTGAGTGATCATGAATTGATAATTTATTGCATGTAAAGTAGTGATCTAGAAAAGCTAGATTGAATAAGTTTATAGGAATAAAAAAGAAATAGATCTTTTAATTATCATTTTTTCCCCATTCATAAAGACTTGCTCTAGATAGATGGACATACAGAATTTTTTATCTATATTCTAACAACATATCCCCTTGAATAATTTTCAATTGATCCGAGGTTATTTTCAGACGTCTTTTCCTTCTTCTCCTCGTCGTCCCATTCCTTCTTCCTATCTAAACTATTAAATAATATACCAGATAAAACACATACATAATATAATATATACAGTACATATAAAATTTTAGTCCTATTCAGCTATTGATATATTATATTTCAAATAAACAAAAAGAAGAAGAAAAGATTACTATTACTATAATAATTAATAATTTAGTAATAGGAGAAAAAAAAAGTAATTTTTTTATATACAATAAATAAATTATAAATAGCAGTCGACTATATTTTTTGTACAGGTAGAGAATATAGAGGAATATATTTTATTTTTATTGTAAATAGTAAAGAACCTATTTTCAAAAGTTTATTAGTGCTTGAGGGAATTATATAAATGCATATAAATTTTGATGTAAATAGTATTTTATATATTTTATATATAGAATAAAATTTCCACTTCTCTTAAACTCTATGTTCCTGTCCTTTATTTCTTCCTGTATACTTTTTATTAAGTTAGAATAAAACAAATTTAGGCAACTTCCTTTTCCTTCTACTATTTACTTTTTTGTTCTGGTTTTCTTTATCATTGCTTTGTTTTTGTTTTCCCTTCTCTCTATCTATCTATAACCCTCTTAAGTCGCTCTCTCCCTCTTCCCCCACCTCCCCCTCACCCCTTTCATCTTCTTTGTTTTCTCTCCTTTTTTGCCAGATTTTTTTCCCTTTAGCCTTACGTTTTATTTTGTTTTTATATTCCTATCTCTTCTCACCCACTCTCTCTCTCTCTTTCTGTCTTTTGACTTTGTGTTATTGATTGCTCTGTTCATTAATTTTATTTGAAAATCGCAGGAATTAATAATACTCTGAATTATTCACATTTAATCAAATTGGAATTAAGAATGAGAAAGTTGTAGTAGATTAAATTACCATATTGGTTCCATCAATTTCGAATACGCCTGTCTAAGTTTTCAATTTTTATTATTTGTCTAATAAATAACACAGTGTATTATGTGCTCTTAATACTTCTATTGTCATTTTTTATTGATTTTTAGCATTTCTATTATGCAGGTAAAGAGAATAGCAGATATCAGTCAGTAGCTTACATGTGTACAATAAAAAGGCATTAACTTTTTCTCCGTGTATCCTTCACTCGTTCCCTCCGACTTCCTAACGTCTGTTAGTCCATAAAACATTGTTAGTTAGATTAGTTCACTTAATTGTATTAGAAGAAAAGGAATCATAATAAGAACTTTAAATCTTTCTTCCTTTTAAAGGATACGGAAGTTAATTTCCTCATTATTTGCTTAACCTTTCAAAATTATTTCGTTCTGAGAAAATATTTAAAAAGTTAATAAACATAAGAGTTACAATCCTAAGCTGCCGTATAGAAAGCAAACTCTACAACTGCTTACATTTTAAACGCTTTACAAGTAATCATAAAGTTTTGAAATAAACCAGTATCAATTAATAAACTTCAGGTGGCAAACGTGATGCGATAAAAGAAGAACGCTAAGAGGTTTTCCGTGACAAACTAATCAGTTTTTCAGACTCATTTCACTTTTCCTTCATATTTTTTCTTTCCGTAATACAAAAACCCAATTACCCTTAACCTAGCACTCAATTTAGTAAAACGTCAATGAGGATATTAATAACGAAAGTCAAGTACTATTCTGACTCTGACAGGAGCCTTAGAGAATCCTGGGAAATCTGTGTATTTTATCAATATTGTAAAATCCTACAAATTTAGTTTTTTTCTTCCCATCCGATATATTAACAACAATCGATAATACATTAAGCACTATCAGGGAACAAGCCTTAAAGAAGTCACGTTTTCTGAACCAACTAAGAGTAGTATCTTTCTTAGTCCCTTCTATAGCAATTTTCGTTTCATTTTCATCTTACTCCTTTAACGAAACAAGAGAAGCGTCCCCTCTCTTCAAAAAAGTGAACTCTTTTTTATTTCATCTCGAATTCTCATAACGAAAATAATCTCTTTATAATTATAGCGTTTCTTTTTCATCATCTTACCCCTTTTACCCATAATTATGCCTACAAATTTTTTATCTCTTATATATTGCCGTTTGGAAATTACACAAGAGGGAATAGTATTAGTAAGAAGTTTTAAGTGTTGCGAGGACGGAAGAGAAGAAGAAGAGAGAAAGAAACGCGTAGGCGTCTATTGATAGACTTTACATATTATACAGTATATATGCTGCATATATGTATGTATATTTATTAAAAGCAAATTTCAAGAATTGTAATAAGCCGAGAGAGAAAAAAAGAAATCTATAGAGATTTTTCTTTTATCATTAAGAGTTTGAATGCATGAAAATGAATGTAAGCAAGTGTAAACTAATTATTATATATATTCAATGCTCTATTATGTTTAATTCATATTTCCATGGTATGAGAAAGGTATATTGCAATTAATTATTCAAGTGTAAATAGTTATACCTTGCTTTGAATCTTAATGGGAATTAAAAAAGAAAACTCTTTAAACCTGGTATTCGTTTCTTTTTGACCCTCTCAATTTCTATCATATATTTAATATTAATCCTATCCTGTAATACATTCTCTCTGATCTATATATCTATAGACAGTATATAATCTTTACTTATTTATACTTTATATATATATATATATATACTAATATATATGTAATACAAATATCTCTTTTTCCTGCAGGTGTTCCTCATTATAGTAAAGTATTAGAGAATTGCGAATCCGATTGCAACGTCAATGAAGTTTGTACTTTTTCTTTATCTTTTTTATAGCACACACAGAAATGACAAACAATATTTTATACTGTATTATTCCCTACGTGCTAATTTTTAAAATCATTAAGGTGTTCGAATGGCCCGTTGCTAGACCCATTGGGAATGATGAATTATTGGAGATTCAGATTCTGAATTACAATAAGTATCTAAGTAACAGGTACGTGCAAAATTATATCTCCGATTCCCTAAAGGGATGAGAATATATTCAAAGCAAAATCTCTCTATTTGTATGTATTTTTTATTCCTCTCTATGTTAGGCTTATCGGCTCCTTTACAATAATTTTGCAACAACTAGTGGAAATAGGCCGCCTGAATATTACCGACCAACTCATAGATGCCAATAACGTAGTCCTTAGGGTATAAAGTATCGAATAGTATGAATATTAGATATAATACAATTCAATGTATAATTCTTTTAGTCATCCGTCTCGTTGGAATTAATTTATCAAGCTCCAGATGGTTCGGTTGGTGTGTGGTCGCAGGAGCCCATGAACCAAGGCACTGACACTGACGAACAAGCTGGAACACTTAGTTCAGATAATGAATCCCCCTTATTACAACCTCCAAGCACTGGAGGGAAGCCAAGACTCTCCGTTGCGTCAATGAAGATTGCTGGTCAAGGTGCTTTGAAGCCTCCCCAGAAGGCGTAAGTAAAAGGAAAACTAGCAATTCAAAATGATTGCAGTTTTTAGCGTTTTATCTTTGCCGTATCACGTTAAACTTTTATGGAACTAACAGCTTGCGACAGGTCGTGAAACTAATCACTAAAAGGACAAAATCAAATAATTCCTTACGAAAAATGTCAAGTTCATCTCGACAGAGTTCGGATGAGGAAGCAGCTGCAATTGAGAAACAGTTCTTAGGAGAAGCAGGACTATTAAATGTTCCAAGAGATAATTTAGACGATGGGATAAACGATCAATCTTCGGCTAGTTTATCATCGTTTACTAAGAAAAATCAAACATTAGTACCAATGGAAAGTCTGTCGCTTAAGGCTCAAGATTATCAAGTTTGTATAACAATTATAGAAGCGAGGCAATTGGCTGGTTTAAATATGGATCCAGTTGTTTGCGTTCAAGTTGGTGATCAGAAAAAATATACAAGCGTAAAGGAGTCAACGAATTGTCCTTATTACAATGAGGTAATAAACTATGTTGAATGTTAATCCAAGGATAAGATGTATGAGAAATGGTTGTATACATGTAGTAATAGTAATAATAGTAAAGATAAATTAAATTTTATGAAAGAATACGTTAGTTTAGAAGAAAACAGATAGTCCTATCATATTTATATTTGATTAATAACAAGAACAATGAATTTTACTTTCCCTTTTCTTTTCTACTTGACAGTACTTTGTCTTCGATTTTCATATGGCTCCAGCAATGTTATTCGATTGCATAATTACGCTGACTGTAAGTATTGACCAGCATGAAATATCTTTAATTTTTTAGCGATATTAATTATTTAAACTTTAATTAACAACGGACAGGTCTTACAGTCGAGAACGTTTATCAGATCAAACAAGCTTCTTGGCAGTTTTAAATTAGATGTTGGAACTGTGTATGCTGCACAAGGTAAAGAGGCAACATTTATATAAAGTAAAAGGATTAAAAGAAATCCTTTCTTCTTGGAAATTCTTTTCCTGTACTCAACATCATAGACCTTTTTTTATTTTGTAATTCTCGTATCACCTTTCTAGATCATCAATTTTATCATAAATGGGCTATGCTAACTGACCCTGATGATATAAATGGTGGCCCAAAGGGGTATCTAAAGACGGATCTGGCCGTAATAGGAAAGGGGGATTCTATAAAGGTTTTTTTTTTCTTCTATATTTTAAGAACCGTATATTTAATTCGAAAAAGTCGATAAAAGCCACAAAAAATTTGTTCTTATAGGTTCCTCTCAAAAATGACAAGGATGAGGATGACATAGAGGCGTAAGAATGTTTTCTCCTTTTATTTGAAAACGATTTATTGCCCTTAGTACCGCAACTAAACTATTTTATTACGCAGTAATCTCTTATTACCCGACGGCGTCCCAACTGAAAGACAGAGGGCAAGAATAGTTGTAAAGATTTATAGGGCAGAGGGATTGCCAAAGATGAACACGGGTTTAATGGCAAATGTAAAAAAAGCTTTTACTGGAGAGAGTAAAGATCTTGTCGATCCCTATGTTCAGGTTTCCTTTGCTGGTCAAAAAGTAAGAGTGAATTATTTTCTACGTATATAAGAAATTAAAAACGCTTTCGCCCTCCAATCATCCATTATAGGGAAAAACCTCTGTAAAGAAGGGAAATTACGAACCAATTTGGAATGAAGCGATTGTCTTTACCGAGATGTTCCCCCCTTTGTGTAGAAGGCTTAAAGTGCAGTTGAGAGATAGTGACAGGGTAAATGATGATGTCATTGGAACGCATTTCATCGATTTAGGTAAAATATCGAACGAGAGGGAAAAGGGCTTTTTACCAACTTTTGGACCTTGCTGGCTAAATATGTATGGATCTACTAGAAACTATACTCTTATTGAGGAACACTCTCATCTCAATCAAGGCTTAGGTGAGGGTGTGTCTTTTCGAGGTCGACTACTGGTAGCTCTTAAGACCGAATTACTAGACAATTCTGAAACGGGGCCTTGTATGGTTGATGTCGAGCCTGTCCTACCGGTTCCAGATGTTCGTGCATCATTTCCTTTTTAAATTAGATTAATTTAATAGCATTTTACTTTCTAGAGTTCTCTTGGTAGAGTAGAAGAATATTTTCTTTCCTCAGTTATTTTGGATTGTAGTATGATTGATAAGAAGACTGGCGATAAACCAATCCAATTTGAAATAAGCATTGGAAATTACGGTAATACGATTGACGGTCAGAATTCATCTTTACAGTATGCCCCCGATTCCAATTCTGAAGATGACTCTAACAAGGAAGAAACAGACTCTCTCATAGACTCATCCCCATCTATTTCTCAGGCATCTGATTCTAGACCTGCAACTGAGCCTTTAAAACCAATTTCAAGAGATAGATACTATTATTACTTGCCTTACGAAGAGGACAAACCTTGCTTATACGTTAGGAGTTATTTTGAAGATCACAGAAGAAGATTGTATATTACAAACGTCATTGAAAAAATTGCCGAGAAATTAGAGGATGGCTTAACGGAAGTTGGTGATTACTTGAAGCAGGAGAAAACATATCCAGAATCTAAATTGAGATCCGTTTTGGACGAATTATCAAGCAACTGTGCAAAATTTAGCACACTTACCCAAGCCAAAATGTATACACAAAGTAATGGTAGAACCAAACTTGATAGGGAGCGGCTTAAAATGTGCCAGAGGGAATTAGATCAGCTCGGAACTATGACCAGGACACTCCGAGCAACGACTACGAAAACGAATGTTAAAGAGAAATTAAAGGCAGCTAGTAGCTATCTAAATAAATTAAGGCATTTGGCCCAGGAACCTCAACCGTCTCTACCAGACGTTTTCGTTTGGATGATTGCGAACAAAAAAAGAGTTGCCTATCAGAGAATAGCAGCAAAAGATCTACTTTATTCTCAATTGGATGAAGAAAAGGGTAAAGCTTGTGGAAAGCCTAAAACTCTTCTACTAAGGGTAGGCAAATGTTAAATTTTTTGTATTTCTATTAGATCTATAAAATTTACCCATCAATATCTGTGATCAGTTACCAGGTAAAAGAGGTTCGGGTCCATCCGGATGGGCTATACAAGCTAAATTACAAATATACATGTGGTTGGGTTTAACTAAGCAAAAGAAAGATGTTATTAAAGGCTTACCCATTGGTTACGAAGAAACAACCGCTATAAAGAAAGCAACCAAAATATACTCCAATCTGCCGCCTTTCATACGTTATACAGGTTATTTATTACATATTTCTTATGTTCATAAGATAAATGTTTCTCCGCTTTTAGAACGTCTCTCATTTCAATTAAGAGCTCATATGTATCAGGCAAGGAGTTTAATCGGATCAGATTCCAGTGGATTGTCTGATCCTTTTGCTCGTATAGTTTTTATGGATCAAAGTCAGAGTACCCAAGTTGTTGATGAAACCCTTAGTCCCACATGGGATGAGATGCTTATTTTCAATGAAGTTACTATTTATGGCAGTATACAGGAAATCAATGCAAACCCTCCAACTCTTGTCGTTGAAATTTTTGACCAAGATAGAATGGTTTGTCAAAATTTTATAACAAACTACTGAGTGCTAAGTAAAAATACTTCTTCATTATTTAATTTTAAAGGCCAAGCCTGAGTTTATCGGGAGAGCATTAGCAAGGCCCCATGTGAAAATGAGCCATGAAAAATATGAAAGACCTAGTTTTCCACCACAACTTGAATGGTTTGATATATACCGAGGAACGGACAAAGCTGGAGAATTATTAGCCGCTTTTGAATTATTACAAGTATGTATGGATTTGAATATTGGAAAAAAAGTCGATCGGCTATTGCATTTTAGCACATAGATGGCGCAGCTTTATGTAACGCCATCTAATCAATTTGTCCGTTCGTTCTTTATTTCCTTTTTCTATTTTACTAACAAGTTTCAAACATTCAATATCCTTTTATTAGAAATATGAAAAATTGATTCAATCTATTATTAATATTTCTATTCTCATGTAGTATCCCTTTAGTGAAGGGGAATTGAAGAAAGTTCTAGTTACACCACCATACAAACGTCGAAGATGCGCTCATTTGTCGTTGGTCGGTTGTTTGAGTCAATTATCTCTTCTCTTATTTTCTGAAACACTTTTAATCCAAGCTTTCACCGTTTTTTTTCACATACTTTTTCTTTTTGTCTATTTTTGATATCCAAAAATTTTGTGGTTAATAACTCGAAGACTTTTCTTTTTAAAAAAAAAATTTTAACCCTTTTTTTACATTTTACTTTTTTTGGATTTTTGTGTTTGATCCAATTTTGCTTTTTTTTTTTAAAAAAAAAGACAGAAATCCAAAATAGGTCATACAGTTAATTCAGGTAGAATAATAGAGAGAAGAAACGGTTTTAAAAATTATTGAATGCTCAAAAACTTTTTCAGATATAATTACAAATTGTTTGTCAGGTTTTCAGTTTTTAGTTATTTGTTTGTTTTTCACTTGCTCGATTGGCATGAAAGAAGATTTTGGGATTGCTTCTGTTTTTTTTATATATTTATCTGATAATAATTTAATACGGCACTGTTTGCAAATTATCATGATTCTTTGTTCATTATTTAGCTGGCTCCTCCAGGAGATAAAAGTGGACAGGATCTACCTCCAATAGAAATGCCTGATCAAAGTGAAAAAGACAGGGGGCCCATTATGCCTGTACCTAAGGGAATCCGACCAACACTTAGTAAACACAGGATAGAAGTGCTATTTTGGGGTGTAAGACAGCTTAAAAGGGTACAGTTCGTCTCTGTTGACAAACCAAGAATTGATATAGAATGTGCAGGAAATATCCTATCATCAGCTGTCATTCAAAACTGCAAAAAAAATCCGAATTTTAATATAACTGTCAAAAGTTTTGACGTGGTATGTTACTGGTGATAGTAATATTCTGTTATATCAAAGTTATGCATATTTTTCTTCCCAAATATTCAAGGAACTACCCGACAATGAGTTATACTGTCCGCCAATAAGTATACGATGCGTTGACTGCAGAAATTTTGGCAGAGACGTTCTCGTTGGAACGCATGTTATAAATTCCATTCATAAGTTTATGTATATTCCAACCACGAAAACGGCCAAAGAAGCTATTAGGAAATTTCTTGGAGGAGGTACACTAAAGATACTCAGTTTAATAGCTTTTATTTAAGATATTCTAAAATCTATTAGGAGTAGATCATAGGCCTTCGAATACTTTGGAAGTAATTCAAGTAGAACCTCCAGTACCAACAAATGGTGCAAGAATTTCATTAAGAAACGATGAAGTAATAATTAATATTGATGATGAAAAGCAACCGCTCATTAGCAAGACACCTGAAAAGAGGGTAAGAATTCAAAAGTTAAAAGCAGAGTAATTAATTTTCTCCTTTTCAGAGATTATCAAAAGGAAATAATTCATGTGATATGGTTAGCGTGGGAGATAATGAGAGAAAGACAAGGAAAAAGAAGAAAAAGAAGAAAAAGGTTTTTCTTTTCCATTCTGATAATTAGCAATTATATAAATTTATTATAGATGGATGGAGAAGATGACGATTTTGATATAGAGGCTTTGGATTGGTGGTCTAAGTATCATGTATCATTGGAGGAAATGATACAGGTAACAGTTAAAAAAAGATTCTTTGTGCACGCTAAATATCACATATTCCAACTTAGTTTTCCAGATTCCACATTTTCCATATATCGTCTTATAGTGATATTTTACATGAATTATCATATTTTTTTTTCATTTTTTACGGTTTTATAACAAAGTGAAATAATAATAAATAAAAAAGCAAACAATCCAGAGCAACACAACAGATGAAAAATAATGCCCTTGTGTCCTTAACAAACTCTTTTCCTTACAATAATCAGTAAATAATTGAAACGGCCTTATACATGTTGTAAAGTGAAATTTTGTGTTTGTGAAAACAGGGAAGAAGTCAAGAAAAGGTAGAATTTATTGAAATAACCTAGAATCGTTATATGAAACAAACCAAAGCTGTGACAAACAGAGTTGATTGATATAAAAATTTTCCTCCTTTTCCTTCGATGTTTATTTTGTAAAAAAATAACAATTTCCTAATTATTTATATATATATATATCTGGCATATAACCAATCTGTTTGTCTCCAGTTAAGTGATAACCTTTTTTTTAAAAGTTTCCACACCTGCATGACAAGTTTTGTACTTTTTACGAGGAAATTTTGAAAGGATTTTGAATAACTTTTATAAGATTGATATTATAACTTTTACCTATTTTTTTAATATTTGTTTTTTTAAAAAACAATAAAAGCACAATAGAAAGGATGTGCTTGTGATAGTTGTTTATAATAAAAAAATAATTTTATCTGACAAACTGTAAAACTCTTGAACACTCTTGAAATATTTCATTTTCAATTAGTCTATTGTTAGTTGTCTTGTATGGTAAACATACATATATATATATATATATATATACGTATATATATATACTGTATATACTGTATCAATATATGTATGTATTTAATCTTTTAATCTATAATATGGTTTATCATTGGATACAAAGTTTCTCATTAAAATCTTAACAAGGAACATTTTTTATATCTATTAACTACAGATGAACCTTTTTCTTTCTTTCTTTCTTTCTTTCTTTCTATCTTTCTTTCTTATACAATATATAATTTACTTTTACTTAATTATATAACTTATACAACTTTCCTTTCAATCTGTAGCTAATTGAAAGAGCAAAATATCTTTTAAAAAAAGTACAGATTGTTCCAGTATCTTGCATGGATACATTAGATTTATTATCCCTTCTATATTTACTACAGGGTTCTAGAAGATTAGTCTATGATCTTTTTTGTATTGTGTTATTAAAACAGGATCAGAATGAGAAAGCTGCTAACGAAATACAACCTTCAGACCCTTTGGATGTTGACAATGCACTTTGCGACCTAAGCGCGAGTCATACAGTTCAAAGTCAGCAAAGTTCTGGGATGACTCCCTATAGCACGCTACCAAATGGAATGAACGCTACTGATGGTCAGCTTTGATGTATTATCTGTATTCTATTTGTATTATATATATTTCTATTATTTAACAGATTCCGATCTAGATTCTAAGCAAATGAAAAAACTGGAAAAAGTTTTAAAAAAGATGGAGCAGGGTGACAGTTCTTCCGGTGGAGTTAAAAAAACGTTCAAGTACTAATTTAAATGTAATTTTAATCTTTATAATCCTATAATTTTTCTTCATAACAGATCTGCGGCAAAGGCTGCAGCATTTGCTCAGAAATTCTCTCCTAAAAACCAGAGGCGGAAAGATAATAACCCAGATATTGCCCGATTAAAAGTAACACAACTATAGTAATTTAAACTATCAGTTATAATCTAAAATTATTACAGATGTATCCAACTGAATTGGAAGCACAAGCTGATTTCAACGGATTTAAAGAATGGCTTCATACGTTTGAACTCTATAGGGGTAAAAAGACAGGAGATGCTGAAGATGACGAAAGTAGAGTTGTCGGCAAATTTAAGGTACATATACAGTACATATATCTATTAACTAGTACATGTTTCAATTGGTTTATAGGGATCGTTAAAAATATACAAAATCCCACTACCACCTGACATCGTAGATACAACGATAATGGGTGGAGATCCTCAATACGGTTTATTTCAAGGTCTTCCATCAAACGATCCTATACACGTTCTTGTTCGAATTTATATTGTCAAGGCAAGTTACATATACTATAGAGTTGACAAGAATTAGAATTAAAGTTTAGTTTCAACTTTAATATTTTCAGGCTAATGATCTCCATCCTGCTGATTTAAATGGTAAAGCGGATCCTTATATAATAATTCGCTTAGGAAAAACAACAATAAATGATAAAGAGCATTATATATCCAAACAACTTAATCCTATTTTCGGAAAGTAAGTTCAATGGATGAGTTTGTCTTTTTAGCCGTTCCAGTCTAAACTATAACGCTTGTTTAGATGCTTTGAAATCGAGGCAACATTTCCTAACGAATCCCAGTTGACCGTGCAAGTGTACGACTGGGACCTAGTAGGTTCAGATGATTTAGTTGGCGAAACCTCAATTGACCTGGAGAATCGTTATTACAGTCGGCACAGAGCAACTTGTGGCATTGCCGAAAGATACGAGCTGTTCGTTTTTTAACTTTTAACTTAATCAAATTTTTTCATAATTTATATATTTTTATAGCCAAGGTTACAACGTTTGGAGAGATCCAATGAAACCCACACAAATATTAGCAAAACTCTGTAAAGACAGCAGGGTTGATGGACCTATATATTCTCCTGGCAAGGTTCGAGTGGGTAATAAGATTTTTACGGCATCTTGTGAAATAGAAGATGAAAACGGTAAAACATTCTTAAGTTAATAAATCAGCTTTTAATTTTATCTTATTTTGAATCGAAGGCCAAAAGAAATCCACAGACGAGCACTTAGCCTTGGCTGCCCTCCGACATTGGCAAGAAATTCCTAAGGTTGGGTGTAAACTAACGCCTGAACATGTGGAAACAAGACCTCTATATAATCCTGATAAACCCGGTATAGAGCAAGGTAAACTTGAGATGTGGGTTGACATGTTCCCAATGGATATGCCAGCTCCAGGACCTCCAGTAGATATTAGTCCAAGAAAACCAAAAAGGTAATTAATTTTTGTAATATTTCTCAAAGATAATATCATTAAAACATTCAAATTATAGCTACGAACTAAGATGTATTATATGGAATACTGATGATGTAGTTTTGGAAGACGATGCATTTTTCACTGGTGAGAAAATGAGCGATATTTACGTTAAAGGATGGATTAAGGTATTAAACATTAATTTTTAAATATTATTTAATATGTGAATATAGAAAAAAATGAGATACTACCCGTTTTATTTGTCTTCAATAAAGGGAGCAGATGACACTCAAAGTACAGATATTCACTATAGATCATTGACAGGAGAGGGAAATTTCAATTGGAGATTTATATTTCCATTTGATTATCTAGTAGCTGAAGAAAGGATAGTAATATCACGAAAAGAAACCTTATTTTCATGGGATGAAACTGAAACTAAAATCCCAGCAAGATTAAATTTACAAGTTTGGGATGCTGATCACTTTTCAGCAGATGATTTCTTAGGTAAAATTAATAACAATAACCTCAAAAGACAAGGAACAAATGATATATCACTATTTCTCTTTTAACAGGAGCTTTGACGTTAGACTTGAATCGATTTCCTAGAGGAGCAAAATCATCAAAGCAATGCACTTTAGACATGCTTAAAACTGATGGAAGTGTCCCTCAAATGTCACTATTTAAGCATAAAAGAGTAAAGGGATGGTGGCCATTTGCAATAAAAAACGATAACGATGAGGAGGAGCTAACTGTAGGATATTGCTATTGATATAAATTAAATAAAATAAATCTAAACTGACCGAAATTTCTAAACAGGGAAAAGTTGAAGCTGAATTTCACTTGTTAACGGCCGATGAAGCGGAGAAGCATCAGGCTGGCGCTGGGCGAAATGAACCAGATCCGTTAGATAAGCCTAAGTAATTATTTTACTTGTACTAGCTATCAGATAGCATAAATAATATTTCCTATTTTCAGTCGGCCCGACTCATCTTTTATTTGGTTCCTAAATCCTCTGAAATCCATTCGATATATCTTATGGCACAACTATAAATGGGTTATAATCAAAGTTTTGATATGTATTCTTTTGGCTGCCATCTTAGCATTGTTTTTCTACTCAATGCCTGGTTATACAGTGAAGAGAATGTTTGGGGCATAGAATGATACTGCATAAATAACATCAAAGACACTTTTGCAAATTTTTCCTTGTTGTTCTAGCTGTTAAATAAGCACTTGAAAAAATCGTTTTTTTTGTTAGGTTTAGGTGTTTATTAATGTATTATGAATACTATTAACAACTGTAATGTAAAAAGATACGAGATCTCAACAGTTATCTGCTTTTTATCAACAAATTTTTAAAACATCAGTTTGTAATCGTAACAAATAAGAAAAAACACGCGGTTTTTTATAAAATCTTTATAGAGATCTCGTTTCTTAAAATGCAATCTCTTTTCATATTTACTCTCTAGAATGAATATTTTTTTTCTTGAACAAAAGAGAAACATTTACCATCCCAGAAAGTATTCCATTGCCTTTCCGACTATCGAATCTGATTTCGTAGGAGTTCCAGCCACTTGAAAGACAGCTGTGTCTTTTGTTACAGTTTCGTAGGCAGCGTTAAGCGGTCTCATTGTCGACTGCACCTGATTATTTTCGCAAAATGAGCCATCAACGCATGGGGTCACCCCAATCATTAAATTCATCTCAATCTTTCTAGCGTTTTTGGATAAAGCTCGGTTAGCTTGCATCTTATTTTGATATTGCAAATGCATCCAATTTTTATTGGGAGGACATTCTTGACGAACTATACTTCCGTACTGGGCCATATGCTGAAGAACTGAGGAAGCCGAAGCAGGAGCAAAGCCAAACACGGTGACACATAAATCAGATGAAGATTCACTTAGTGAAGTGTCTTTGTTGTCGACAAATGACATTGAAGCGTTCATTGGTGATCTTACATCGTCTATTAAACCAACTGTTGGTGGCTTAGATGTCTTTGAAGCCTTTTCTTTACTTAAAATCGATGAAGATGGTGTTTGACGAACTTCCGTTGCTGCTGGTGTTGCAAATGAAACATTTAAGGATTTTCTTTTTGACGGAGTTGTTGTTTGTAAAGGGGACTTAGGAGATAGTGAATCTTTTTGTGTAAGGCTCGTGTCTCCTAAGAGGTAACTCGGCAAGTAGGCTTGAGGAGATGGGGGTGAACCCATAACCATTGGTTCATTTGATTGGAAGTTCATCTACCAATAATCGATTCTATTAGAAACTGTAAAGTTAAAATTTCATTTTCTATAACCTTACCATGTAAAATAAAAGCAAAAAGTGATGTTGTATCTTAAAATTACGAATATTACCCGTGTACGCGCCGGCTACCACAATCAAATCCACAAGTGGTAAACAGGAAGCGGAAGCAGCATGTACATATTTTCGTACAAATTTTCTTAGTTGAGAGTTCTCCTAAAATGTCAGGTACCAACCAATTTAAGATATTTTCTTATACTTAGACGTAATTATAAAGAGATATTTATTTATCTTTGTACGAAGAAAGCGTTTTGTTTAGCAACCGTCTAACACGTGATCAAACGAAGAAGCAGACTTCGAGTAAATACTTGCCATGACTCAAAAACCTGAAAGAGTACCTAAAAATCCAGTACATCAAAATGCCATCCTTGTCGAGACAATCAGGAAGGAGACAAGAACTCAGAAGCTGTATACTAATTACAGCGTAAATCCTTTTCATAAAAGTAAGCGATTAACGCCTAAACTTCGAGAGTTAACATATTATTTACAGTTCATACTATTGCGCCAAAGCCTAATTCATTACATGACGTTGATGGAGAAGAAGATGAGCATTTTGTCAGTATTATGAAGCGAGCTCAACAAGAACCTACAAGAAAGTATCTAAATCCTCAAACTACAAATCAAGAATACGGGTGGATTACTCAACCGTTGATTGACAAAGATGTGACAGACAAACGACTCCATCATCCTACAAAGATGTCAGAAATGACAAAATTCATGGAGACTGCCTGGCTAATAAAAGAAGCTCAGGCAAACGCCACCACTCAATAGTCAATTTCCTCTACAAATGTTTTTACTGTGAATGCTAGATCTGACTAAATAAAATAATTCACGTCATATAAAGTATTTTATTCTATTTCTTTATCGGTCTTTAAAGAACATTCTCCGGAAATTCGAACACAACATCTTTTCCAGTTAGTTTCTTGTAGACGTGTTGGAAAGTATCCACCTGGAATGCATACGAAAGCAATCAGTCTATTGAATCTTACTTTCAGTAGGTAAAAAATGCTCTCGTAATTTATTTTCCAAAGTTTAATTATCGAGACAATAAAAATTGATTGTCAGCGTTCTCAACACTTTGGATAAAATAAATGTTTATTCATACCTTGTGTTCAACATTGGTTTGTTGGTTCTTATCCAAATGTACTTTTATTAACTTCGAACCATCCAACTTGACGCGGATTCTCTTGCCGATAATTTCGCCAGGAAAGCAAATATCTTCCAAAATGGCATCATGTACCGCCATCAACGTTCTGCTACGTGGTCTCTTTTGCTTCATTTTATTCCTCATTTTCCTTGATGGTTTAGGAAGAATACGCCTATTTGCTACAATAACGACGTGTTTTCCACTAAACTTCTTCTCGAGTTCACGCACAAGACGACTCTGAATTTTTTGATAGGATCTTAGCTGAGGAACAGGTACGCTGATTACGATCGCCTTCTTACTTCCAGCGTCAATTTCCTGAAGGGTAAATTTCATATGGTCAAAACTTAAATGTTAGACGAATTTTTAGATATCTAGAAGAAAGGATTGTTCGATTGAACTCTATTAACATGTTAGTCTTTTGTCCGCCAAAGCACTTATTACTCAGACATTTAATTACAGAATATTTTGTTATGAGTATGTAGCACTAATACTGCGTTTATCTAATTCAAGAGTAAACTACTAAGAATTAACGGCTGTTCGCAGTTTCTTGGCCTTGTGTAGATAAAGAAAATTACCTTGGCTCCGATGATGTACAATTCACGGAGTTGAGCTTTGAGGTCACTATTCATCTCGAGTTCCAACAAAGCTTGAGAGATGCTTGATTCAAAATCATCTGGCTTTACGCCCGAAGGCTTTAAGATTTTCGCACTTGCCGAATACATCTGAAAGGCCAAATATGTCACATATTAAATCCCAAATTATCTTGACAAATAAATACAATCAGAATTATATAACACTTGGGAATACAGGAGTATATATCGATCTATATATATCCAATGGTAAAAGGTTTATAAGGTCTTTTATATGGCTAAAATATGAGGGTTTTCTACAAAAAAACAGCATTTCCCTACCTTCGTTGAACGTGCGGCGGAAAAGGAAGTTGGCTAGCTCCGCATTTATTAAATCAATTTATTTCCGCTCTGTATATTTCTTTATTTACAGTCTTAAAATATGCTATTACTTATTTATTTTATATTAAATAATTTTAAAAATTAAAAAATTTGTATGCGGGGCATAAATGGACACTTCTTTGAAAAATCGGAACCATGTTGAATTACAGGCCTATGATTCCAATTTTCATAGTACCGAAACAAACATGATAAATATCCTTAAAAGTTTTAATTGACAGTCAATGACAATGAATATAACTTCCAAATTATCTTTATTAGCTATTTTTACTCATCTCATAGGTATCTGTTTAATATTTAAGTGTTATCTACCTCCAAAAGTCTCTATTACCGGCTACAACGATGTAAAAAAAGTTGCTTGGGAACCGTCTAATAATGTGTCATCCCCACCTGAAAAATCATTTAGTAGACTCGTTTTTGTTGTTATTGATGCTTTACGAATGGATCATGTTGAACAAATACCTTTCATACGTGACTTGATGTATAATGGGCAAGCTAGAGTGTTTGAGGCTGAAGCTAACATACCAACGGTTACTTTACCGAGAATCAAGGCTCTAACAACAGGAGATGTATCGGTTTTTATTGATGTAATCGTAAACTTAGCTTCCCCTGAACTGCAATATGATAATATAATTTATCAACTGAAGGAAAGCAATCATAAAATAACTTTTTACGGTGACGATACTTGGATTAAACTCTTTCCTGACAAATTTGCTCGTGAAGAAGGAACAACATCATTTTTCGTAAACGATTATACCGAGGTTGACCAAAATGTTACTAGAAACGTAAAAGTCGAAATATATAAGAAGGATTGGTCAATAATGATTCTTCACTACCTCGGTCTGGATCATATTGGCCACTTAATTGGTCCTAGAAGCCATTTGGTCCCACCTAAACTACAAGAGATGAGTGACATCGTAAAATTAATTTCCAATAATCTTGATGATAAAGCATTGATTGTTGTTTGTGGAGATCACGGAATGAATGACGCTGGAAGTCACGGCGGAGCGTCACAATCCGAAGTAAAAACTCCATTTATACTGCTTTCAAAACAATTCCATGGAAAAAGAAAGAATTATATTGAAGTTAATCAAATTGATTCTGTTCCAACGCTTTCGTGCCTGTTTGCTTTAGCAATACCCAAAAATAACTTGGGGATTGTTATACGAGAAGCTGTTGAAGATATTCTCTCTCCAAGAGATGTTTTAAAATGTTTTCACTCAAATGCCCAACAAATTTCCATATTCGCAACAGATGAAACATCGTTTATGCTAAAAGCAGCTTATCATTCTCATGAAACATTTCTAACTTCAAATTCAATGAAACATTATAAGAAAGCAGTTGAAAGTTATAGAGCGGCCATACAAAAAATAAGTAATGATAAAAAGAATAACTTTATTGAATTTGACTCATTCGGTCTATGGTATGGTGTCATTATAGTTGTTGTATCTACCATGCATTTACTGTTTGTAAAGGAAATAATATTTCCAAAAACTTATAGTTTTTGGATAATATTTGGATTCTTATCGTTAAGCTTATTAGTATTTTCCACAGGAAGAACTACATCACCAGCTTTCTCTAGTATTTCTATTATAGTGAATTTGGTTGGTCTTTTAACAGTATGTATTATGGTTTATGGATTAGCTAATTCACCACTTCGACATCCTTTCCCAAAATACTACTTTTTGCTTATTTTACACTCTCTTTCTCTTCTTTCGACAAGTTTTATTGAAGAAGAACACCAATGCTTTTATCTTTTTTCTGTAACAATAGTGGTCTTAATGTGTAGAGATTCAATTTTAAAATGTCCAAAAACCAAGCTTCAAACATGCCTGTTAACAGTCGCTATTTGTATACTGTGTAGATTACAAAGGATTTGGACTTCTTCTGGTGACAAATGGTCTCATTTACCCGATGTTGGCGATTTTTTGGATGAGAACGAGACCCATTTAGTGGTAATCTTCCTTATATCCAACTTGGTTATAGCTTGGTGCTTTTTATCAAAAGATACAGCTTTTTTATGGTTTATAATAGGACTAATTTTTGCAGGAGTTAGTAAATACTTTGTTGTGCAAGTGTTTTATGCAAGAACAGCGATTGTAATAAGTCTATTATTAGGTATATACTATAGGAACTGGAGACATTCTTTATGTATTTTTTCATTGTTACTTCTCAGGCCTAGACACGCTCCAGCTCTTAGTATTTTGTATTTACAAGAGATTCTCTTATTCAAGCTATCAACAGGATTAAAGCCTGTCGATATTTCTTTGGCATACTATATATTCGGTAAGAGTTCATTTTTTTACTTAGGTAATTCTAATAAACTCTCTACTGTTGATCTTGCTTCGGCTTTTGTTGGTCTAACTGAAAATGTTCCAGCAATTGCCGCATTTAATATGTTTTTGTGCACGTATAGCGGCCCAGTCAATTGGTTTACCGCTTTAGTTTCTCGATTACGATCCGATTTAGATGTTAATTTAAATTTGGTATTGTTTTCTCTAGAATTTTGTGTGTTCTCGGTTGGTACAGTTATTAATCGTTATCATTTGTTCGTCTGGACAGTGTTTGCGCCTAAATTCTTATATGTTGGAATCGAATTTGTTTTAGTCTCCCTGTTCTCGATTGTTTTGGTTATAATAAATAAATAGTTAAGAGCTTAAAATCTCATTCATTGTCAAAGAGATGGCATATTTATTGACCTATCAGGAATGGGCTTTGATACATTCAAATTAACGAATTGGCGGCAGTTGCTCGAGACTTCAGTATAAGACCAGAAGTCTCGCGAGAATTGAACATTTTTTTTCAAGATACCAGGATTTTCGTATAAAATTTATTTTAATAGTCTTTGGCCATTTTGAATGATTAAAAATATTTTTTTATTTGATATAACATAAATAAATACGATTTGAAAAAATTTATTCGACAATGTCTTAAACAACAAAAATTCAAAGATGTCGGCTTGAAAAAGGCTGTTTTGGCACAGAATTTCAGCTTCTCAACTGCAATCTGTCAAAATTAACTATTAATCCCATATTGAAACAATTCTTCTCACTCATTTTAACTTATCTTCATAGTGTAAAATGGACTTGGGAGGCTTGCAAACTGGAATAAATGTTGATATTCAGCGTACTGACGGTTAGTTTTTTTATTTTTAACTGATATAATCGATTTTTTACTTTAAAACTCATCAATTTGTAAGATAATTTAATGGGACATTAATATATGTTGCTATGTGATTTTAAAATCTACTTTTCTTAAATAATGTACTATGATTCATAGGGAGAATACACACTGCTGTTGTTTCCAATATCGAGGAAACAACGAAAACAGTGACTGTCGAATGGTTTGAAAAAGGGGAAACGAAAGGAAAAGAGGTTAGTGCTTAGTATATCCGGAATAAAAGCCAATAAATCATAGGATTTTTAAATTTTCAGATCGACTTTGATCAAATCTTCTTGTTAAACACTGATTTACGACCAAACTCGAACAACAAAATAATCAGCGGCCAAGTTAGTATTGTTTTAAATTACTTTAAAATCATTAAAAGATCAATATGCTTTTCGTGGGAATTTTAATAAATTTTATTAGATTATTATTTCAACCAATGGTGATAAAGTAATTATATAATTGGTTAAGGCCACCTCATTTCTCAATTTCTAGCATTTTTTGAGAACCTTATTACCAAATAATATAGATTACCTACATTTCCGCCTTTCTAACATACTTCAAATTATTTCTGACAGTTTGAAAGTAGATTATTATCGTTAGATAAGAAATCTGCATATTGTAAATTTTCCATATCCTCCTAGGCTTTGACACTGATTAAATAAATATAAGACTTATTAATCATAGTATGAAGAACAAGAAGATATAGATCAAGACAGTATAGAAGAAGATGAACCAATTGTAAGGAGTAGCATGCCCCTTAGAATAATTTTCAGCTAATTATTTCCTTTTTTTCAAAATGTTTCTCTTGTCCAATATTTTCGCATGATATTTATCTTTATCACATTTCAGAGGTCTACTCTGTTATGAATACGTAGATATGTTTATTTTATATTATATCTAAGAGTCCACTTCAGATCTTTATTCAATTTTTAGAAAAAAAAACACACGGTTAATTCTATTCAAGAGATCATTTCTGTTGATAATTTTAATGTAAATGTTACAATTAAGGGACAGCATGATTTTTTAATCAGTATTATTTATTTTGATTTATTTAAATATATTTATTTATATATTATTTTTGTTTTTTTAAAAAGAAATAAAATCATTATTATCAAGTTTTGCTATTATAATTATTTTTTATATCCCATTACAGCATAGTAATAACCGGCAGATTTCTGAAAATGTTCCGACTCCAAGAGAAACGCCAAGAACAAATTCTAGAAGTAAGCTCATTTCTATGTTCTCTTTAGTATTCCTTTGTATTGTTTTTAACTTAACTTAAAAAAAAATAAGATAATTTCAAGGGTATTTTGTTTAGATATACAAAAGAGAATTATAATGAACTAGTTTCATATAGATCAGTCAGTTATTCGTATATATATATATATGCTGCTATGGCTTGAAATATCTATCATACAGATAATATAATATACTCTATAGACACATGATAGGGGAAGAATGAAACTATTATATGAAATATTAGTAATGTTTATTTAAAAAAAAAAAGAAATTTATTGACAAACGATGTTCCTCACGTGTTTTATTAAATAAACTATAAATCATGGACAAAAACTATATCATAGCGAGAGGCAGAGAGGAAGAGAAAAAGAACTCTATTTATAAATGTTTATAATACAATTATTTTTGGAGCATCTATTTCATTGGAAACATAAAATTTAACGGCTGTTTTTTTTTTAAACTTCTTTTTATAGTTTATCGATTTTTTTCAATTTATTCTATATTCTAATGTTTATCGTAACAACTAAGCCTTCTATTAGAAATTCTCTCTTCCTGAAAATTTAATTAAGATTTATAGCTTAATTTGTGAATATTCCCTAATTTTATATAGTTGAATAAAAAATACTCTTTCTGTTGTTTTTTTTCTCCGTTTTGTTGATATTTACTTGGGTTAATTATTTTTAATTAATTACTATTAAGAAATACTAAATAATTTGTTTGATAATGATTAATATATATAACAATGCACTCGTTCAGGACCGGATACCAGTGGCTCTGCTGGAGGTATGAACTTGTTTGGGTTACACTCTATTTATTATATTTGATCAATTTTTATCACTCTTTGTTAAAATTAACTCTAATAGATTCATTTTTGTTTTACTAATTGGTTGAATGGTTGTAAATTTTCCTTTTTTTTTAATTTTTTAATTTTTATAAATGAATACCCTAACTGTTGAAATATTATTAATTTCTATGAATATTCTAGGATCTCAAGCAGTCAATAAAATTCGGCCAAGCTATGCAAGACCTCAACAGCCTTCTGGGAACGCAAAAGTTAATCAAGTTATTCAAGAAGCCGAAGTTGTACCTCCAAAAAAGAACGGTGTTGCCCCCGTTAAACCAGTACCAGTAGTTGATAAGGTGACAACAACAAGAATATTGATTGATAAATAAATAATATACTTATTAACCAATTAACTTGTCTTATTAGATTGTTGGTCGAAAGTCTAGTTGCGTAACGGAAGTGGAGAAAATTAAACAAAAACGAGATGGTAGGACAAAAATTTATATATTTAAATTGACTTATGTATATAGATATTTCATATATTATAAATTCCAGAACGACGACAAGCTGCTTTGAATAGGAAAAACGATGATGATAAAGTTGACAGATCTAATCCGAATTGGGAATTTCTAATGGTAAAGAAAAATATTTCTTTATTTCCTCATTTTCGCCTTGCAAAACACGTTCAAAAGCTAAAACTTAAACAATCCAATATTTAAATTGAACAGACTATTGACAAAAGGATAATAATTAATGACAAACAAATGTATTTGAAAATTATATTCTGATAGGATAAAGATATTTTTTAAGAAAATTAGTTTCTTTTAAAGGAAAAAGATACTGTTACAAATCGAGTTATGTATAGAGATACTATCGGTCAGATAATTTGAACAACTGTTGAGGAATTTATTGAAATATTGATAAATTTCATCAATATACCTAAACATAAGAGAATTAAACATCTTGTTTTTTATTTCAAATAATTTTAGATGATCAAAGAGTACCGATCAAGCTTGGATTTTCATCCGATTAGTGGCGAAAATGAACTAGCAAACACTCATCAGATCTGTGTAGCTGTACGAAAAAGACCTATAAATAAGAAAGAATTGCAAAAGAAAGAGGTGGATGTCGTTACAATTCCCTCTCCCGATAAAGTCATTGTACACGAACCAAAATTAAAAGTTGATTTAACCAAATATCTTGAAAATCAGTTATTCCATTTTGATTACGCATTTGATGAAAATTCCTCAAATGAGCTAATATATAGATACACTGCACAACCTTTGGTAGCATCTATCTTTGAAGGAGGCATGGCTACTTGCTTTGCTTACGGTCAAACTGGATCTGGTAAAACCCATACAATGGGTGGAGATTTTAGCAACAGTCGGTCGAACCAGCAAGATTGCACGAAGGGTATTTACTACTTTGCCGCCAGAGATTTATTTCGTTTAGCCAATACAAAATATAAGAAATCCGGATTCCTGTGCTCTGCCAGTTTCTTTGAAATATATAGTGGAAAAGTTTTTGACTTGTTGGCTAAAAAGGCTAAGTTAAGAGTATTAGAAGACGGTAAACAACAAGTTCAAGTTGTTGGACTTTCCGAAGAGGTTGTGAGGAATGTAGATGATGTCCTTAAATTAATATCTATCGGTAATGCAACTAGAACATCTGGTACAACGTCGGCGAATGCTCATTCGTCAAGATCACATGCCATTTTCCAACTGGTCGTTCGCAATGAAAGTAACAAAAAATTAATTGGAAAATTTTCGTTAATAGACTTGGCTGGTAATGAAAGGGGTGCAGATACTGCCAGCTCCGACCGCCAAACACGCCTTGAAGGTGCCGAAATCAATAAATCTTTGTTGGCTCTTAAAGAATGTATTCGCGCTCTCGGTAGAAAGGGAGCACATCTTCCATTCAGAGCATCGAAATTGACCCAGGTTTTAAGAGATAGTTTTATTGGAGAAACATCCCGAACTTGTATGATAGCGATGATAAGTCCTGGAACAGCCTGCGTTGAACATAGCTTGAATACTTTACGATATGCTGATAGAGTTAAGGAACTTGGACCGTCTGATTTTGAATCGAAATATCAGGATTATGAAGCTCCTCTCTTAAATGGACCCACATCTCCACAGCATTCAGATTTAATGCTGTTGAAAACGGCCAATGAAGGGGAAGTTTCCGACGATTTGATACACTTCCATGAGGCCGTACAGCATTTGCAAGAGCTGGAAGAGGATGTTTTGGATATGCATCGAGCCATTTATGACTCCATTCCGAAATGGAAGGAAGAAGATAAGAAATTATTATTAACTACAGACAAAGTCGACTACGATGCAGAAATGTATGCAAAGAATTTGAAAAAATTATTAGATTCAAGAATTAATCAATTGATGGAACTCAGAGGTTTGCTATTGAAATTTAACATTGACCTTTCGTTAATTGTTACATAACGAAATGTTTATTTTCTCTCTTTTAGAAAAGGTTAGCGCATTTACCAACAATTTGGCCGAAGAGGAGAACTTGTCTCGAGTTGTACAAACCGGTAATAGAATAAAGAAAAATTAGGCTTAAGTCATGAAAGTCGTTATCTCTGTTGATCATGTGCTTGCTATTAACATCGAGAGAATGACTTCATTTATTTATTTTTTATGCTGGATTTTCTGCATTGTATGAAAGTAAGTTTAGTAAAATTTAGTACGAAAAAAAAAATAAGCACTTTGAATTCTGTCTCCTTCCCTCCCTACCCCTCATCCCCTCCCTGTCCCGCTTATTAAGTACTCTCCCTCTTCCCATCCACAAGAACATTTGAATATTTGAAAAATATATACACTATATAAATATATAAATCATATATAATTATATATACATGCTTTATTATGTATATATAATTTATACCATTTATAGTATTTATTTTTCTATTTTCTTCTTTTTTTTTTTGCATCTTATAAAAATTACAGTAGCCTATTAAACAGTTCGATTTATGCTTTTAATCGTACTTGAAACAAAAAAAAAGTTTGTTCACTGTGGAGTTTTTTTTTTTTTAATGCATAATAGGACATCCTCGTTTGTGCATGTTACATGTGTTTGACAAACTTTGTGATATTTTCTAAAAAACTTATAATAAAATAGCCTTAATTCTTTTTTTGGCTAAAGTTCACGAATTTTATTTATTTTAACTTCCTCAGTTTTATTATTCTTTTATATTTTCAATATCAAGCTAATTAATAATTGGAAAAGATTTTTATTTTATAATTTTCGCTATTTACATATTGACAAACTATAGGAAAATATACAGTATATGTTCTACTGCAAATTGTATAAACAAAACGATACATATACAGTGTATGTAGTTAAATACAAAAAAAAACTTCTCTTCACTTGTCGGTCTTCTTCCATCTTTTGAGAGTGATGATAACTTTGTCTTATATTTGAATATTGGACGAATGAAGGTATTGATATTAGATAAGATGCACAACATTCAAATAGGTTAGATTACAAATCTTAGTGTAAAAAGTTCTGGATAAGAATATTGTGTTAAAAATTTTGATTATGTTTATAGAGTATGTATAAAAATTACATCTAAAAAGTTCCTCGTCATTTATGAGTACTATAAACTTGGTTCTTTATCTTCCTCTAAACGAGTTGTTGACTTCTATTGGCCTCTTCGACCATTCGCTTTTGTTCTAAGGCTATCGTTTCAAACCCTCCTAATGTTGAATTTTCTGCTGGTTCAGGCTGTGCTTGTTCTGCTGCTGCTGCCCTTTGATGAGCTTCGATAACCATTCGCTTCTGTTCGTTAGCGATATTGTTGAATCCACCTAGTTCTGAAGAACTTTCCATCGCCAAACTGTGGAAGTCTCTTGGAGGTGGAGGTCGTGGAGGAGGCAAAGGAGAGGGCTGTCTAGCCGATGTCGCCATTGCAATTTCATATGAAGGAGGCGCTTCCAATTCAGTACAAGAATGTGTAGTTGGAGGTGGAACAATATGCTGGGGACCGGCTTGATGCTCATTCACGTACGACTGAACAAGATCTCGAATAGACTTTTTTTGTTTTGCCCTATGACAGATTTGAAATTAGTTACGATCTTTCAAGTGAATTTTTCATTATCTTACCTGGCATTAACCTGATGTACTAATTTGGACAATCGAAATAAATCAAAAATCCAACCAACACCGAAACAACCGAAAGTACATGTATAAGCAACACCCCAACCGTAGCGTCTCAAATAGTAATGATGTAAGCCTAAAAGACCAAGTGGTGGTAAAATAAGTGTGTAAGCTTCATCGACATATTTGATAGGATAGTCGGGCTTAGATCTCTTGCTTTCATTTGTTCTTTTAACTATCATTGATAATCTTATTAGGTCTGACAACCAACCAAGTCCACATAATCCAAAGGTAAAGAGATAGAGAAATCCCCAACAACATCTACCCAAATAGAAATGATGCATTCCAAAAATACCCGCAGGTGTTATTGCTATAATGTAAGTATCCAACAATTGTTTTTCTTTATAGTTTGGAGAATTTTCCAATCGGATAGCCATATCTGTATTGTATTTTCTAACTAATTTATACATTCGACATCCGTCCACTAGCCAACCGATACCAAGAAGCCCAAACGTTAAAGAATAAGCTATTCCCCACGACCATCTTCTTAAATAATATTGATGAAATCCTATAAATAAAAAATGAATAACTTTTGTCTACGTGATTGTAAACTGTCTCTAAGGAGAGAAATAAACATTGATATCATTACTACTAATAAGCAAATCAATAGCCGTAATAAAATAACACAAGTGAGCGTAATATCATTATTTAGAATGTTTTAAGAAATTACCCAATAATCCAAATGGGAGCCAAAATGTATAGGCATCTCCAATATATTTCTGTTTACATTCAATATTTTCTGGTTCTTCTAATTTCAAGTTGGCTCTTTTGACTAGAATCGACATTCGGAATATGTCCATAAGCCATCCCATTCCTAGTAGTCCTAAAGTCAATGTATAGAGAACTCCTCGTCCATAATTGCGTAGATAGTAGTGATGAGCGCCCACAAGGCCCGCCGGTATAGCTAGAATATATGCCTCTAATAAGTCTTTTTTTCTGCGTGGTAGGATGATGATTGGATTATTTCCCTCCAAGTTCATTTTTTCGTTGGAATATTAGAGCTAAAACACAGTCTTTTTTTATAAAAATATAAAGGCATATGGCGGAAGATGTGGCGACAACAACTAAATAATACGAACAAGTACAAATCTTATCTATGGCTATAAGAAATTCGATAACTTATCGCAAGGCCTTGGTCATTGAAAAAATACGAAAATGCTATATTTTAAGTTGAATAAAAATGAAAACTCTATATTTGGAATAGTATTCAAAGTTTTTATGAAAATGGTTGAATATTATAAAAATATTATCTTTAAAGACACTTAATCTATAATATTTAAACTTAATTTGAAGTCGTAACTATAACGTAATTGTAAAGAAAAGTTATTTCGTATTTTGAGGCGTAGCATGGTTATTGTGCTATATAATATAAAACTGTCTGTTGATCGAAGCCTGCTAAATCATTGTTCTTGTATATTATACAAATATATTTATATATATATACTTTTATATATATACACCTCTATCAGAAGATAACAAAATCGATATAATAGATTCGTTAAAATTTGGCTAGTTTGAATGCCGTTATCACTATTAGAAAAACAATTAAAACGAATTGGAACCGATATTTTAAAAGAAATAATATTTATCATATCAATTTAAAACATACCTTGTTTATGATACCTTTATGCGTAACTTTTCTATATCTTTTCATTGATTGGTTTAATAGCTTAATATTAACAGTTAGATATAACTAACATAGTCTGACGGTCATTGGCTTTTCTGAGTAAAGAGGCGGGCTTTTCAATTAGCTTGCCTTTAAATCGATAAGTGTGTCAACTAATTAAGTATTAGCAGTCTTCGATATCTCGTAACATTTAAGGCTTTTTT
The DNA here is from genome assembly GCA_904063045.1 of Dimorphilus gyrociliatus. Classification (NCBI taxonomy): domain Eukaryota; kingdom Metazoa; phylum Annelida; class Polychaeta; family Dinophilidae; genus Dimorphilus; species Dimorphilus gyrociliatus. Next base: position 2,038,637 of record CAJFCJ010000002.1, on the reverse strand, counting down.
TTTATATATAAAAACAAATAAAATTATAATGAAATAAGTGGAAAATGTGAAGAGAAAACTACTATTGGAAATTATTAGCATATGGCTACATGGAAGAGACTTTATTGAATAATTTAATAGGTCATACTATATATATAGTTAAATAATAAAAGAAACAAATTATAAAGAATCAGTAGAACATTTATTTTGCCTACTTTACTTCCTTAATTTAATACACCATGCAAACGAAAAAACGAACAATAGTATTTAACTATAAATAGATTTCACAGAGACGATGATTCATGGTCATAGCAATTCGTTTCAAGAATATTTATCATTTTTTATAAAGACATGAAATAGTGCTAGTGTCAGCTAAATTACTGTAAAAAAGAGCAAAGCAAACCTACTTCCGTTCAATATTTGCTTGTATCTTATATCCAAGTACGATTTTAAAATAATGTAATTAAGTAAACCATGCTCCTGACAATAAATAAATACCGCCAAAGCAAAAGTATTTCGGAAACTCTAACTGCCGTGTGGTAATGTCTGACGCACCTGGATAATTTGTCTACCCTCCACCAGGTGTTTTTTCCTCCATGTTTTAGGCATTTCCCGATAGTTTAAACATATAAATATAGCAACACTATTTCTTTACTCTTTATTATTTAAAATCTTAAAGCTCTCTTAAGTTTTAACAATTACTGATGATTAATATTTTATAATTAAGAATTAAAGGATTTTGACGTATTATCATGAAGAAAAAGTGTAAAAGTGAACTGTTATTAAAGAATGTCTATTAATTGGTAAAAAGTCTATTGAACGTTAAAGTTTTCAATTTTTGATGAAAACTGTTAAAGAGGAAAATCGAAATTTGAAGCTTTTTTCTTAATAATTTGTAAAAGATGCCTTTTGAACTTTAGAATACTTTCATCCTTTGTTGCATTCTTCGATAAATGGGAACAAATGTTTTGTTTCAAACGGCATTTTTTATAACAATGAGTTCTAGTAATATTCCATGGTACATCTAAAACTTTTCCTCTGATATCGTATAGTTTCGTAAAATCTTTACATCTATTTCCGTTCACAATTTTTAATTTAACTGGCCATAGGATCAATAATAGAGTTTATTGTTTTATCATCGTCTCTGGTAGGGATTCTATAAAATCTTTTAAGAAAGTTAATATTCCATGGAAATGATTCATCTACTTTGAATTGACTGAAAAAATAGGAATTGATAAACTGATAAGACCTTTTAGGATGATTTGTCTTGAAAATAGAATCTAAATATTCTAATAGGAATTCCAAGTTTTCATTTTTATCAGGGATGATTAATTTGTCAAAGTTCAAGATAATTAACTTTTTAAATATATACATATTCCTATAGAGACAATCGTTAACGTCAGAAGACTTCTGTTGGTTAACAGTTGTTATTATTTTGAAATTATTATTCATAATAGTTTACCTGTGATCGATAAGCGACGGATGGAGAATACAGCGTTGAGAAGTATTCGGTTCTAAAATCTGTTAATTGAATTATACCCTCTTCCTGGTAATTTTTAAGAATCTGTAAAGTACAGTCACGATAATAAGTAATTATAACAAGGGATAAAAAATTTTAAACATGTGAATTTTTTGACGACCAAAATATGCTTATGGTCTAGATGATTTCCTAAGCTATCAAGTAATTTTAACACAGTTGCTATGACGTTACAATTAAGAGATCATAGATCACAAATAATAACAAGAAAAATGGAATTTTAGATTACAATAAAAAGAAGATTTAAACCAACTGGACAGAACAAGAAATTTTACAAAACTATACTGTGCCTATTCAGATATCATTGTCTGATGTCAAAAAGGTTTTATGCAAATACAAGTTGAAATGGAAGAGTTGAAAAATAGGCCCTTCTAAAATCCAACTCTAAAAAGGAAGTAAACTAACTAACTTTTACAGTTTTTCAACCAAGACTTCACGTACAGATTTAATATCATGATAAGGCAAATCAAAAATTATATAACACCAAATAATCACCTTATAAAACCTTTTTTCTTTGTACTAATTACTTATTATCGTGACTGTATAAAAATCATATCCACTATTGTAAACAAAAACTTTTGAAACTCCTAATAGTTTTTACAGTTCGATATATCCGATTACTTGAATTGGATGAAACTTTCCAAAAGAGTTTTCAATACAGAGATCAAAATTCTGTATTTCGTTAGTATTATAATTTTATTGAATCAATTATCGTCATCAGTGTCTACTTGTTTGATATCAGGGCTTTCAGGTAATAATATTTTCTGATAATAGTTCGGTTTGATGTCAACTGCTGTTGATAGGCCAACATTTACAGGTATTTTATAGCTTCCAATAGGGCAATTTATAATATAACTTTTATAGAATCCTCTGTCAAAATAATTTTGGGTAGTACTCAATTCCATTGGAATTGATTGAACTGTTAAATTTCTACCAAGAGTAAAGTGAATGTGACAGAAAGGTGGCAATTTATTAATCTCTTTGGCTTTAGCCATTACAATGATCTTAATAGATGGCCATGTACCCAATGACGTTCTATTATCATAAAAAGCACTATAAATAGATAGGTTTAGTGAAGAAATATATTTCCATTGTATATCATGATCTTATTAAAGAAAAAGAAACAACTTTAGCTTGATAAGAAATGATAATTTCTATATAAATATACCTTTTGTATACAAAACACGGTCATCTCCGTGGAGATCATCCTTCAATAGGAAGATAATCATGACTAAGAATACAAATGGTCCGAGCAAGTTGACAAAATATCTCTTAGAAAGAATCATATCTTGTCTTTAAAATAGTGTAACTAATTAAAATATAAATTCAATATTCATCTTTCAAACTATAAGATTATTTAATATATGAATAAAGTTGTGAAAAGATATAAAGACTTACATTATAAGTTATATAAAGCACATAAAATGGCCCTATTTTATGAATTTAATGGTACTTTTGTAGATAATTTTCCTGGACTGTGTCAAGCTTTCGTGCAACTTATGGGAAGAAGCATTTGTTCAAGATATATATATATATATATATCACTAAACAGTAAGATGTACTTATATACATAAACTGTATGTCACATGACCTGAAAATATTAAGAACAAGCAGCCAAAGAATATATTATTATTAATTAAAGTATAAAAAAACAAAAGGATCATGAAAGTAATACAAAAAGACTAATCATTAAAATTTATAGATTCATTCTTTTACATTCGTTAATGTTGCAACTATAAAATACATTGTCATAGTTATCATTCTTTTTCTTTATCATTATTTGATTTCTTATGCTTTTTATTCTCTTTTATCTGTTTTTTATTAAATTTGACATGTTGAAAATTATTGTATAATTCGTCGCCTTGCTTTTTGTCAATATTTTCAGTAATTTTCTTCTCCAGATTTGAATTTGATGGTTTCAAGCTTAAATTCAATTTTGTACAAGAAGATGTTCCTTGTTTTTGAACCGAAAACTGGTTATTATTAGCCGAGTTATTATTTTCTACCGTTTTCTTTGAGTTTATTGTCGGTAATTCAGTTTTGGATTTTTCTAATGGTTGAATCAAGTAAGGTTTTCTTTGATTGGGTACCGTAAAAGAATTTTGAGATGGTATTAGCTTGTGAAAGCTCTTCGATTTTTCGATTATAGGAATTGATTGGATGTTTTTGTTGAAGAATGATAAAACTGGAGATTGTTCACGAGATCCTTTCGATTGAGGTCTCGGACTTGATCTAATTGTTTTACTACCTTTCAGAAGTTCGCCTTTCTCGTGTCTTTGAATGGAGGCTTCCTGTGGCAAAGTAAAGGTTTTTCGGCTTACTTCGACAACACTCTTTGACCTAAGAGATTTGTTCTTTTGATCATCCTTTTTAGATGGAAGATAATTAGAAGCAGATTTAAATTTATCTTTGTCTCTTAGTTTAATTAATCCATTGAAATCAACCGTTTGCCAGACAGGTCTTCTATTCTTTCTTATCTCTTCTTCTTTTTTCCTTTGTTCCAAATAGTATTTTGAACGTCTTGCTTTGTAAAGGCATAAAACAGAGACCTCCTTCTGTCGAAGATGATCAGGAATACTATTCTTTTCTAAAGTTGCTGTGTAAAAGGGCTTTTTTGTGCCTTCATTAGGTTCCAGAGGTGTAACTTGGTCTTCGGAAAAATGAACACCTTCACATCGAGAGACGACTTTATTCGTTGGAAGTTGACTGTGATATCTTGGAACTCTCTTTCGAGACTTTAAAAGACCATTGATAGGTCTTTTAGGCAAGTACATCGCCCAATATTTCATCATTCGAACCGATTCTGCAATGTCTGATGTCACTTTGTTGAGATCTTGATAGAAAGTTCCATTGTTATTACGTTTCTGAATTGGGCTAAATTGCCTCCACGGTTTAAAAAGTTCTCTTTGCTGATTCAGCATCGCCCTTCGTTCCTCCGAATCAGGATAGTAATAGAATCGGTCACCATTCGATTGAAAATAAATTGGATCCATTATTTGTGCTGTCATGTTGTCAAGCCAGTTCGTGATCTAGTTAAAGACTGCTCGTTCAAAGTCAATTTACTCTCTCCCCTTTTCTCTCGCCTGTTCAAACAAAACCCCCAATAGTAATTCAACTGTTAGATGACGACAATATGAAATAAAAAATTAATCGTATATCTATCAATTAGCACCCTCAAAATGATTCCTTAGATTCATGATCACGTGATTTATACTATTGACAATCTAGAAGTCAATAAATTTTACCCACTTTTTTATTACATACAGTATACCAATTCGTTGTTCTTATCATTAATTGATATATTTTACTTAACAAAGATAGTATCCTAGATTATAGTCATAATCTAGTCGTGTATAAGTAATTTATCGTTGGTATCTAACATATAATTTTTTAATATAAACAGACTCTTATAAGATAGTTTGCTCTTCTTTTCAAATATAATTTTATAGTTTAAGTGTGTATGGGAAAAATTGATTAAACAATAGGTTTTATAACTTGATAAAGTATAAAATATAAGAAAAAACTAATACAGTTAATCCAAAAATGCACTTGAGACAAAAAAAACTGCATACCTTATACAATTTATAAACAAAATATGCAGGAAACATTCACATACCAGCATTATCATCTTGGGGTGAATGTTTCAAGAAAAAAATAGAATTACAGTATGTATTAAAGGTTTAGAAGAACCTAAAACGGATCTATGCTGAAATAGAGAGAAAGAGGAGGAATGGATTAATCTTTTCCCTTTTTTTTTCATCATATAAATTCTATAATAAGATAATTAGTGAGAAAAATACATATAAAGACATATCAATAAACTTACTCGAACTAATAAACCGGTTATATTCTTTCTACAGCACGTTTTCCACACATCGTAAAAATTTGTGTTTGCATTTTGACAAGACCCGACGAATATGTTAAGTTGATTATTATATTTCTTGAAAACAAACCACAAAAATAATCAACACAACAGTCTAACCGATTACTTCTCCGAAGTAAGTTCTTTTTTGTATATATCTATGTTTTCTTGTTAGTTTGCTCTCTTTTCTCCCTCTCTCTCTCTCTCTCTGTCTCTCTCACTATAAATGTTTATAAATATAAACATATATATATATATATATATATATATATATATATATATTCCTGTATCTGTCTCTTTCGTTGTATCCCTCTTCAATTAATCCCACCCCATTGGTTAAAGTTGGCGGGAACTGAATGGTAAAAGAAAAGAATCGATAATATCCTCTTTTCGCTTCTCAAATGTCTATACAATTATTATTTAATAAATGAATATTTTGTTAAATAGCTATTTAATAGGCTTAGAATATATTATGAATAATTATCGAAGGAAAAGAAATAATATAAAAACTTATTAGTATAGGTGTAATTCAATAATTTAAACAGCATCAATTACAGTATTATTTAGATTGTTAGGAATTTAGTAATTACTAAGAATTATGGGATATCATCTAAAGTTCTTTGCTCTTTTAATTTCAGCTGATATGAAACAACTGGGTAGTGTAAAAAAGCAATCAGGTACAGGTAACTAATTCCTTTTATAACTGGAAAAAAAACAAATATGGATGGATTTCAAGCAGAAAGCCTGTTCTATGAAAGCGAAGCTATGGAAGCCGCTCGCTGTAGGAATACGAATATTCAACGTCTTCTGTATGCTAGGCTTGAAAATTTGGACAGAGAAGAAAAGCTAAGAAAAGAGAACTTTTTTACAGATTGGAAAAGAATTGATAGGGAATTAAAAGTTTTAAATCAGGAGAAGAGAGGTCTTTTCGCTGCAGATACTCTCCCAAGATTAACCAAAGAACCGGATATGTTTATGTTTATGCCAGCTAATAGAGCTAGATCCTTAACAATGTTAGAATTCGATCAAAGAATGAAGGAAATTCGGCAACTACGAACGACAGAACGTTTAAAACATGTAAGGCTAGCAACTCCGAAATGGAAGAAATCAGATACAACAAAAAATATGTCTTTATCTGTCGAAGAAGCGATAGAAAAGGCCAACGGAGCAGATATCAAAATTAGTCCTCCTCCAGAGGAACCAAATCAGTGGGACAATCAATTTACATTTCGCTATCTTTCTGATAGCAAAGTCAGGAGAAAGTTACTTGACGATTGTACAGCTAGTCCTAGAAGGATGGATTATAAGAAAATGAAAATTCAGCAAGATTATGAAATGGATAGAAGAGTTCGTCTTGTCAAAAGATCATTGGATGCTAGTACCCTCAGAATAAATAGAGCGTCAAGTAGTGTAAGTTTACGCAGTAGCCAATCAGATTATTATTGAATTGATAACTAAAATATCTAGTCGACCTCAAAAGATATAATAAATTATGTATTAAAAACATAGAATATTGCCTTTTATGTATTTGAATTCACTGAATCGAATAGTTGTCTAAATACTTATTATCTGTAACTTTGACTCTTTGACTAACTGTTCTAAATCGTTTTAATATATAATTAGGCTTAGCGCCAATAAAAAAAAAACGGATTTCATATAAATAAAATAGGGAAACGGCAATATTAAAACATAAAATCTAATTTGCATATTCATAAACAAAAAAACAACATAAAGCAAAAGAAGAAAAAGAAGTAAAAAGCTTTTTCTTTATGTAAAAATAACTAATGATTATTCTATGATATACGTTAAGTATTTTTTTAATACTTTTTACAAATAGAATAATTACTGTAAATCATGAATTATTTATATTTTTCACAACATTTCTCTTAGATACTTCAAAATATATTTGTATCAATTTACTGCTAATTACAATATTTTAAACAGAAAACGAACAGTAATTATACAGTATATATTAATATACTGTATATATATATATATATATAAATTTATATATACTGTATATCATTCTAATATATCCATCCTTTGTTTAACTTTTTTTATTACTTCCAGATTTCCCTATTTCCTAGAGAAATTTTCACTTGTTATTGCTTATGTTTATATGTCATATTCGTTGCAAAATCGGTATTAGCATAAAGATTAAAGTCAAAACGATGAGTAAAAGACCATACTTGGAAATTATCGTTTTCTCTACACCCTCCTATCTGTGGCATCTGCTCTTTTTCATGTTCGGGTAAGACATTTGTAACTTGAACAACACAGTATTTATCTATATTCTTAGTGCTCGGATTTCTAACATAATATCGAAGCTGACCCCAGGTATGACCTTAATAGTAAGATAAATAGATTTAACGTGGATTATTTGAAGTGTAGTTGGCGAATAAATATAATGTATTACCTATAAGTTTTACTTTAAAAATTCCAAAATCGTATAAAGCTGAGGTATTTGCGTCTATTGGAGGGCAGTCAACTAATCTAAGAGCAGGACTTGGGAAGAGAACTTTTATACATTTATCTTTCCATCTTAATAATCCGGCGTTAGATATTGAGAAGAAATTGTATGGGATAACCTTATGCTCGTAGCAAATATAATTCATACCAATATAATAGTCGTTGTATAGCTCAAAACAAGCTTTGGATCTTACATTCATTATTTCGCCGTAGAAATGAGCATCTCTTGGCGGCGTCTCCATTTCTGGAACAATGTTATGCATATACCATTCAAAGTTTTTGCATTTCAAATGCTTTCTATGCTCTTTCCACCTTTCAATTGATTGTAGCTCTGCCATATTGAAAGTTGTATTTTTAATCTCATAAATGAAAGTAGATGCATAAAAGAATTTCTTATAACCATCCATCCAAACATCAGCAACTCTCATGAGATTTTTTGTTACAACCTAAAATTTTCATATGAAAACAATAGAGAAAATTGAAAGAACTGAAAAAAATACTTCACCTGTTCTCTATTTCCATCAAATTTGTATGGAAAATTCTTGAACACATGACCGACTCTGGAGCATAAAAGAGTTACAACTGTCCCTCCGCATTGCCAAGCCCTAAAGCCCAACTCCAAATTTTCTCCACCCCATATTTCAAGACCTTCGTCAAATCCGCCAATTTCATCAAAGAACGATCTTGTTACTGCTATTGCACAACCGACTAATGTTGGACTATCTATAGCTTCTCCCGTATTTAGGTGAAATATAGTCTTATGATCTGGTACTTTCAACCATGTATACCTATTTCATAGATAGAGCAAAAAGGATGCACCAAATTCTGAGATAAGAAAATTGATAGCAAGTGTTACAAACAATACCTAAGTTCCCAGTTGAATGCACCAACGTGAAGGTGTTCTGTAGCCGGCAAGTATTCAATTGTACCAGTATCAATACCATCAACGTAAGGTTGAACGACAGCTTTCGGATATTTTTGCAGGTAAGCTAACATTGGTTCGAGCCAACCTTCGTTAGCCTCGCAATGAGCATCCAAAAATATTGAAACGTCAGCTGTAATTAATAAAATAACTGATTAAATAAAATTCATCTTAAAGTTTGTCAAAATTACCTAAAGCTGCTCTGTGACCAACCATCCTACTTCTTATTAGACCCATTCGTTTTGTGTTACGAATAACTCTTACTTTAGGTAACAATTTCATGTACTCGGTTAATGGCTTTTGAAGCCATATTTCCGTGCTTTTATCGTCAACAAGAATAATCTTTACAAAAAAAAGAATATAAGTTAGTATTTTCCTTTCAGTAAAGAGATCATAATTCTTATATATCAAACCTCGTCAAGTAGCATATCAGGTGACCTGTTTAAAATTGAATGGACAGTACGAATAAGCATTGACAATGCTTCGTTGAAAAATGGTATGATAACAGCAACAGTTGGAAGGGTCTTAGCATCATACTGTTTAGTTTTACAGACTTCTGGCCTGGTATCCCTAATTTGTCTATCCATAGATGTTCTATCACTCAATGTAACATTTATATTATAGTGTTCATCATTTGGTCTAAGCGGAGCTGCATATGTAAGAATTTCTTGTAATTTTCTTCTAATCTTATGTCTATCCTTATAAGCTGGCTTCATAGCAGGTTGGGAATACTCTATATTACTTTTCTCTGGAGAAAAAAAAAGTTATCTTTAGCTCTAAAAAAATAAAAATAATTTTATTTTCTTCCGTTTTTGTCATAAATCAATGTTACTTTTAATATAATAACCTTGTTGTTTAGGAAATGTGTCTTCTTCTTTAATATCAGTATTTAAAGTATTTTTATTTTTTGGCATAGTTCCTTCATTTACAGATTCCTTATTTCCTTCGATAGGTGGCTTATTATCATTTTTCTTTCGAAATGGATAATCAAGTAAAAGTTCTTTATCGTCTCCGGCTCCATCTGCATCAAAATCCATATATACATCCTTTTCATTTAAATTTTTATTCTTTAACATCTGCCTCTTTTCAAGTTGTAAATCATCGTATGTAGGCAAGTCAATTCGATCATGAAAGCTAAAGACCATGAAAACTGTTAAAACAGTCAAAACGATCACTAAGACAATAGTTTGTGGATGTTTAATCTTAAAAACTCCTCCGCCAAGTCTAAATTGCATATTTAACTTTTACTTTGGGGCGATGAAATCAAAAAAAATGCTAAAATTCAATGCGGCTAATGATCATTCTCGTGCAGCGTGACGATTCTCCTACGTGGTATAAAGGTATTAAACAGTAAATTTAACATAGAATGAGGCCTAAACGCTTCAATGACTCTCTTAAAATAAGTCTTTCTCTAAGCGATTCAATACTACTTTCTATCAGTGATATTTAAATAGCATTGAATGCCTAGAGAAATTTTTGGTGAATTGTTTTGTTTCGTTGCCATTTTTTTTATTATATATAAATGGAAATAAATGAAAATAAAACCAATTATTATCTTTGTTTTCGCATCCGAAGATGTCACTTTGTTCTACATTACGATTTTCTTATCTTAACTTGATAAAATAACATCGACACTTTTCAAGTTAAATCATCTTAGTAAATAATTTTTTTTATTGTAATATTTTATCAGTTGTCGACTTATGATAAAGAGCTAATAAGTGGAACGATTAAAGTAAAAGCTGTTGGAATGTTTAGGAAATTTTAGCTGAGCTTATAGATATAGATGAATCATCGCGAATTAGTTCAATATAATGGTCACATATGTTTGCAGGTAACTTCTATTCGTCTGTAGTCTATATAATCTACTTTGTTATTATTTAGTCAAACGTCTTATTATTGAAAATAGTCTCATTCTGTAGAATCAATACATATATAAATATAGATATATAAATTTATATATTTGTAATATGGAATATTTCCCGCGAATTCCCGCCAATTCTCGACCGGCTTTTGCCAAAAGGGAAAAAACAGAACTATTTTTTCTGTAAAATTTTAGATTACGATAAAAAATATGTTACAAAAACTTTTTCAAAAATATGTCCAATTGTCAACCTAAAGACAACTAATATGTATAACAAATTAAATTTATATCTAAAAGACTGATATTATTGCTAGTTTCGTTTGGTGTATTACTACGCGATCACGTGAACAGTTCTGCTCACTATCCGAAATATTTCTCGAATTTTTTGATTAAAAGTGGTTTATCGGTAATTATTTTAACTCTGTATATATAATTAAATAAACTGCACATTTTAATATAAAAAATGACTGTTGTCTTGATGGGACTGATCAACAACTGATCAAGAATGCTTTCAGGAAGCTCAAAAGTGTTTCTGTAAGTTGGCTATAGAGAATCGGAACCAAAACAGTGGCAAATAGGCAAATAAAAATTATAAATTTCACTTTTATTTCAGATTTTTCAAGAGAGACAATGCGTGGCGGAGGAACAGATAAAATTATCAATTCGGAAAATACACATGGAACCTTGAACACAAAATCAGAGATTTTTAAGAGATTCATGGACGAAGATACTGACTTAGTTTCTTCTTCGACTAAGGTTCTAGAAGTTGAGTATTCAAGTTTTGAGAGGCTTGAACAGAACCATTCTAACTATGAAAGTTATAAAGACATAAAATCGGAATGCATAAATGATATTCAATCGGAGATCATTCGGAAAGATGACAAGTACAGAATTAATTATTCCCATTGCGAAATTTCAACTATAGATACCCGAAAGTCAACCACTTACAATATATTAGACGAAAACTCTATTCTATCTTTGACAAACAGCAATTTTTGTGTTGAGGTTAAAGGGAAAAAGGAAAAACAATGTAATAGTGTATCCTATATGCGATCGCCTCTAAATGAGCTATGTACAAAACAGAATGATTCTAAATATATTTTGAGGTCCTCTTCATTCTTGGATAATGTTAGTTCGAAAAGTTGCGGTATTGAAGACACAGAGCAAACTGATCTAGAGTCTATCAAGATCAATATAGAAACTATTGCCCAACGTAATAGTTGCACCCAAGGTAACCTACTGCTGTCATTTGAAATGCCTGGTGAAACCCAGAATGATGAGTCAATTGATTTTGAGAATAATGACAGCCTGGTAAAACTGAAACCAGAACTTAGCGGCGATTTTAGTTACTACGATGACAAGTTGAAGTCTGCTCCACAGTATATATGTGTAATTGAGGCTATACGAGAATCAAACGAAAATTTATCATATGTCTTGTCTCTTAACTTAAAACAAGCAAGTTCCATAGGACGACAAGCTCCTAACGAGAAAGGAAACAACGATCCAGTCCACGACACTAAACCGGAATCAATCTTGAAAGATAATCCAAGGAGCGACGCACGAAGTATAACTCTTTCTAATTTTTCTAGTTTTGGTGGAGGTGGAGGAGGAGGAGGAGATGAAGATCCTCCAAGACGTACCGATATTTCAAAGGAACCAGTGAGTAAATTATTTATTAAGTATGTCGGTTTAAAAAATTCTATTGTAAATAGGATGATAATGAGGAAGCAGATGAAGATGAACAAATGTTAGAAAATTTTCTTTTGGGAATGGACTCTTACCAGCAGTTATCTCCTAAGATTATTGCAAAAATTAACAAGTTTCTGTTAAACCCTTCCATAGATGGGGCACTCGGAGCTGCTGTTAAACATTTTACCACTTGTAAGGATTTTGAATCTTGCGCATTGTGCGAAGCTATCTTAGAAATCCTGGCTCAGCATTTGAAAAACTGTTTTTATGATACATGCAACATAGTTTGGTGTCAACAATATCACAGCAAATTCCAAAGGAAACATAATCCAATGCTAACGTATAATTTCTTAATATTTATATCATTTTGTTCATTTATTTAAGATTATAAATTTTATTTCCAGACTCAAAAAGCCAAAATTTCAAGACCGATTGAGGAAGTACATGGAAGAACAAATAAATAAGGAAAAGACCTGTATAAAAGAACTCAAAAGGGAGATACTTGAGTGTTCTTCCTCAAGTTTTACCACCTCCAGTTTGACAAGGAATCCTGGAAAAGTAAGATACACAACAAAATATTCAGATTTTAAGTCCTTTCAAGGTAAAATTGATGTTAAATATATAAATGTAAGATATTATAATTTTATTGATTTCTAAAGATAATTTAGCAAATAGTCAAGTCTGTAACGAAGGATTTATATGGAAAAAAATGAGCAAGAAGATAAGCATTTTCAACGGAGGATATAAACTAAATGAAAATTATACCCAGCTATCTGGTTTGGGGAACAATAAAGGAGGGCAAGGAAAAATCTATCAAGTTAAAGATTTGGAAACTGGTTATATTTTTGCTATTAAGCAAGTAAGATATCTAAACTTTTTATTAACTTTTATATTACATTTTCAAGTTACAATTCTCTCTGTAGGAAGTTCTGGCAAAACATATAGAATACAATCTCTCTGAAGTCGAAACTTGGGCCAAGGCTGCGCTGGAAGATGACCAAATCGTCCAATTTTATGGTGTGATTAAGGAAAATGACAAATTAAATTTATTGATGGAGTACATTGAGGGGGAAGACCTCGAGTCTATGATAAAGACTTCAAAAAAGTTAAGCGTTAAGCAAACTATATTCTACATTAAAGGTGTTTGCCAACAACTATCAGTTCTCCATAAATTAAACATTGTTCACGAAGATATTAAAGGTATGCAGTTTATAATTAATTTATATACTACAAGTGTTTCTATCCAGCTGCAAACGTCATGGTTCGGCGAAGGAATGGTCGTCCGGTGCTGGTTGATTTTGGTCTGTCACGATTCCTAACAGAAAACCATAGGGGCTATAGAGGATCGATATTTGCTTTTAGTCCAGAGAAAGTAAGAGGTGAATACAATAAGGCAGCTGATATTTGGGCTATCGGTATAATGGCTGCCCATGTAATAACTGGAGAAGTACCTTGGGCAGATTGTCGAGGAGAAATTGTCTTTACCATAGGAATGTGTAAGAGACCTCCGATACTGGAGAAATTAAGCAAATATACTTCATCAAAGAGGTCTCTGAAAGATTTTTTTGATAAAGTTTTTGAAATCGAACACAAGAAAAGGATTGAGATAGATAATCTGTTGAGACATACCTTATTTAGGGAAGTTACTTACACTGACGAGATGTCAATGCCTGCTACATTAAGATCCCGACAGAAATCGAGAAATTTAAACGTGTTTAGTGATGAAAATTCACCAATGGACACATCAGTACCGGATGAAGATATTATGTCGTCAACATTCTTCAACATAATGGATAGAATCAGTCACATCCGTATTCCCGAGGAAGTTTCAAACAGCTTATATAGTCTAGAGGAAATGAAACTGTTAACAGAATTTTTGAAGTCGTATCCCGATCCTGAACACTTAGAAACTTTTATATTGGAAGTTGCTGGATCAACAAGACCAAGCCAACAGCAAACTAGAGTGCTAATTCCCAATAAGCAGGTTCCACTTCCAGTTTTTTTACAGCAAGAAAGAATGGCAACTCCTGATAGACAGGCTCCACTACCAGCTGTTTTACAGCAAGAAAGAGCGGCAACTCCTTATAGACAGGCTCCACTACCAGCTGTTTTACAGCAAGAAAGAGCGGCAACTCCTAATAGGCAGGCTCCACTACCAGCTTCTTTACAGCAAGATAGAATGGCAACTCCTAATAGGCAGGCTCCACTACCAGCTGTTTTACAGCAAGAAAGAGCGGCAACTCCTAATAGGCAGGCTCCACTACCAGCTTCTTTACAGCAAGATAGAATGGCAACTCCTAATAGGCAGGCTCCACTACCAGCTGTTTTACAGCAAGAAAGAGCGGCAACTCCTAATAGGCAGGCTCCACTACCAGCTTCTTTACAGCAAGATAGAATGGCAACTCCTAATAGGCAGGCTCCACTACCAGCTGTTTTACAGCAAGAAAGAGCGGCAACTCCTAATAGGCAGGCTCCACTACCAGCTTCTTTACAGCAAGATAGAATGGCAACTCCTAATAGGCAGGCTCCACTACCAGCTGTTTTACAGCAAGATATTAGTAGACCCTCAGCTCAAAATCTTCCGCAAGTTGTGTGTGATGAAAATAAGTCCATAGAACAAGAAATAAACCAAGGGGTACAAAGAGTTGATTCTGATCAACTTCCCGATTTTGAGGCTCTAATACACCCTATGCTTTCTATGAATATCAGGGAGATTGATGATTCTGGGAGCAGCACAGAAATTGAACCTGAAAAACCAACCCATCAATCGAATATAAGCAGTTTAGCATTTGAAGATTTTTTGAGAAATGATTTAGCTGTAATAGATGACGGAAGTAACCAATTCGGGACTCTAAGGGACGATGACAGCAGTGTAGAGAGAGATTCGATAGATTCCAACATAAATGAGGATGAACCTGAGGTGGTAATAAAATTTTCATATTTGTTTGTTAATTGAATAATTATCTGATTTTTCAAATTAGGATTGGTTTGATAAGGAACTGTCATCTATAGAAAATGACTCAACTATAAAATTTATTTGTGAAGGTTCTGAAGACAAGGAATATGGACTTCGTAGGATGGAAACGTGGTCAAATATTCTTAAACTTATGGCGAATAAATTTCATGAAGACGGAGAAAAAAGGCGATTTGTAGTCTGCTATAACAATAGTGGAAGACTAATTGATCCTGGAGAGAAAGTAAATCCAAGTGACGATAGAGATCTAAGAACTGTTGTGGTGAAACGTTGGAATAGAAGCTACTCATGGTTCTTAGATGAACAAGGGCACATTAAACACGACCAGCAAACTCCCTAATCTTAACACAATTATTATGTTATTTATCTTTTATATAATATCTAAATCTGCACTTTAAACTTGTCCACCCGATGATATGCCATATTTACACATGATTTTAAAATATACAATATAATATATCAATATAATCCATTATAAAATTTTATTTTTCTTACCTTAACAAATACAATTAGAAGAAAAAAACCATATATGCAATCTAGATAAAGGACATACTATTAGTGACTTGTAGACCTATATCATTATAGTATAAAAGTTAAAATGAGCGGTAAATTAATTGACAAATAGAATGTAAGAGAACTTTATCGCACATATGGGTTCTGTTAAGAAAAGGCTGAAAAAATGTATGAAATTTGGTGAAAATTACAATAAATACTTATTGAACTTCAGTTATTTGGAATCGTTGGATGAAAGGGATATATTAATTATTAATGATTTAATTATACTAAAGTCTCAAAATAATCCATTTTTGGATAAAAATGGTACGTCTTTAGATTTACAAAGTTTAATAACAAAGAAATATTTTGGAAATAATTCCAATAGTTCTGTTTTCCTTCAAAATATGAGGATAAATGATAAAGATATAATTAAGAAAGTTTATAAATATAGTAAAAAAGCAGAAGCAGAAATGGAAATTTCCGTATTAGTCAGAATGAATAGCTCTAGTTTTTTTCCAGATGTTTATGCAATTAAGTTTGGTGAATATAATATTAGTATTTTTATGAAAAAAATTGAACATTCTCTACAAAATTATTGCTATAAAAAGGATTTGAATTTTTTTCAATTGAGATGCATTTTTCGTGATGTATTAGCCGCAGTTTCCTCCTTACATAAGGAAGGTATCGTTCATGAGGACATCAAAGCCGATAATATTGTAATAGAACGCTGTTTTAGAGGAGGTAAACATTCGTTCAAAGGTCACTTAATTGATTTTGGCCTCTCTCAATATGAATGTTGTCGTAGAGTATATTACGAAAGTGGTAACGTACTAACAAGTAGTCCAGAGAAAGTAAACTGTAAAGGAGAGAGATGCAACTATAAATTAGATATATGGTCAATTGGAATTTCTTACTTGCAGGCCAAATTACGATCGAACTTGATTTATCCATTAAAAGAGCCAAATAGGTTTAATTGTCTCCTTCATATAGGCCAATTGCGAAATCTTCATAATGATGCTATTTATGAAACTTTGCAAAAATTTCGCTCAGAAGAAGGTCCAGTTAATTCTTCAATATTAAACTATTTTCCTAAATTGCAAACTTTACATCAAATGGAAATTGAATTTCTTAAAGCTACTTTAGCTATTGATCCTTCAAAACGAAAATCTGCCAATGAAATTTTACAATTGGACCTATTCTATTGCTTAAATGATTAACTAATTAGCAATGTATATAATTGTTATGATTCTTTTTATAGTATTTTCCTCGTAATTAACGTTAATTACAAAGAAAGAGCATATTCCTTCAAGTAGTTACCATTTGTCTTTAAATTAGTACAATTGACTTATATACACATATATAGTATATGTATATATGTCAATTTAATAGTCCAAGTGACTTTTTATACTGTAACCATCTCTTTTTCTATATAAAATCTAAAGGAAAATAGAGAA
Organism: Dimorphilus gyrociliatus; assembly: GCA_904063045.1. Taxonomy (NCBI): domain Eukaryota; kingdom Metazoa; phylum Annelida; class Polychaeta; family Dinophilidae; genus Dimorphilus; species Dimorphilus gyrociliatus. The sequence continues at coordinate 2,021,395 of CAJFCJ010000002.1, read as the reverse complement.
GCGGATAACGTTCTCTAGTTTCCTCGTAAAGACTTTAATATTTCTGTTTTGGAAAAAAACAGAAGACAAAGATATTTTCATTTAAGGATGATATTCCCTAAAATATATATTATGTAAGACCCTTGCAGAAACAACGTATACATAGTATATAGTTAAACTGCTTATCTAAATAAAGTATTTAAGAAAGTCCTCAATATTAGCCAACTTTAAGAACTTTGTCCCTTGCCATTATAAAAGTGACAACAACATTGATTTTTAGATTTTTATTGTTTTTTACGTTGTTTTATTAAAGAATAAATGATTTTAGCGTCATTTATGATTGTCAAATTAGCAATGCTTTCTAATAGGAAGAAATTCTTGATAGTTTCAAAGGAAATATTCAATATTTTTCTAAATCACAGAGCAATTTAGGATCTATTTTTAAATTTTAAACTTAGCCTATAAAAGGGTAAAATACCTCTTTTTTTCTATTCTTATAAGAATATACTATTGAAATAATGAATGTCCTATATTTTAATTCCTATCCTTAGAATTTTCTGCGGAGGGCTTTACATGACAGGCCCATCGATCAATATCGGCCTGTTGAAACACTTGCAAAAATATAACCAGCAGTTCTAAACCATATCGTTGACCAGTAAAATCAATCTTGTCTTTTCTACCTGAAATAATACAAATGTTACGATTTCTTACAACTGGATTATTCGACGCTGATTTGCAGTAGCTGGCACAGTGAAGAAAGTGTGCAATTTGATTTGAGAGAAGAAAGTCACGTGCAACTCTGACAGGATATTAAGAAAAAAAAGGGGAAGTTTTTACTCCTTTGGATGCCTACTCCAGAAAATTCTTTGACTTTTGAGGAGGAGAACGAGAATCAAGGTTTAGAAACTCCTACTGAAGAATGCGTTCTTTCATGCCATCCCTTATCTGCTCCTATTAACGAACAAGGAAAGGATATTAAAAAACATGTCGCAACCGATATTCGAACTGGGACAGTGTCCTTAAGTTTTAGCGACCTTAAGGTTACTTCTCTTGAAAAGACAGGATTTACTGACATATGCAATTTAAATTGGATAGATTTACAAAAAAAGGATAAACCTGGAACTATGATTCTTTTAAGCAATCCGTCGAACCCTCTTGTACCAGAAAACGGTCATTATAATGAAAACGTTAGCTTTGAAAAGACGCAATTCATTGCTGAAGGAGCTTTTGCAAGGGTTCTTCTTGCAAAGGATAAAAAATCAAAGAAAAAATTTGTTCTGAAAGAATATAAAGTGACAGAAACCTATTTAGATATGGTTTTGACTGAAATAAAAGTCTTATCAATTTTGGGGTCGTACGATAATTTTCTTTCCTTCTATGCATTCTGTTATTTCTCATCGACAGTCGCTGTTTTTATGGAACAGTTCGAAGGTCAAACATTTTGTGTTGATCTTCGATCATTTGTTCATGATTATAATCCAACAACTTACGAACTAAGGACAATCTTTAAAGACATAACAGAATGTCTATGCATTATGCATAGTAAAGGGATACAGCACGAGGATATTAAACTGGAAAATATTTTAGTGGCGAATGTTAAGGGAAAACTTCAGGCGAAACTTATAGATTTTAATTGTTCAAGATTCCAAGACGACATTTGCAAATTCAGAGGTAACCTTCTATCTTGGAGTCCCGAGAAAATCACAAGGAGTTCCTATGATTATAAAAATGACATTTGGTCTTTAGGCATATCATACTTGACTGCCAAAACGAAATCTATATACATCTATTTACATGTAGAGGAATATACGGAACCCTTACAATTCCTCTATCAATTAGGACGGCTCTCAAAAATTGTAGGAAATAATGAAATGCACGAAGATCTAATTAAAATGAGATTGGGAGAACACGAACAACTGCAATTAATGAAATATTCATCATCTTTAGCAGATATGAAAAACTACGAACTTGATTTTATTTTGGCTACTTTATCAATTGATCCATTGAGACGGCTAAGTTCTTGTGAACTTCTCAAACTGGCAATTTTTAAAGATCGTAAGTAAAAAAGATATAATTATCATTCATAAGTTATGAACTAATTTAAATATTTTAAACAGTTTCTCAAACTCTACAAGAACTGCCTATGGAAAATTAAAGCTACGTCAGCTAGTTTTTAAGACTATAGGCCTTTAATCTTCTTCCTGTTTTAGGAAAGTCACGAACTGTTAAACGAACATACAAAAATTTTTTACTTTATCATTATTATATTATTGAATAGTTAGAAATCTCTTGCACGAAGTTGAAGTTTGCTTGTTTGTTTTTTTACAGAGTAATTCTATTGTTTATACACTTTATTTTGTTTATTATGTGTATAGTTGTTATGGTATAGAATATACGATTATTACTCATCGTTTATGTTTAAAACGAAATAAAAAAAACACACGATATATCGTAATAACTTCCTCTTTGTTACAGACGAAATGTGCAAAGTTATTCTACGTAGATCACAGTGGGATATCTAGTAGAAGTTTTATAGAAGGCTTTCTTAAAAATTTACCGCGGAAATTGGACACTGTCCAACAAATTCTAAACTCACATGTGAGCGATAATATGTACTGTAGCATCTTCAATCATGTTTTCTAATGAATTTAAATCCTTTATACATAATGAGTATCTTTCGCAAGTAAATAATTTTTCCTCTCACCGAATAATGTCATTGTAGAGATACTAATTTTTAAAATCTATTTTCTAAAGATTGTTAAAAATGCTGAAGAAGAGAGTTACAAAGTTGAATTAGATAGTCTTTTGGATCAACTATCAAGACCATATCTCCTAACTTCTCTAAGAGTGAACACTTTAAAAATTTCAACTGAAGAGGCTGTAGTCTTATTAGAAGAAATTTTGAAAAAGGTTTACATTAAATGTTAATTGGTCTAAATTCTAAAGTTATATTCTTAATAGCAAAATGCCCAGAAAAGAACAAATTTTGTTCCATACCAACATTCTATACTTAAAGATACTATTTGTATAAATGGAGAAGGTCCCTTTGATAGGCAAAGTTACGAAGAAGAAATAATTGTTGATATTCGATGCGGGTCATCGGTAATGAAAGGTGCAGATGTTTACGCTCAGGGAGTCCTCGGGTGCCATCCAGGTTACATTTTCTTAAACTCTAAAATAATAGCATTACAAGTACTTTTTTGTTTTTTTTGCTTTCGAAAAGGAATTAAGAAAAACGATCTAGTTTCAGTTTGGGCTGATCTTGAAGGAAAATGTCTTAAAGGTTTCCTTAAGAGTTATCAAGGAAAGAAACTATTCCTAGGGAATGGCGTTAGTCAATTTGATAGAGACGACTTCTTCAGCGGGAGAGCTATACAGTGTGTTAATTAAATAATAATAAAGCTTACGCTTTCATTTGAACATAAAATCTATAATTTTCAGAGGGGTTGGTGTTAGTATGACAGAGCCTATATACGCATTACCAAGTTTGAATAATGTCCTCCCAGATATACTATTTCCTCAAAATATTCCTTCAATTATTTGCTCTTACGCATTAGATCCTCAACAAGATGATCTTGTTCTGGATATGTGTGCAGCTCCTGGAGGCAAGACAACTCATATTGCAACTTTGATGCGTCAAAAGGTAGTCACTAGCAAATGAACAAGATTTTAATACGTAAATCTTTCCGATTTTTTAGGGTCAGGTGATCGCAATAGATAAAAATACACCAAAAGTGGAAAAAACCCGCAAGAACATCATCTCTTTGGGTTTAGACAATATAAAAGTTTACAAATACGATAGTTGCAAATTATGTAAAGATCAATGTAAATTTTGTAATTCTGTAATTAATAGCTTATATCCTAATATATTTTCATAATTTTTCCAGGTGAAAATGATATGCTTGAACCTCCTTTTGAGCCAGAAACCTTCGATAAAATCTTATTGGATGCCCCTTGTAGTGCGTTGGGTCAGAGACCTCTACTAAATTGTGATTCGAACGTTAAGTCTCTCAAGTCTCATGCTATTTATCAACGTAAATTAATTCCAGTGGTAGTACATTCTTTCTTCGTTAAGTAATGAATATTAAGTTGTGGTAATTTACAGGCTGAAAAACTGTTAAAAAAAGGAGGAATACTTGTGTACAGCACTTGTACCATTATTGTATCAGAAAATGAAAATCAAGTTGGATGGATTTTGGAAAAATATCCAAGTTTAAAATTAATTGAACAGCCATTCTATTTAGGCGATAGAGGTATTGAAGTTGAGAAGTTATCAGAAGAAGATAGACTGTTGTTACAACGATTTAATCCGTTGAACAATCAATTAGGCTTTTTTATTGCTAAATTTATAAAACAATAGAATATATGCTAAAAATAGACCTATACTGATATTTTCACTTCTCGGTAGAAATTTTGCTCGATTGATACTTAAGTACAAAAGTAAAAACTTCGTTCATCTCGGATACAAAGACATTATATTTACAGCTCAAGATGGTTAATATTTCCATATACTGTACAAAAGATTTTGTATCATATTTTTAAGAGTACACAAAAGAGGAGATAACAAAGGCAAATAGGGAATAATGTAAATTATTTCCCCTTATTATTTATACTTAAAAATACTTCCTAAACAATCTTAATATTAAATATTATATTAAATGTACGTTGTTTATTTAATTTTTATTACCTTTTACAATATTTTTATCATTTTCAGATTTTATAAACAAGCTTTATATTTGGTAGCTACAGAATTATTTTATAAAAGTTTATTGTTATATTTACAGGTTGTTTGCTTCTTTTTTCTAAAAGACATCTGATATTTAGATAAAGCAAAGCTTTCTTAAAAGAAGTTTAATATGAACTGTATTATAAATCTAAATAAACATGGAAAGTAAAGCTTGTTCGGTTATTATTTGACAAAATAACGAACTGCAGTCAATAAATGCATAAGTTGTTTTTTGATATACTGTATATTTAAAAAACATTTTAATTAATTAGATGGCGTTGGTGTGTTTAGTTAATTTGAGTAAAATCAAAAACCTTGACCGTGACCGTGTCTGTTGAGTTTTTTTAAGCTTAGTCACTTTTTTCACCAAAATTTGGTAGCCACTGCCTTGAAAAATTTGAAATGCCAAGAATAGAGACGGAACTTAAATTAGACTTTAAAGATGTTCTTTTCAAGCCTAAACGCAGCATGATCAAGAGTAGATCTGATGTTCGTTACTATTAGCTCTCTTTCAAGGAAATTTTATTTGTTTTAATAAGTAAATTTTTATTTTTAGGTAGATCTAACTAGAGAATTTGTGTTCAAAAATAGTAATAGAAAATATGAAGGTATACCAATAATGGCTGCAAATATGGACACGACGGGTACATTTGAAATGGCTAAAGTATTGTCGAAGAAAAAGATGTTCACCTGTATTCACAAGCATTATACAGTTTCTGAATGGAAAAAATTTGCAGATGAAAATCCAGGAGCGTTAAGTTATATGGCTGTTTCAGTTGGTATGGCAAGTGGAGATATGGAAAAACTTGGAGAAATCCTTAAAGTCGCTGATCTTCAATACATATGCGTAGACGTTGCAAATGGTTATTCAGAGCATTTCGCCATTTTTGTCAAGAATGTTCGAGAGAAATATCCTAACCACGTGATAATGGTAATGAAGCTATTTTTGATAACTATTCATAAGTATTGTATGTAATCATGTATTAAACTATTTTTAGGCTGGTAACGTTGTTACCCCGGAAATGGTCGAACAATTGATAATATCTGGAGCAGATATAATAAAAGTTGGAATAGGCCCTGGCTCTGTATGTACAACTAGAAAGAAGACAGGAGTAGGATATCCACAGCTAAGCGCGGTGTTAGAAGTAAGTTATATATTTTAACATGAAAACTATTTGTACTTAGTATATAAATAGTGTGCGGATGCTGCTCATGGCCTGGGAGGTCATATTATATCTGACGGCGGATGCACTTGCCCAGGTAATAAATCATCAAACCCTGTTTTATCTATACTATAGCAAACGAACTAGTGAATTATCATTAATTGTTGTAGGAGATGTGTCGAAAGCTTTTGGAGCTGGTGCTGACTTTGTAATGGTTGGAGGCATGCTTGCAGGCCATGATGAGTCTGGCGGAGAAATAATTGAACGCAATGGTAGGAAGATGAAGCTCTTCTATGGTATGGCGAGTTCTACAGCCATGGAAAAACATCAGGGTGGAGTTGCTGAGTACAGGGCATCAGAAGGCAAGACGGTTGAAATAGAATATCGCGGTCCTGTCTTAGACACTGTAAAAGATGTATTGGGCGGCGTACGTTCGACGTGTACGTATGTAGGGGCCAGCAAATTGAAGGAATTATCTAAGCGTACAACTTTTATAAGGGTATCTCAACAACTTAATGAAGTATATTCAGCTTTTCATGTACGAAACTAGATCAAATGAAGAGATCAGCTTATAGATATGTTATTACGTACTTTGCATAATTATTCTATCCAAATATATGCGATTGATTTCCTTACAAACAAGAACAAGTTATATATTTCCATCTAGCGTACAAACAACTTGAGACTTTTGTTTTTCAGAGAAATATACATTACGGCTTTCTTTTATGTCATATACAGGTTAGAATACGACATTTTAAACGCTTCAATATTTACAGATAATAATGAACTATAGAATCGTCTCTTGTTTCTAATTTGCATTTGTAAAATTGCCACGAATTTCCAGCAATTTTGGTCACGTGACATTACTTTAATCGGGCTACTATTTCAAAATCAACTACTTACAAATCCCGTTCGGAATCTTTTGCTCAAACGAGATGACAGTTCATTTCCGGTTCGCCTTATTTTTTGATTTGTTTGTAAAATACTGTTGAAATTTTTACCTAAACAAAATCAATTTTCCATTTTCTTTTTTGAATTTGTTGGCATTTATTATATCATGAAAGTTTCAAATCTTTTCAAAGTTATACTACTAGTTAACTGTGGTTTAATTAAGATTATACATGGAGCAGTGAGCAAATCGGCACTGTGTGGAGGTTAGTTTTTAAAAGTTATACAATAAAGTACTTAATTTTGATCGGCAACAGCTTGTCTAGCCATTGTCAATGAAGTTAATCATGATATTTCGCAAGCAAACCCTAAGGAAAAACTTCAAATCGGAAGTTTTAGAATTGACTCAAAAGGAAATCAAAATTTACAAGAAGTAACTTTACTAGTTAATAAAATCATACACTAAATTTATATTTTCAAACTTATGAATAGGTTTCCTTTGCCCGATCGGATGTTCATTTAACTGATGTATTTGAATCTGTATGCAGTAAGCTATCGGACTATAAACCAAGCTCGAAAGATGATGATACCGACACATTTATTCGTACAAAAACTTTTCTTGGAGATGAGGTTCCTGCAGAAAGCTACACACAATCAGAAGAGTCTATGAAAAGCGCCTGTGAATATTTCTTAGAAGAGCACGATGAAGATGATATGATAAAATTATTCAAAGATCCCAATAAGGATGTTATGGTTGAATTTTGCGTAAAAGAAACAGGTATGATATATAAACTCAACAATAAATTTGGTGAAATTTTACACTATTTTATCATTTAATAGGAACCTGTGATTCTCATGCTCCAACTAAATTTGCTATGGCAAATGCCGTAGCTATGCAGGAAGCTTTAACTGCTAAAGAGGAAAGATTAAAAAGAGAAGAAGAAGAGAAAAAAAGACAGGAAGAGGAAGAAAAGTTGAGGGCAAGCGAGGAACCCGCTGAACAAGAAGGCGATGAAGAAGCTGATGAGGAAGGTGGTGAGGAAGGTGGAGAAGGCGATGTTGAAGAACCACCTATGGCAGTAGATGAAACGAATACCATGTCAGAAGGTGATTCTCCATCGCAGGCTGAACCAAAAATTGAACTTTGAAGGTGATCTAGGTAAATTAGGTGTTTCAATCTTGGTCTATTGCTTTTCTTAATGTTGTTCACAAAATTTTGTTGAAGAAATATCTATACTAAAATAATTGTATAGTAATATTTGTCCTTAACTGAACTACACTAATGAATACAGTTAAATAATTGCTAATTGTTAATCAATTTCACTGTCTTTCAATTATTTATTTCCTTCACTTTTAAACTTTTGTCTTTATTTAAGTTTAATAAATAGCTGTTGAATTACTGTTATAGTATCAATTTTTGACCTTTTAACTCTTTTGATAACTTTTTATCAATATTTATAGGCCTGTTGGCTTCTGTGATTATTAGAACCAAATCAAGGAAATCTCTAAAACAATATTTCAAATGCAAGTTAACGTTTTTTTTGCAGGGAAAATTTTCGAAATTGGAAAGGAAAGGATAGGAAAAATTGCACTTTCCTAACAATAACAATTATGATATTAAGGACCTTCAAGAGTATTGTTTTTAGCAAACTAAGTAGATATTTTCGTATTTTGTCTAGAAATTACATATTAACTCAACTTATATAGAAAATTATTTTGAGAACCACCTACAGATAGTGGTTTTATATGGCCTAGATACAGATAGCTATGTATAAACAGGTATAGGTCTCTTTTAGCTAAATAGTTGGCATTCATATGAGAGTAGAAATTATAGCGAATGCCGAAAATAATAATAACTGTGTATGAAATGAAATAGAAGGAGTTGAATGATACTAATAAAAAGTTTATAAAAGAGTAACGCAACACAATTAATTACTGTAATAAAAATTTCCAATAAATCTTAGGAGGAGAGATTGGATTCGGCGGGACCAAGGAAGATTTTATTTAATCTAGTTATATAAATATTTAACTTTCTATAATAGTTATTTTTAAACATCTGAAAATTTTTATTGTTTCATTTCTCTCTAAATTATGATTATATTTAATTAGTGATAGTTTCAATTATAAACAAACTTCCATAGTTTACGCGGTTATACGAATGGCTAGTGTTTGAAAAAAGAAGATATTTTTGCACAGGCACGTGCCATGTGTTGTTTTGCAGTCTTTTTTCAGCCTCTCTGCAAGTGTGGAGTAGAGAATTGCAGTCCGAAAATAGCCTTGCTCAGCAAATTGCAATGCAGTTTCCTTATCCGTACATAGGGGGCGTTTTCTATATAAAAAGACCGGCTTTGAAATTTTCGTTGCTGAACGTTTCGAAATGGCGAATCCTGAAGATCCTGATTATCCTTTTCTCTTTATTGACAAGAAGAAGCTTCTTGAAGAGGCTTTGCCTTACGACGGTTTGTAGTTTGTAACTTTTTCATTTAAATTAGCCAACTTAATTCCAAATAACTTTAGGTAAGAAGAACGTATGGATACCCGACGGAAAAAATGGCTATCTCAGAGCCGATATCGAATCAACAAAGGGAGACGACGTCACCGTCTTGACAGAAAAGATGGAAACCAGAACTGTAAAGAAAGATCAATGTCAACAGATGAATCCTCCGAAATTCGAAAAAATCGAAGATATGGCTAACATGACTTATTTGAACGAGGCCAGCGTACTTTACAATTTGAAATCAAGATATCAATCTGGCCTAATTTACACCTATTCTGGTTTGTTCTGCGTTGCCATCAACCCATACAGAAGATTGCCAATTTATACGATGCAAGTTGTAAACAAATTCAAGGGAAAGAGAAGGAATGAAATGCCTCCTCATTTGTTCTCCATCGCTGATAACGCTTACCATAACATGCTTCAGGCAAGTTAACTTTTCAAAATGATTGAGCCATGAAAAGGAACATTATTCTTGAGATATAAAATATATTAATTTTTCTTTTGTATTGCTTTTATAGGACAGAGAGAATCAATCTATGTTGATCACTGGTGAATCTGGAGCCGGAAAGACAGAAAACACCAAGAAAGTTATTTCGTACTTTGCTCTTGTTGCAGCTGGACAGTCCACAAAGACTGAAGAAGGAAGCAAGAAGGCTTCCCTAGAAGATCAAATCGTACAGGCTAACCCTGTACTTGAAGCATACGGTATGCGCTCCCTTCTATCACCAGATCAAACAAAAAAAAAATTTAACAAAAAGCCTACCAGCGTACACGTAATCGCACACAACTGGAGCCCATATTTTACACCCGAAATACATATCCCAGGCGTTTGCATACCTCCTTTCCCCACCTATAAACGATAGGGGGGGAATTCTTTTTTTAGAAAGGTAAACATAACGTTATTGAGGTCAAGTACGCTGACTAGTTATCTTGAGATTATTTTTGGATTATTTTACCCATACATCTATACATATACTTTAGCATATAGTTTTAAATCAATATCTTCTATTAATCCATTTATTTTGATGATTTATTCATTATTTACTTATTATGTTTATTATTTAAATACAAACAGGTAATGCCAAGACTGTACGTAACAACAACAGTTCAAGATTCGGTAAATTCGTAAGAATCCATTTCGGTACAACTGGAAAAATTGCTGGAGCGGATATTGAAACTTGTGAGTTGAGAAGAAACCTCAGAATTTTCTCCCTTTTTTCACCTTTTTCCCTAAATGAAAGAACCGTATCCCCCCAGTATCCTATAGATGCCGAACTTTTTAAACTATACTGCTGCAGTAAAAAAAGAAGAAACCCCTCTTTAGCCCTTTCCCTGTACACAATAGATAGGCGAAGATGACAAAAGTTATTAAAGTTAATATCAAAAAAAGGCTCATGGGATCACCGAAGACGGTAGGTGGCGCTAGCGAGCCGATAAGCGCTGCGAATAAATTTTGTCTAAGTTAAAAAAGTTGCTTGTACTACGTTCGCCTAGTTATTTATAATTTACCCTATTTTTTTATAACTTTTACTCTTTCTGCTGCCTACAATTTCCTTTTTAGCTGATTTGTTTTATTTTCAAGAATGCACTATAAATACAGTACATGTAATATATATATATATATATATATATATATATTTATATGTATATTAATAATTATGTACTATATAAATAATTCATAATTGATAATAGCTATGAACAAAAAAAGAAACAAAGCAGTTTTATCCAGTTTTTTGTTACTTGAGTAAAGTTCATCAGTTAAAAAAGTTTGCTTAATTTGAACAAACTGTGTTGTTTCACATTGATTTATTATATCTTAGAAAAGCTTACTGATGGTCTCTTTAATGAAACAGATCTATTGGAGAAATCCAGAGTAACTTACCAACAACCTGGTTTGGAACGTAACTACCACATCTACTATCAATTGACATCCGAGTTTTCTAAAGAGTTATGTGATAAACTCCTTGTTGCACAGGATCCTGGTTTGTACCATTACATCAACCAGGGATGCTTGTCTGTAGATAATATGGACGATGTTGAGGAAATGAAGATTACTGATGAGAGTTTTGGGGTTTTGGGCTTTAGTGATGATGAAAAAATGGGTAAATTTTAATTATAGTTACGTTAATAGACTATAATACTAATTAACGTATTTTCATTATTTGATAGGAATGTATAAGTGTACTTGTGCTATCTTGTGGTTCGGTGAAATGAAATTCAAGCAGAGACCTCGTGAAGAACAAGCCGAAGCTGATGGAACCAGTGAAGCTGAGAAAGTTGCTTTCCTCCTCGGAGTTAATGCTGGTGATTTGTTGAAGAGTTTGCTAAAGCCAAAGGTTAAAGTTGGTAACGAAATGGTTACCAAAGGTCAAAATCTTAACCAAGTTAACTTTGCTGTTGCTGCTTTGGCTAAAGCCTTATACGATCGTATGTTTAAATGGTTGGTAGCTAGAGTTAACAAGACTCTCGATACCAAAAATAAGAGGCAATACTTTATCGGTGTACTCGATATTGCTGGTTTTGAAATCTTCGAGTATAACACATTTGAACAATTGTGTATCAACTACACCAACGAAAGATTGCAACAGTTTTTCAACCATCACATGTTCGTTTTGGAACAGGAAGAATACAAGAAGGAAGGTATCCAATGGGAATTTATCGATTTCGGTATGGATTTGCAACAATGTATCGATTTGATTGAAAAACCCATGGGTATCTTGTCCATTTTGGAAGAAGAATGCATGTTCCCCAAGGCTTCTGACAAGTCTTTCTTGGGTAAATTGTATGAAAATCATATGGGCAAATCTAAGAACTTTGGTAAACCAAAACCCAACAAAAATGCTAAGTACGAGCCCCACTTTGAATTGTACCATTATGCTGGAACTGTACAATACAACATCGCTGGATGGTTGGATAAGAACAAGGATCCTATCAATGACACCGTTGTTCAATTGTTGCAAGCATCTAAAGAACCTTTAGTATCACTCTTCTTTGCTGAACCAAAGGACGATGCTGCAGGAGGTACTAAGAAGAAGAAGAAGGGTAGCGCTTACCAAACCATCTCTGCAGTTCACAGAGTCAGTTTACATAACTACCCTAGATTTTGTTAGTTTATCGAATTTCATTCTCTGATCTTATTTTACAGGAATCTTTGAACAAATTGATGGCAAACTTAAAGAGCACACAACCTCATTTCGTTCGTTGTATCATCCCGAACGAAAACAAACAACCAGGTTCATATCCTTTTTTGAAATACATAGGTGGCGCTGTTAAGCTGATGTATATATAAGGAAATATGCACCGCATAGCACGTTTACATAACACTCCACCTATCGTATATTTGAAAATCTAATTATTTTTATTACTCACTTATTAAAAATTTTAAATATTCTTCAATGATAATAGGAGAGGTTGATGCTGGACTTATCCTTCACCAACTGCAATGTAACGGTGTGTTGGAAGGCATCAGAATCTGCCGAAAAGGCTTTCCTAACAGAATGATCTATTCTGAATTTAAACAACGTTATTCTATCCTTGCTCCCAACGCTGTCCCTCAAGGGTTCGTTGATGGCAAAGTTGTTACTGAAAAAGTCTTGGCAGCCATTCAACTTGGCGAAAATGATTATAGATTGGGTCATACCAAAGTTTTCTTCAGGGCTGGTATCCTCGGTCAACTTGAGGATATGAGAGACGATAAATTGTCGAAGATCTTGTCTCTCTTCCAAGCCCACATCCGTGGTTATATGATGAGAAAGAATTACAAGAAACTCCAAGATCAACGTGTTGGATTGTCTGTTATTCAGAGAAACATCAGAAAGTGGTTGACTCTAAGAAATTGGCAATGGTGGAAGTTGTACACAAGAGTCAAGCCTTTGTTGTCTATTGCTAGACAGGAAGATGACATGAAGAAGAAGGAAGAAGAATTAGAAAAGGCTAAGGAGCTGTTGGAGAAATTAGAAAAACATAAGAAGGAGTTGGAAGAACAGAACGTAACTCTACTTCAAGCTAAGAATGATCTCTTCCTTCAACTTCAAGCTGAGCAAGATACTTTAACAGAAAGAGAGGAGACAATCCAAAAATTGATCACCCAAAAGGCTGATCATGAGTCCCAATTGAAAGAAATGGAAGAAAGATTGCAAGAGGAGGAAGATGGTGCCGAAGCTCTTGAAGAAACAAAGAGAAAGATGGAGCAAGAGTGTGAAAATCTTAAAAAGGATGTTGAAGATTTGGAATTGAATCTTCAAAAGGCCGAACAAGATAAGCAAACTAAGGATAATCAGATCAAAACTTTGAATGACGAGATGGCTCTTCAAGATGAGCAAATCGCTAAACTGAATAAAGAGAAGAAGAACCTAGATGAGAACCTCAAGAAAACTCAGGATGATCTAGCAGCGGAGGAAGACAAATGTAACCACCTGAATAAGCTCAAACAAAAGCTCGAGCACCAAGTTGATGAGCTCGAGGATAATCTAGAACGAGAAAAGAAGATGAGAGCCGATGTTGATAAGGTTAAGAGAAAACTAGAGGGCGAATTGAAACAAACCCAAGAAACTGTCGATGACTTAGACAGAGTAAAGAGATCCTTAGAAGAAAACATCAAAAAGAAGGATAGCGAGATCTCCAACCTTAACTCAAGGTTAGAAGATGAGCAATCTCTTGTTGCCCAACTCCAAAAGAAAATCAAAGCTCTTCAAGCTAGAATTGAAGAACTCGAAGAGGAGTTGGAAGCCGAGAGAGCTGCCAGGTCCAAGGTTGAAAAACAGAGGGCCGAATTATCTAGGGAATTAGATGAATTGTCTGAACGTTTGGATGAAGCTGGAGGTGCAACTCAGGCCCAAGTAGACCTTAATAAAAAGAGAGAGATGGAATTGCAAAAGTTAAGAAGAGATCTAGAAGAACAACAGATCCAACACGAGCAAACCGCCGCTCAGCTTAGAAGGAAACAACAAGATGCCGTTAATGAATTGACTGAACAATTAGATCAACTTTCCAAGGTTAAATCCAATATGGAGAAAGATAGAAATAAGTTCCGTTCCGAATGTGAAGACCTACAATCTCAATTAGAACATGTCAGCAAGAGCAAGACAGCCGCCGAGAAGTTGGGCAAACAACTCGAAGGACAAATGGGAGAAGTCAACGCTAAATTAGAAGAATCTGATAGAAAAATTAGCGAAATGAGCTCTCAACAAAGCCGTGTACAAAGTGAATCTTCTGAACTATTAAGACAATTAGAAGAAGCTGAAAGTCAAGTAAGAATTAGCATAATACATAAATGATTTAGTAATATTTTTTCACTCCTGTCACAGATAAAACAATTGACCCGAGCCAAAGCCACCCTCAGCAAGACCTTAGAAGAAACCAAAGCTAATCTCGAAGATGAATCTAGAATTAAGTCTAAATTGCAGGGTGAGGTTAGAAACTTGCAAGCCGACTTAGACGCTCTCAGAGAACAATTTGAAGAAGAACAAGAAGGTAGAAGTGATTTACAAAGACACCTTACTAAGGCCCAGAATGAAGTTGCTGAATGGAGAAGGAAGTGCGAATCCGGTGAAGGTGGTGTTAGAAGCGAGGAGATGGAAGATATGAAGAGAAAACTTAATGCCAAATTGAATGAGGCTGAACAAGCTTTAGAGACTGCTCAGGCTAAAGTTTCCAGCTTGGACAAAGCTAAGGTCAGGCTCCAAGGTGAACTCGAAGATGTCATGATTGAGGTTGAAAGATCTCAGGCCATCGCCAATCAAGCAGAGAAAAAGCAAAGACAATTCGATAAAGCCATCGATGAATGGAAAAAGAAGGCTTCTGATATCCAATCCGAATTGGAACAATCTCAAAGAGATAGCCGAACAAATGCTGCTGAAGTTTACAAACTTAAGACTCAAATCGAGGAGAGTCATGATATGATGGAAGCTTTGAGAAGAGAGAACAAAAACTTAAGCGATGAAATCCACGACCTTACCGATCAACTCGGAGAAGGAGGCCGAAGCGTTCACGAATTAGAAAAATCCAGAAAGAGATTAGAAATGGAAAAGGAAGAATTACAATCTGCCTTGGAAGAAGCCGAAGCCGCCCTCGAACAAGAGGAGGCTAAAGTTATGAGAGCCACTCTTGAAATTTCGGCTGTTCGTCAAGATATCGAGAGAAGGCTACAAGAAAAGGATGAAGAATTCGAAAACACGAGACGTAACCACCAGAGAGCTCTTGATTCTATGCAGGCTTCTCTTGAAGCTGAAAGCAGAGGAAAGAGCGAGGCAATGAGAGTCAAGAAGAAGTTGGAGCAAGATATCAACGAATTGGAAGTTGCTCTTGATGGTGCTAACAGAGGCAGAGCCGAAGCTGAAAAGAACCTCAAAAAATACCAACAACAAATCAGAGAAGTTCAACAAACTATTGATGAAGAACAGAGAGCTCGTGATGAAGCCAGAGAACAATATGCCTCTTCTGAAAGAAGAGCTAATATCCTCGCTGGTGAGATCGAAGAATTGAGAACTCAATTGGAAGCTGCCGAACGAGCTAGAAAGGCCGCTGAAAGCGAATTGCACGAAGCTGCTGATAGAGTATCTGAACTCCAAACTGTTAATACTTCTTTGGCTGCTCAAAAGAGAAAATATGAGACTGATATTCAGGCTATGCAGAGTGACTTGGATGATCAAATGAACGAATTAAAGAGCTCTGAAGAGAGAGCTAAGAAAGCAATGATCGACGCCGCAAGATTAGCTGAGGATCTCAGGCAAGAGCAAGATCATGCTGGTTCAATCGAAAAGATGAGGAGAAGCCTAGAATCCCAGGTCAAGGAACTTCAAGTTAGACTTGATGAAGCCGAAGCATCAGCTTTGAAGGGTGGAAAGAGAATGATCCAGAAGATGGAACAAAGAGTCAGAGAATTGGAAGTTGAGTTAGATAACGAGCAAAGACGACACGCCGAAAGCGTCAAGAACATGAGGAAACAAGAGAGAAGACTAAAGGAGTTGGCTTTCCAGAGCGACGAGGACAGAAAGGGTCAAGAAAGAATGCAAGATGTTATCGATAAACTTCAAAACAAAATCAAGACATACAAGAGACAAGTTGAAGAGGCCGAAGAGATTGCCGCCGTTAATTTGGCAAAATACAGAAAGGTTCAACACGAACTCGAAGATGCCGAAGAGAGAGCCGATATGGCTGAAAATACTTTGGCTAAGCTTAGAGCTAAGAATCGTAGCTCAGTCTCTGCTACCAAAACCATATCGGTAAGTGAATCATTAAAAACAAAATGGATAAAATATCAACAATGTATATCTAAATTGATTTTATAAAATACAGGGTGGTGGTATCACCGTAAAGACGAAGACGACCAGAACGACTTCGGAATCTTAAAATGATTCCCCATTTCCTATTTCACGAGTAATTAGCGGTAGTTAATTTTTTCTTTTCGTTCTTTCTCTTTCGCAAAAATTAACCGGATGATGTGCACTCTGCAACGTTTTTACTTCTGAAGTTTTCCATGAAGAAGGATGTACAAAAAAACGTTTCTTTCGACTGTACTGATTGACTGGTTTCTTCAACAAATTCAATTACTTAGTTTTATTTTTTTGCTGTGGTGTTTTAGATTAATGGAAGCAAATTGAAATGGAATACAGTTAGAATTTAGCTATTTCTAGGCAATAGCATTCTTTTTTAGCCTATAATTGTTCCTCTTTTATTATTGTTTTTCTCCAAAACAAACAAAAATAGACAAACAAAAATACAAAAACAAAACAAAGGGTTTAACGTGGTAAAAGACTAAAGGAAGAGTATGATAAACTTTCGTACCTATTTTTATATTGTAAGATAATCCTCTTTCTTGGCCGAGATGTTTACAATAAATATTTGACAAACTCCATATTGCATTTTAGAGTTGATAAGAGACATTTTAATTTATTTTCTTCCTAAATAAGTAACAATAAAGATTATTTGTATAAAATTCCATTAAAACAAACAAAGAAATTTTGTAGTAATCTCCAATTGTTACGAGATGGACAGATGAAGCGAAAAACTTTCCTTCACAACGTTGACAGTATGGTTTTTCATTTACAATTTAAAATTGGTCCTGTTCAGATTAAAACGAGAAGTAAGAGATGAACTAAGCTGGAAGTACAACTATTATAGATTGTGATCAAATGAATTTTATCTAGGGAAATGGTCTGGGAGCATACTAGGAGAGTAAATTTTATGGATGAACGTTGTATTATGAAAGAGAATGTTGTAATGATATTAAGAGAAATCTCAGGTAATTTTCTATACCAATAGCAGGTAGTTTCATTAATCAAGCTTTAAAATATTGTACGTACATATAATAATTATTAAGGCGGAAGAAAGAAAAGTTATGAGCTTAAAATAACTGATAGAAGCCAGCTTCTATGGTCCTTAGTTTTCTCAGACGCAGATGTTAATGGATTGATTGATGGCTGGGCCAAGAGAAATAACAAAAGAGCTTATGTGACACTTGTCTTTAAAGAAAAAACACTCACTCTTCTTGGGGGTATCGACTATGATCTTTTAGATTTGGAGGAAATATCATCAATTATAAGACATCGTTTTGATATTAAATTTATATCTGAAAAATTTAGACTTGAAGATTCTAATTTAAAATCCGTCTGTATTCAAAGAATAAAAAATATTATTTACTTTATTGGAATTCGAGAAGAAGGACCAAAATGTTTTCAAACTTGTGCCATTGAAAGCCTATTAAAGATTCCAGAAGCAGATTTAGAGTCGAAAAAATCTAAGAAACAAATAAGAATGCCATTAAGCTTTTTCAATAATCGGGAAAAGAGTACTTTAATATTAAAGACAAGAAAAATTACTAAGTATTTCCACCTTAAAAACTTCATTAATAAATTAAATCCTGACGGTCAAGTTTCTAACGAATTACCTTCTTGGATAGATTATTGTAATACAACCGAATCATCTGAGACGGAGCTTAGTTTTGAAATTGAGAATTCATTAAGTATTGAACAACAAACTGCAACAGATTCTTCCGGAATAATTAGGTTAAATAACGGCACTTTTTCCTACGAAAATTCAAACTCAGACGGAAGTGAAATTCCACCGGAAAACGACGTAGAATGATAAAACGTCAATCGTAATATCATATATAGTTATAATCTATATTATTTCATTCTTTGTAAATACTAATACCACGACAAATTCAAAAATTCAATTCTTTATTAAATAATTGCTATATTATTATTTTTTTAACAATATTTCTAAGGTTTTCCTATCAAGTTTATCTAAATCAAACTATGGAGCAGCTGGAACAAGAGGAAGTATTAAAAGGAACGTTAATCACTTTAGGTATAGTTTTAGGTTGTATGTCTCTAGGGATTATTATAAGTATTATCCTGAGATGCATACGGAAAGGTTATATAATACAACACGATAGTAAAAGGTTAACACTTTCAATGGATAATGAACAAATTGATACAAAAGCTAATGAAAATGAGTTTGAAGATAGTCTTTCGTCAAAAATTGATTCTGAATTTTCGATAAAATATAGAAATGAAAATAATTTATCATCCAGTCATTCAATTGAGGTTTTTCTTTTAATAAATAAAATTGTCTTTATGCATTAAATAACTTATTAAAATGTGTATTTTTAATTCAATATATAAAAAAGAGAACAGAAAATTTTAAATTAGATGAATCGATCGTAAATATTCAGGACAATGTAAGTTGAAATGGACAAAATCAATGAATATATTATTATAGTTTTGTTTTATTAATAATACTCGTTTATTCTATTGATTAAGGTAAAGAAAAATGATGAAATTAGCGATTATGAATCCAATATATTAGTTGGTATATGCATTTATATATTTATATATAAGTAATGATTCTTTTAAGATTTATATTACTAAATTGTATAGATATTGCAAGACAAGTCTGACGAGGTTGAGAACAACTCTGAAAGTTGTATAAAAGAAATTCAGCCGAATACATACAATATTCAATTAAAGTATTATAAATGTCAATCTGATAGAATGAGCTATAATCCTCTACCGTATTATTATGGTCCTCCACCCCCTGGATATCAAAATCCATATAGGGCAAAGATTATTAAGAAAAGAAGTAACAGAATAACAAAGAATACTAAAGATTATTCCCTATTACCTCAAAAACATAAACAATGAAACAACTGATCGTATTTAGTAGTCATTTGTACGTTGTTGTATTGTTTGTTTTTAATAATTTAATTCAAAATTGTAACATGGCGTGTAGATTATAAATTTAATCTTAATTTTTTAAAAATTATCGCCATATGAATATTGGAAACGTAATTTTTCTCTTTTTACATGCCGATTTACATTAATCTTTCATTTTTAGTATTTCACTTATGTCTCTTAGACTATTAAGTTCTTCGATTAAAGCTGGTGCTATAACTTCAGTAAGTTTTATATTTAATTAACGCAACAGGTAACCACATTTTTGAAAACTGTTACCAAAGTTTTCGTATTGCGAATGTTTTACGTAAAACTTGAGCTATTTTCCCTCGGAAATCTTTTATCTATAACTTTCTATAATTGATCCTCCTAGAAAGAAACATAAGTTTTATAACATGAATCAGCTTATAATAAAGCTACAAAATTCTAGTTATAATGATATGGATTTAGAAGATTTTAAACAATCTTTGAAAACGTACGACTTTAGTCTGTCACATTTAACAACTCATGAAATTTGCCGCGTATTTTCTCAGAATGCCACTAAATTTGAACTTCTACCAGAATTATTAAAATTCTTGGAAAAAGCCTTAGAAAATAGGATATCTCCTCAACAGTTAAATCAGTATGACTTTCCTGCTCTTCTCATCAACTTTCTATCATCAAAAGATAGTACCAAATATACATTGAAATGCTTAAATATCCTCTCAAAACTATGCTATAAGTTAGACGTAAATCTTGCTGAGAACCTAGCAGAAAAATTTATAAACGAAGCTACAGAAATTATATTGAAGTCTTATGACAACGACGACTGCTTATTCACTTCCGCTGTTTCAGCACTTGTTGCCGTCTCTTTTGAGAACGAAAATTGCAGGCGACTGTTAAGAAATCATAGCGATTTCGACAGGGTTTGCAAAAGATTTGTTTTAAGTTTACAAAATGCAGACGATTACGCTGCAGTTTTGGGATTTCTTGCGATAGAAAGATATTGTATGCACTCTGATTTTGGATTATCAGTATATAACAAACCGAATATCAATCAAACGATAGAATTTTTATTCAATTTGATTGTTTTTAACTCGAGCATTCCTGCAAGAAAACTGGCTGTTGACCTGTTTATCCAACTTATATCATATTCCAATATTGTTGCAGAAGTTGGTAACTTTACTTTCTTGGAACAATCAATAAAGCAGCTAATAGAAGTATTATCGATTAAGGATCGTGCCGAAGGTGTTATAGCGTTGTTAATTAACTTTCTTGATGTAGACACGTTGTCGAAGCAAGTTTTGAAGGTTTTTAAGTCGACAACTTTAAGGAATAAGGATATTGCTGAAATATTAGTGACAAACGATTGGAGTTTAGAACCAATATCTGCAATTGTCTACTGGACTTTTAACGAAGTGGATTCTCTTGCTTTGCAGAGCTCATCTCTTATTATAAAACTTCTGGAAGATTTACCAGAAAGTGAGGAAGATTTGATCGATAAAATAGAATTTATGTGTAAACAATTGAATTTGAAATTAAAAGGATTACAGACTGGATTCCCAAAAGATGATTTAGAGAGTAATTGGTTTAAGAATGTGTTTTACATAATCTCAAAACTAAAAAATGAGATAATAGTGTTGAAATTGAAAGAAAATTTAGACTTAATAACTTTAAGGGAGCTTATAGTGGATAATATTGCCAACTTGAACGTATTTGAAGTTGATAAGGAACAAGCAGAGTTATTTCTAGGATTATGTGCAACTTCTAGTAGTTTATTAAAAAATTTACACGAACTTGTTACTGATAAGATTCTATCGAAGATTTTAAGCCAATGTATATATTCTAGAAATCCCTTGATTGTTTGTCTTTGTATGGAATTATCATCTACACTGAAAAAGCGCAAATTCCTGATAAAAACACTGGGAAAACAGCCGTTAAATAATTCAAATCTACAGCGAACGCATCCGTCTCAGCATCAAAAGATGCCGATCGATCTGGAAAGTTTAAGAGAGGATGATGCTGATTCAAGAATCAACGATTTAATAGCAATATACGAAAAGCGATTGGAAGAGCTGGCTCTTAGAGAAGAACAGACGAGACAAGCCCTTGAATCAAGAAATTCGGCTTTGACAGAAACGGATAAACTTCTTAATCGATATAAAATAGGTATGGCTGAGGCAGATGCCGAACGTAAGCAACTTTTATCCATCATTTCAAAATTCGAAAACGAGAATAGAACAAAATTCAGAGTAAAAGAAGAAGAAGTTGCCAAATTAAACGATGATATAGCAAATATTCTAAAGCAAAAGCAGAATATTGAAAATGAAAAAGCTTCTCTTAATAAAGAATTAACAGAGTACAAAACGGTGTTGAAGGAAAACTCCAGTGAAATAAAACGCCTTAAGCACGCCATTACAGACCTAAAAGGTCAAATTGACAAAAAAGAAAAGCTTTTAAACGAGTCATCTAAGGAAAATCATCGATTAGAAACAGCTATATCTGATCTCAGAACCGAGCTAGGCAAGAAAGAAGAGTCTTTAAAATTGACGACCGAGAAAAAGAAAGCACTGGAGATTGAAGTAGATAAATCAGGAACAATGATTACAGAGCTACGCGATCAACTTGGAAAGTATACCCAAATGGCAAGCTTAATAAATGGATTAACTTCGGGTAAAATAGATGCCAGCATTCTCAATACATCTTGACTTTGTAGTATATATAATATACATATAATTTATACTGCATATATATATATATGCTGTATATAAAACATATATATATATATATACAGTATATTGTTTTAGTTTTCCTTAATGCATTTCCTATAGATATCGAACAAGTGGAAAATCAATAGGAAAGCACACAAAAAAATGGTTTAAATAGAAAATAATTAAGGTAGGGATATTATATTAATGAATACATGTCTCTTATTGAAGATATCTATAGAACACTTAAAGCATTGAATAAATTTAGATTAAACATACTATTGAATATTAATGATGCTATTAACAGATTTTGGTACACTCTGATTTTTGGATAAGATTATCATCTTCTTAAAATGAATACTTGAGAATTTCTTTTTTTTTATTTTTTAAGTCTTTTTGTCTAACATTGTATTTATATTTTAATCTTATTACGTTTTAGATAATGCTTCTTTTTCCTGTCTTTGAAAAATAAACGTCGATTATGTTTTCCGTCACATCCTATGTTGAATATATAAATTAAAAAACATAGGCTGAAAAGATTTATAAAAGATCGTTTGCAAACACACTGTTGCTATCAACAGTATTCATTGTACACTATTGAACTATAAAGTGTTCAATATTCTCTGACAAGCGTTTGTCACTTGTTTAACATAGCGCAATGACTGCAAAGACTGGAAATGCAGTTTTTTTTCTGATTTCCTGGTTTATTAGTATTAAAGCTGGTAGGTTTACTTTTTAATTTAAACTTACTAAACAGTTTATTGTTTGTAAACATTTTTGCGGAAATAATACGGAAAATGATTTAAAAAAATTATTAACTTAATACAAACATCTCTATTCCTTTTCTGCCAGTTTAAATATTTATTCTTACCTTTTAGAATGTCCTGCATCAAATTGGACGCTTCTTGGTGATAAGAACTTTACTGTCATCCCAAACACCGAAAAATTTTTAAATATATTAGACGCGAGAAAAGTTTGTGAAGATTGTAATGCAGATTTAGTCGTAATCGAAAATGAAGCCGAACTGAATTTGACACTAGAACTAAGTCGAAATATTTCAAATCTTCAAAACTATATGTACATCGGTCTTGTATTAAATGATACTGGAACTTGGAACTGGACGCAACCATACTCTCAAGAATATACAGTATGGGGTGCCGGTGAACCAAAAACCAATGGACCAAATAAATGTGCTATGTTAGATTCAGAGAGCAAGACGTGGATTTCAACCAGATGTTGTGTAAATAAAATGAAAATTAAGATGGTGGCTTGTTCAAAATGTAAGTTATGCATGTACAGACTCGAAACTGCGATCGAACGGCGTTTCCTATTAATAATTCATGATTGTCTTCTATTTTTTTTTTTTTTAGATGAAGTCTCAAAGAATAATGTTGCTCATGTAAACTTGACAGAAAAATGTACAGGAGGGTGTCCAGACAACTGGCTGAAAGAGGAAAATACTTGCTACGGCTTACTACCAGGTTCAGAGGGTAGCTTCTATCACGCTAGACAAAAATGTCTAAAAGAAGGTCACGATCTAGTTGCTATCCGTTCTAACGATCAATTAGACTTTATCGAAGAGTTGATCTGGGAAAATGTACGTATGACGCACTCATTTCTCTAAAGATAATCAACGTATTTTAGGAGCTTATTCATATCTTATATCTCTTTAAAATCTATAATTGGCTAAATATCACGTTGATTTATTAATGCCAAGCTAATATTTTACAATTTTCCTAGATTGCTAGCTAAAAAAATCCAATTTATCTCGTTGCTTTGCAATAAAGCATTTCTATTAACTTTAGAAGGATTAAGCTTTCCTTATCATAAAACAATGTAGGCTTGTCCTACTCCAGCCAGAATTTTTTTTTTTGTACCTCTGTTAAAAGGATATATTCTCCGCGAGTACATATAATAAAATATTGATATATATATATATAGATATATGTATTATATGCATTGTATGTATAGCTATATAAAAAATAACTACGAACTGCATGTAAGATCGACAAGGTAGAAAAGAATGTAAACATCAGTTTCTTGTTTTAAGATTATATTTGATATGTTCGATTTATTTTATTCGACAGACAACTTCTTATTTCGTTGGTGTAGCGAACTTATCAAGAAAATTTGAATATCTTAGAACACCATTTGTGTTCAATGAAAGTATTTTTAATGCTAGTTGGGTGGACCAAGAATCAACTGATGAACAGTGCGCTTATATAAAAAAGTATGAAAATGGTAAATGGTCTTTCAATAGGACGTCCTGCTGTTTACAAAAGCCAGCGAATTATTCCTGGGCTCCTTATAATCTTACTGTTAAAGATCTACCTGGCTTTGTTCCAGTGGTCGATTCATTATATGTTGTTTGCGAAAGACGTAAGTAAAGCTAAGCAGTATTTAACGACACATTAAGATTAGATATATCTATATATCTAAACTTTATACACCCAGTGGTTTAAAGCTTTATGTTATTATTCTCTGCTTTATTAATAATAGATATGACTAACGTATAATTAATTTACACTCTTTTCACAAACAGCCGCCTACGGAAACGTCACGATCGATCCAACGAACGAAGTTATCACTAAACACTGCTATTCGGGTTTGTTTTAGTTTCGCAAACTTTATTGTGTAAATATAAAGCTCTTTCTAATCATTTCAATCTGAAACCAGCTTATAATGAATGCCTCAGCAATCCGTGCCAGAATGGGGCCCACTGTGAAAACAAATTAACCTCCTATAAATGCAACTGCAAACCCGGCTATACCGGGTCCAATTGCGAAATAGCGATTAATTACTGCGCTAGCTCACCTTGCTTTAACGACGGAACTTGCCAAAACGACTATACAATACCAGGATGGAACTGTACATGCAAACCGGCTTTTGGAGGCACTAATTGTAGTTTAATAATTGACCAATGCCACTCTGATCCTTGCCACAATAATGCAACATGTGTGGATGGTGATAACGCGTACACCTGCAATTGCTTATTGGGTTTTACTGGCATAAATTGCGAGATTAATATTAATGAATGCGTTAATGTTACTTGTCAAAATGGAGGAACCTGTAAAGATCTTATAAACGATTACAAATGTGATTGTCTAGACACCTACTTTGGTGATCACTGTGAAACCAAAATAGCATGTCCGAAAGCAATTCCTGTAGTTGCCAACGCTACTACGAATATAACTGGTTATGATTTAGATGATACGGTCACGTATCATTGCTTAAAAGGTTATAAATTTAAGGATATGTCTGTAAACAAGACGATAACATGCGATTCCTCTAATAAGTGGAGCGGATATACAGAAAGTATGGTATGCGAGCCTCATTGTTCAGCTGTTCCTCTTTTAAATAACACAGACCCTAGCACAGATTACACTAGATTCGGCACAACAGTAAACTATACCTGTAAAGCAGGTTATCACTTTCCCAATAATGTAACGACTGTTAATACCACCTGCCTAGTCTCTGGAAATTGGTCAAACACTGCGAAAGATTTGCTTAAATGTGAAGTTGTTAACTGTCCTTCACTCCCCAATCATCTTCATCAGAATAAAACCAATTGGAATATTACTGAATATAATACAACAGTTGTTTTCTGGTGTGATATCGGCTATACTTTACACGATAACACAACAGCAAGAACAATAAAATGCCAAGAAAATGGCAAATGGACGGCAGATTTACCACCTTGCGAACCTGTTAGATGTCCTGATTTAGGTGATATAAAGAACGGTCAAAGAAATAGCACACAAACAGTTTACGGCTCATACGTTCACTATCAATGTCATAAGAATGCGGAGGGTAAGCAGTTGCGGATGCTGGATGGTGCTACTTATAAAATAATTAAGTGTGATGCTACATGGGAATGGAGTGACAATGTTACAGACTGCGAACTTGAAAGATGCTATCCTTTACCATTCGTCGCGAACGCAGAGCCAAGTGATCTAAACGCCACCTGGGGACATTCGGTTGAATTGACTTGTGATAAAGGCCACAGCTTCTCGTCAACAGGAATTGTTTCCAAAAAGAAAACCACTTGCAAACAATCGGGTAAATGGCGACCAATATTACCTTCCTGCGAACCTGTACTATGCGGCACCCCAATGACGGTTAATAATGCTAAACCTGATACCACTAATAGACTTTATGGTACCATCTTAACCTATAACTGCGAAAAAGGCCACGAATTCGGAGATAAATTGTCTTTCAAGACCATTGAATGCATAGCTGATAAATCTTGGAATAGAACAACGGATCAATATCTCCTACAAGGTTGCGTACCTAAGAAGTGTAGTCCTCCGCCTACTATAACAAACGGTACTGGACCATCAGATTCAAATCAACGCGTTTACAACGATATATTGAATTACGCTTGCGATAGCGGTTTTAAGTTTATCGACGGTGAAACAAAAAGAGCGCTGCTATGTGATCATACCGGAAACTGGAATGAAACAGATTTGTCATGTAGAAAAGATCGTTGCGATCCAGTTGCTTTTGTCGATAATTCTTTCCCGGATACAAAAAATACTTCTTGGTATACTAACGTTACATATGCGTGCAATGATGGACATGAATGGCCTAATAACAAAACCCAACATATCATTTACTGTAACAACGATGGTAAATGGAAACATAGAACACCAGGATCTTTAATTGCATGTACGGCAAAGAACTGTTCAGCCATTTACAAGATGCCAAACTCTACTGTCACTGGAAACTCTATCGTTTATAATAGTCAAGTAAATTATACTTGTGACACTGGCTTCAAATTTTCTGATAATACGACGGAAAAGACCCAAAGGTGTGATGAAGATGCTAATTGGAGTCCGTTCATTGGGAAATGCGAAAGTAATAGAACATTTTTGTTAAAATCATAAAAAAATCGACGCCATCTGACGGTTTTAAGCATCCAGTTCAGTTATCTTACAGATGGCGTTGAATAAAACTTAATAATTTCGACTAAAATGTGATTTCTTTTTCTTTTAGTCATCCATTGCAGTCCCCTAGAAAGTATCGGAAACGCAACAATATCATCTAATGATACACACTATGGAATTAGGGTTAACTACAATTGCTTACAAGGTTATCAATTCCCTGACAAGACGAAATCGTTCGAAGTAACATGCACTGAGCATGGAAATTGGACAACAGGTCCACAAGCTTGTGAAGTCGTTTATTGTCCACCTGTACCACTCTGGGGAGATATGAATCTTAACTCGACAAGCAATGAATTTAAGTCTGTCATAAGTTATGAGTGCAAAGATAAGTTTGCCTTCAAAGATATTAAAACAAATAGGCTAAAAAAAAGGGTGAGTATTTGTGAAACGGATAAAATGTGGCACCCAGAAATTGAAGACTGTGTAGAATTAGAGTCCATAGCTGCCGATCTAAAAGGAAAGTCATACGATTCACCCCAGGCCGTATCCATCGGAACTGTAGCAGTCATCTTACTTTCCATAACTATAGGACTCATAGTACTATTAGATTTGAATAAGATTTGGGAAGATTTGAAAATGATGAGACAAAATTTAGAAACTCTACTAAAGAAGAGATCAAACAAAGTATCAGATAGTTCTACCTCCTTGGGGAAGAATGATAAACCATAAAAAATTACTATAAATCCCTACGTCACATTGGTAATTTCCACCTCTTTCTAATCTACGTTCTAAAATCGTTTTAGCTTTTTCGGTGCGAAGGGAGGATCACAAAGATTCTATATTAAGAACTTTATTACAAGTCCATTCCGTTTCGTTTGTACATCATTTTTATATTTTATCTTATGTCTACTGCATTTAAAAAAGAAAAGAAAAAAGTTTTAATTACATTGTCATTGTATAATAATAGAAGAAAATAATATTTGTCGGTGTTATTGACTAAGAGCAGTCAATAATCTTTCACAACAACAAAATATCATACTTACGTCATATTCAATTCTTTGATTAATCATTTTTGTTAAACGACAAAGCTTCTTTCTTTCTTTTTTTAGAAAAAAAAGGAGTTAAGGAGATTTTTAAAGTTGTATTCAAATTGTTATTGTACAGAGAGCATAATCAATTTTATGTTAGATTTAATAAGAAAATTATCGGTATGTGCATAGGTATATATCAATTTTCTCCCTTTTTCCTGGCGTACAACGTGCCTTAAACGCTTTGTTATTTTATTTGTTGTCCTATGTCAATTTGTGTTCTTCTCCTCTATCTCTTTTTCTCTTTCGATATTTTTCTCTGTATAATCAGAAAATTTGAACTTATTTCTAGCAGATAACAGAAAAGATATTTTTGATAAGAAAGAATCTTACTGTTCATGACAGTTGGAAGATTTCTCTTCAAATCTTAAGATCTTGCTTTATCTTTGTTTGTTCTTTATATCATGCACACGTGATCATGCATTTAATTTATTTCAGATATAATTATTAATTTAATAAATAAAATACACAACGTATCACTTGACTGAAATACACTATTAACTTTACAATCGAACTATAAATTACGGTCAATGGGGGTCAAAGGTTGAATTAGTTAAATTCCGTATTACAAAGCAAACATCTGGCGATAAGGTTGTCTTTTTAAGAAAGTGTGTCAAGGTTTCGTATGTTAATCTTTTATCGATTTCTTATATCTAGGCCTTTTTATCGTTTCCGAATTTTTTCCTATATTTTTCCTATATGCAGTAGATTGTGTGTATATATATATATATTAATATATATATATATATATATATATATATATATGTATAGGCCTAAAGCAAAGCTTTTCAAGGACGCACACATGCGAGGCTCCTTTCCCTAAAGTTTACACAGTAAATATACTATCGACTTTCCATCCGAGTCCTGACCTAAAGCCAGGACAGTTTACATACTCCTACAGTTTTTAACAAATGCGAATTACTGTGAGCAGGCTTTAGTTAAATCTAAGAAATACTAATCTTAAAATAAGGCACGAATGAATAATGATTTACAGTGAAATGATTTTTAAGTTAATTAAAAAGATCATAAAAATATCTATAAATATTCACTAAAAGCCATATATCACTGCAGATATATATATATATATATATATTTATAGATCTATATACGACTATAGAATGTTGTATACCCAACATAATTCAGTCTCGCGGCCACTCTTGAAAGCAGCTTTACTAAAATACAACATTTAGCCTTTCATATCATTTAATAATACTCCTTTCGTTGTCAGTAACAGTTGATACTTGCTGTCAAGCCACTGACATACTTTCATACTCTCTCTCTCTCTCTCTCGCACACATACACGCACACATATATATATATATATATATATATATTTATACATATATATATACATGCGTACATACATGCATACACTCTTTCTAGCTCTTTTTTACACCTAAGCCTATTTGAACGTACATATTTCTATATAAAGAAATTATAGCACTTCCCTTTAGGGCACGTGACCCAGGAGAATTAATTTTTTTAGGTCACAAGAATCTGTTTCTATTCGTTCTACTCGCTCCTTTATTTCTTGTAATAACTTTTTCATTATGAGACCTATTTCTATTACTTTTTCACATTAAAGTTATATAAAGAATTACAAGCAATTGATAATGAAAAGAGAAAAATATCGACAATTTAATTAAAATCTTCTTAGTTCGAATGGGTATAGAGAACTGCTTTCAAGATCAATTATTACGAAAATACCCAGAGTATGGTAGATAAAAAAATTCCTAGAAATTTGAATCTGCATAAATAGATGTGCATTTGATTAATTTTTTTTACTGGCAGAAGCATCTGTAGTGAAACATTTAGTAAGTGCAAGTGATTTTTTTCCCTTCTAGTGTGTTAAATGCTTTAAAATTAGTTTCTTCTCCTTTGTGAAATAGTATAAAATATGACCTAATTTAAAAGGAGCTACAGAAAAAAATTGTCCTTTAATAATGGATATAGAAGATATCAGAAGGGCTACGTAATGTAAGTAATAATATCTATTCCTTTTACTCGTTTATTATGCTCATTAAGGAATTTACCTTGTCGGTTGTTGTCAACGGTTAGACAGCTCTCATCCATCTTAACTGTAATTTGTTTTTTTATTTTTTATATGAAATCAACTTTATTATATAAAAGGTTAACAGAAACTATTAAATAATGTTAATAATTAGACTATTATTTTATTCTTGTAATATGAATTATTTTCTCCCTCTCTCTCCCTTTCTGTCTCTCTGTCTCTCTCTCTCTCTCTCTCTCTCTCTCTCTCTCTCTCTCTCTCTCCCTTTCTTAATGTATATTATATATTTATATATTTCTCTCCTTCCTTCTCCTCGCTCTCTGTCTATCTTTCAACAGGATATAAAAAATCCACTCCACTAGGCTAAATATGTCCAGGTTATGAAAAAATAGAAGCTTTTAGCAAGATTTTGTTTTTATCAGCCTAGTTTTAACATATTGTAGTCACTGGTATAGTCTTTTCAAAGTTTAAAAAAAACTCAACTATTACAATAGGATAAAAGAGCAGAGAAGAAAAGCACCAATGTTGCACATATTTGCACTATTCAATTTGCGAAAAGTTGAGGCCTACGATGAAAAGTTCCATGACCTACTATTGTTGATGCTTTTCATTCAACATAGTACGGTAATATTTTTTATTTGCTTTACCCGCTCTGTAAAATTCATCGAAAGCAGTTAATCTATATAAAATAAGTAGGAAACTGGAGCTTTTAAAAAGATAAAAGATTAAATGATTTGTAGTATTTATAAGATTATCTTTAATTATATTTTATGGCGTATTCTTAATCTGATAAGCGATTCTTGAAAAAAGAAAAACTACGTATGTAACTAGTATATGCAAATTAAGCTTCGAGGTAATCGTCCTGTTAGTAACTTTATCTTCTTACTTTTCTGCTTTTCTATTAAGTGTAAATGCTTTTTTCATGCAAAGGTCGTTTAAAATTATTAGTGAAAAAAATCTACCCTAATTCTCTGAATTGATACGTGCCTTGGGCGGTCATGGACCTCATCTGTATGCACTGAATACTCATAGGCTAATATCAATCAGTATAGTTTGTTCATTTGATTCACTGAAAATTTTTAACTAGGTCAAGGTAGATACTAACTAGTAATTTTATAATAAAAAATATCACGGAAATAAGACAATATTTTTACAGTATTGGTTTTTCAGCCTATTGTCAATAGAATATCAAAGTGTATAGGTCTAAGTATTTAGGTTAGAGAAAATTGCGATAGTGCGCACATGCGCAGAATAAAATTGAGATCGCTGCACCCAACAGCGAAATAAATTATTTTTCACTCGGCACTTCAGTTCTTCGATTTCTTGCTGTTGTAAAACGTATAGTGAAAAAGCTGCCGTTGGAAATAACTTTAAATCAAATGTAAAATAAGAGGAATATATGAAGAATAACGGATTTATAAGCAAATATCCGAGAAAAACCTTCAGGTTTGTCCGATAATTTTTTTTTGTGCCTTCTTTTTAGGCGATCTAAAAATTTAGAGATCCTTCGTTTTTTCGATAATTTACAGAAAGGGTTATTTGGTCTTGAGCTAAATTATCGCTTTATCTATCAATTATTGATTCTGTCTTTGTTAAAAGTTCAATTAGCGGTCATATAGACCGTCAGCTGATTTTAGTGACAGAATACTGAAGTATAGAATAGAACGGTATGATCACATAGCTCTTTCTGGTTCTTAGGGTGATCGCCGCTCCATCTGTTGAATTAGAATGAATCGCCGTAGGCCTCATTTTTCATTTTTGATTATAGTAATTAAATCTGTTGTAAAGGGAAATTTTTAGGAAACCTAGTAAAAAAGTATTAAAGTGACAACTCCTTAAGGTTTTTAGGTCATCTTGTTTACTTATTTATACATAAGCTTTAATATGTCATACCCTGGGACTGTTATCGATTTTCTTTGTTCCGTTTCCATTCGGTACATCAAGGTAAATTAACAAAGATATCTAGGTCGAACTAATTATTTATTCGTGCACTGCAGTGTACTTAATATTTGGCCGAGTGAATGGCTGCAGTTTGTAACTTCTATCGACGAAAAGAGAGTTTCCATGTGAACGAAGATGATAGCGAAAAGTTTCAGGTTGGTGAAAGAATTTAGTTTATATGGTTTATATATTAGAAACTTATCAGAAAAAATATTTTATTCTCTTTACATATTACATTTTAGAGTATGAAGAAACCCTTTGATTCTCTCTTGCGACGTTCTGGATTATTCTTGTCGATCTGCAAGGAAGATAAATCAGTAAGTATTTTTAGAATCATTGAGACTTTAAAGTCTCAGCTTTTAAAAGGTCTTTCACCGGAGAAAAGAATATGTAAATTTTATAAAAAAAATTTTTTCTTATTAGGTTAATTCGCAAATGCTACCTCCTGAAAATATCGATTCGACACCAGAAGGTTATTCTTAAAAGTTTAAATTACTTGTTAAACAACGAAATATTTCATATTTATTATTCTTTATAGGTGCTTGTCAATTCGATTTGTCATCTCATAAAATTATCGAGCACAATTATCCGTCAGTTAATAGATGTTGCGTATGTGCCGAATTTATATGGGGTTTTCTCTGTCATGGTTACACCTGCCGAGGTAAGCCAATATTTATGTAAGAAGGCCATAAATTGGAATAATGCGGTCTATTTGTTGATATATTGATTTTTTAAAAGGATGATAAATGAAAATTTTTTTTTTCTTTTTTAACAGATTGTAACCTTCACTGCCACATTGAATGTGCAAACAACGGCGTTAAAGAGTGCTCTAATTCTTCAACTGGAAATGTTTCGACTACAAAAAGTTCATTCCTTTATGGTTTATCTTCGCAGAGCGAGAGTTTTTTAAAATTATTAATTGAAAATCTTGAGCGTCGGGCTGAAGAAGACAAGACCGAAGTTGCCCACTTATATGAGGACAGCAATTTAGATGACAATCTGATGGAAGTGTTAAATTCGAAGGGAGGAAACGTTTGTCTCGACTCGATAGCTCCTTCTTCTATCTCGTCAGCAATTTTGCAGTACTTAAGGGAGTTACCTGATCCACCGATACCGGTGTCATTTTACAAGGAATTTATTAAAGTTTCCAATAGTGAGCAACTGTTCAAATTATACGAAACCTTGCCAATGCAGCAAAAATCGACAATGGACTGTTTATTGAGCCACATTTCTAAGAGTCGTATACCAGTTCGATTCTTTTCTACTTTATTTTTAAGACCTGGATGGAATAATATCCTAGATATTGAAAAAAATCTAACAAAACACGAAACGATTTTAAATCGTCTCGCTAAAGTAGATAACAAATGTATTACTGAAACACCTCCAAGACGTGTTTCATGTCGAAATTTAGAAGAACAATACTGGTATTGGCCGAACTTATCAAGAGACAAGGCAGCAAAATTACTAGTATCACAACCAGATGGATCTTTTTTGGTTAGAGACTCATCTAACAAACCCGGGGACTATACATTAACCTTAAAATGCGATGGGAAATGCCGTTTGGTAAAGATTTACCAAAAAAATGGAAAGTTTGGTTTTTGTCATCCTAACTATGAATTTAAGAGTGTCTTTGATCTTGTTGAATCGTTCAAATTCTCATCGTTAGCTGCTTATAATCCCGAATTAAACATTAAACTCTTATATCCGATAGAAAGAGGCTGTGAAGATTTGGAAAACATGAATGAAAAGGAAATCTTAGAAGCCTTCTTAAAAGTTCACGATGAAATTTCGATTGACGAACGTAGAGTTTTATTAAATTGGGAAAAAAGTGTTGACTTAGAGAACGATTTATCTTTAAAAAAGACTGCCTTAGAGGACTTTAAAGAGCTAAGTAAAATTTTTGAAAGTCAAGAAAGAAAATTAAAAAGATTTTCTCAGCTTCATGAACCTTTTTCCACTAACGACGAAACAAGATTTAAAAAGTGCGTTGACATTCTTCAACAAAGAATTTCGGATTTAGATACTCTAAAAACGAATTTTGAGGTTGAAATAGAAAGTATCAAAAATGAAGTTAACGAATTACAAGAAGAAGTGGAAAATTTACAGGGGAAAATCAATAAGAATCTCGCTTTAAAGAGGAACTATTCGTCTTGGCTTGTACAAAATATGCGTTTGGTTAAGAATCAAATTGATTATTTAATATCAAACTACGAGAGTTTAAAAATTCGTGACCC
Source organism: Dimorphilus gyrociliatus (assembly GCA_904063045.1). Taxonomy (NCBI): domain Eukaryota; kingdom Metazoa; phylum Annelida; class Polychaeta; family Dinophilidae; genus Dimorphilus; species Dimorphilus gyrociliatus. Next base: position 1,987,120 of record CAJFCJ010000002.1, on the reverse strand, counting down.
CCCGTTAAAGCAAAACTCGATTAAAGAGGCGATCAAAAATTTTTACAGACATATTTTTATGGAAAGTGATAATAGGCCTGATCATGTTGAAACTTCATGGCAGGAAAAGGACTGGTTAACAAGTGAAATGTCAAGAACACAGGCTATAGATCACCTAAAAAATAAAAAACCTGGAACATTCCTTATTAGGAGGCGCGAAGATGAGAAGAAAATAAATCATGCCCTGTCTATTGTAGCGACTGTAGAGGGTAGTGAACGAGAAACTTTCATTGCACACTGCATTATCGAAAATCAGACGGATGGTATTGGATTTTCTTATCCATTCAATTTTTCAAATTTGCACGAACTAGTTGAATATTACAGGTATCACTCTTTAAAGTACAATAACAAATCGTTAGATGTCAAATTGGAATATCCAGCGTTTTTGTAAGTGAGAATACAAAATTTACTGTTGAATTCAGTTATTAAAGAAGCTTTGTTGTTTTTTTTTATAATTTTTGAATGTATATTTTTCTCTTTTTGTTCGATTAACATATCTTAACGATCTTGAAGAGTGTTTTTCTAACGTCTTAACTATTTTCGACTACTGCCGGCGGGGTTTAATTCCCATTCTTTTTCTTTTATTTTTACAATTTCTGTCTTCTGCCGATTATGAAAGAGACGACGATCATTGTGATCCTGATCCGTTAACTAAGTTAAAAATATATATTTAAACAATTAAGTAAACAACTTAATGTATCTTGTACTTCTTACCAGCGGTTGACTAATCCAGCCTATTTCTTGAGATTCAGTTTGCGGCCGTATATATTTTCTTGTTGGCGGAGCTCTTGATTGCGCTATAGCTCTTTTCATAGTTTCTAAACAAGAAATGTAAAGAAGAAAGTGAATTATTGTAAAGTATAAAGATTTCCTCCAAGTTTTTTTAAGCAAACAGAATACAAACCATCTTCCTCTCCAGCTTCCATGAGAGCGTCATGTATAGAATTTACCTTTCCCGTTAAAGCATAAGCTACAGAGGTTAATGGAAGAGATAAAATACATTCTTTTTATACTTAATCCTTCATTTTATATTACTTACATTGCGTAAAAGGATTGATAGAAAAATTTGTGAAGAGCTTTTGCGTTCGATTTTCCTTTCTGATCGTTTCTACTAAAATCGCGTTCTGATGGACCATATTAGAAGGTTCCTTACTCGGTTGTTTAGACATCTCTTTTTAAATTTCCAAAAAATCTTGAATATTTTAAAGAGAAAACTATCGTTTTATTTCTTGAAATAAGTAAAATTTAAAAAAAACTAGTTCTTCTGCATACACACACTAATGTCAATATAAACAAAGAACACTCCATGACAACGAAGCATCCGATTCAGCCTATAATTTGAATAGGCCTCTTTTCAGTTATTTTTTTTAGAGCTTACATTTAGAAAAATTTGATTTATAAATTTATTGATATAAAACAGTTTAAAAAAAAAAAGATAACGATAAAGAGATATTTAGATAATAAGTTTGATCAATAAACATATATACTTTACATGTACTTTACAAATGTTAAGAATATCATTTAAAAACATAGTATTTTCGGTAAAAAGAAACAATTTCAAACCATAGTAAAGTAGATTAAAATGATAAAAATAGCTAAATTAAAGTTCATCTTAAGTAGAGGGGCAGAGTTGCAAAGGTCAGAATCGCAGCAGTGTACCCGAAAATCCATGGTCCACATTAAAGGCTTCTGACAATTTGAACTGCAACCTCTGGAAACTCTATCCTGTTTTCTATCCAATGCTTGAACTTTTTTCTGTTTCGATTATTATGAACAATGTTTAATATGGCTTTGCATGCTAAAAATATTTTAAACATTCATCAGGGAGTAAATAAATGAAGGGCGTTATTAGGGTGTATCCTACTCAATAAACAAAAAACCGCCCTAAATTTACATTAGTTAATTTAATTACATGATTAGTTTGGGCAAATATTCATAATCCTATAAGCTCTTTGTTATTTTTACTAAATCTATCACCTATAGAGAGTTTATCAAACACAATTAAACCTCTGTGAATTTACTAAGAAAAGTCATTTTAAACTAGAAAACTGTGCCCTGCACTGACTAATGAGGGTGCGGATTGTACTAAACTAAAGATTAATTGGTGATTTAAAATTTTTGTTAGTGTTACAGAAAAAAGAGAGCAAAAGTTGAATTATGAGAGGTATGTATCCAGGCTATTCCAATGAACAGTGTTGTTCGGTAAGTGTTTTATCTCTAGCTTCATAAGAAGTTGCGGATGTTACGTGATTGTCAAAAATTTATATTTATAGCTTGTTATTTGTTTACTTTTGATTAAATTATGGAACGTACTTCGCATTGATCACCCGGGTTGCATTCTTGCATACTTGTTTTATGATTCGGATAAAAGCAACTCTCTGCATCATATGCTAAATTTGTTATTCCACTGCAGTAGTAGCATCGTAAGCCGGAAGTTCCTAAAGGAAAAAATGATAAGAACTGATAAGGATTGTTAGTCAAAGATAAACGTGATATACTTATTTCTAACAACTTATCGATAACCCCTTATAAAACCGATTAGATTATGGTCAAAGATTGATTATCTCAATTACAATATTACAGGGGTAAAACACATTTAAGGAATGGGCGATAATGAGTAAAATAGTTTTTTTGGTTACCTGTAAGAAAGAAAAGACCTATGACTCCCCAAATCGTTGCAATCGTGAGCAGTTTCGTGTCCATAGTTAATAGAGTATTTTATTGAGTATAAAAAAATCAAGTAAAATCAGCTATTTTGCCCTAAAAATTTATTTTTGTACACCTGAAAATGTGCTAATCATAGGTAAGCTTCAGGTGGCAGCACTAAACCTGGACCCCTGCGCCAGCGCTACCTAGAAAAAATGACGAAGAGGGTTGATCGTTTAACTCAGTTATAACATAATCGATACCTTTTTCTCTCGGCAGAAAGAGAAGAAAGCGTTCGAATATACAATTTGCATAGAATAAATAAGATATTAAACCTTCATAAATCTTAAGATTATTCCTTTGAAACTTGTATAAAAAAGGAAGGAAGGAATATAACAAAGAGAGAGAGAGAGAGATATGTTGAATTATAATTATACGTTTCTCTTAAAACAGTTGCCTTATAAAAGTCCTATTAAATAAAATATTAAAAAATGGTAATGAGTATAGAGCATTATGTGACCGTTATTCTATATTAATTAAAAGTATATATAGCATATAGACAACCGTTTTCCCTATCTGTACCTTATAAAAGCTTACAATTATCCTTTGAAGTAAGATCGGGTAACAAGTATTATTTAAAAGAAAAAGTAACATAAAAAATATGTAATAGATACTGATAATTACAGAAAATAGGTTTAAATACATCATATAGTTATACAGAAGAAAATCAGCTTTCCCTCCACCCCTTTTCTTTTTTTCTTTTTATGCAGAGAGAAAAAAAACACTACATAAATTGTGAAATATATAATCAATCAATTGAATAGTTATAGAGAAGGAGATAGACAGGGTGTTGGTGGGCATAAATAAGATTTATTGAATTATTTTATTCCCTCTTCTCTGTTCACAATTCTCTACTTAAATATATCTTTCTCTTCAAGTAATTCTTTTTTCTTTATTCAAGTAGAATGAAATATAATGAATAACTGAGATCAATCAACGAATAGCAAGTGTTTGGCGAGATGTGTATTACTTTTTTTTGTAAATAACTAAGAATTTATTATGAATTATTATCTATGTAGTTTATTGTTATCTGGAAATTGTCCCATTGAATTTTTAGGACTTTTCGCAATTTATTTATCAATTGTCCGGAAACGGCTTCTTCTAACTAAGATTATAGAGTATTTATAATCTCTGCTCGTTTATAGTATTATTAAGAATTAATTCTTAGTTTCGATCGATAGTTTCCATTTTCTATCACTGTGACCTCATTCTCTCGTTTCTACTTAGGAAACTAATCTTTCATTCGTCTTTTTTATCACCTTCCTCTTGCATAATGGTTTTGGTTCAAGGACACCATCTAGGGTCGCAATGTACACAGACACGAGCTTATTTACATTTCTTATTAAAGTAATGTTTGATAGAATTTAATATAATAGCATTGAAATTAGTTAAGGTAAATATACTGGTAGATTAATAATTCGTAACTTTTAGGCTAAAGAATTCAAGTAAATTTAGCCTATAAAATAGAAGGTATAAATGACCTAAATAAAAATTTTATGGAAATATTTAGAACGAAATTGATTAAATTCCTTTTAGAATAATATTCAAAAGAAAAAAAAAACGCTGATGACGACGACGAAGAAAATATAATAATCTCGTTATTTAATCGGCACGCATTTCAGTGTTACTTGAAAAAGCTTCGTATATGTTTGCGGCAAAATCTTGCAGCACGTTTTTTCTCAGAAGCATCTGAAATATTTATAATAAGCACTAGTTATGAATAATATATTATGCAGTATTTCATATTGAATACTTGTATGTAATTATTTTGGCCTTCTTTCATAACTTTTCCATAGAAATTGGTTATTATTGGGACAACTTTTGCCATTGGTAGAGACGAATTAGCCAAGCTGTTAAACATGCGAATTGAATTAATACTTAATGATTAACTATAATATTTTGTAGACAACCTGACTGTGGAGGGATTGGCTTCCTTTAATTCATTTGCAACATTATCATAGAAAAGAGCAAAGCCGCTTTCCAAGCACACAGATAGAACCTTATGGAAATCTGAACTGTTGCGTAAATAAGAATACTAATTGATAGAAAGTATGATGTTATACATCTAATACAGTTATTCCAACAATAATTTAAGGTGAAGATGAGCAAATATCTTCATCTAATCAAATTTACCTCTCTGTAACGTCCTTAGTAAAATTTAACAGTTCTTTTAATTCTCCATTCGCTTCAAGTTGATTACTATTTAATATGTAAGACAGTAACGATTTGGTACTAGTTTCGTGATGGCCATCAGTTTGTTGGCATTCTACTCGGTGGCGAATTTGCCTCGTTAGCTCTTCGATAGAATTAATTGCGATATTTGCTTTCAAAGATATTCTAAAAGTCATTATTGGAAAGTAAAAGAACACTATTACAGTTCTAAGAACGGCGTAATTATTCTTCCATACCCTGATATATATTCATTTACAGCGATATTAATCTTTTGTATCAAGCCTTCTATACCATGTTCTAACAAATAATTGATTGTTGAAAGATATTTCTTTTGAACGTCATTTGTTATTCGCTTTCCCTCCTCGTTAGTCTAATGGGAATATAGGTCAAAATTAATCAATAAGTAATTACAAATTGCTTTAATTATTAGAATATTACTTTTTCTATTTCTGTGAACATTAGACCAGATACAATATTTAGTTGTACTTTAAGGTAGACAATTAGCAGGGAAGTTGCATAGATGGATGATATTGTTCTAGTAAATGCTGAAAGGGCAAAAAGCAAATTTTCTTTTTTTATGACACAATATAGATTTCTCTTGTAAAAGTATACTTTTGACTTTCAGCTCTTCCCATAAAGCAACTTTATTATCAGTTCTAAAATATATAATTCTTTTAAATTCCTTTTCATATTCTTTAAGAAAATTTAATACTTTGATTTTAGCTTCTCAAGTATTCCCTCGCAGTCTAAGATGTTGTTCAATACGTTTCTTAATGTCGGTATTAGAGAATGGACTGAAAAATTATATGATTAGCTTTCAACAAGTTCTCCTATACGAGTGCACTCAAGGCGAACTACAGTATTATATTTTATTATACAGAGATGTTCATTTACCAGTTAAATCGCATGTTTTTTGATTTGACTCAAACAGATGCTTCTTTCTGACTTTCTCCATCATTTTTTCGGATTCTTCTTTTCTACTTTTCATATATTTTGAATATACGAAACGAAATGCCGCATAGGAACCTGTTATCGCATAATTCAATGTGATCATACTTAATAAACTGTCCAGTTTTAAGCATAAAGACATATTAAGGTTTCATTGTTACCTCCCACAAGAATCCCCGTGAAAAAAAACTTTCTACGATGCCTTTTACAAAAGTTCCAAATACTGCCAAACATTGTATTTGATAGTTAGTTAAAAATTTGGAGCATCCGAATTAAAGGTATAATTGAAAAATGGGACATAAAAGATGCTAGCGACATCTACAGTCGTTTGAATATCTCTAATTTTTCATCATGTAAATTTCATTAATAGATTTATGTTTTAATTAGCATATTTAAATCGATTTCAAGTATATTAACCTTTATTATTATTTTCTCATGAAAATGATATTTTAAATTCCTAGAAAACTATAAAAGCAGTATGCATTATGGATTATTTAAAATTTAATATCATATTTATTCTACAGGGTAATTTTAGAAAATTGATCTTTTTCTAAATTTCTTAAAAAATAGGCTTAATTTCATAAATTTTATAAAATATTATAAAAATAACTCTACACCTGATTAATTTTCATTTAGCATTATTATATTTATTATATTATACTGCAGGGTTATTTAGTACACTTTAATCATGTAAAATACTATATCTCTGTATTTCTTTTAATAATGTAACAGGAATTGTTCGTAAGAATTTTATATAGGATAGAGAATGAAGATGGCGCTAACTTCCTGAAAAGTATAGCCAAGTACATTTGTTGTCTGGAGAGTGCACTCTATTTTCGCTCAAAATTTTTTGTTTTTTAATTTCTTCGCCATGTCAACAACAAAAAGTTTTTCATTCGGATTATGGACAATTACAGAGACTAAATCTCACATTTTAGAGTCGGAAGGTGAAAAGAGACGAGAATTTGAAGAGAATTTAGAACTACCGCATTTGCCGGAAATGCTTTTCGCTGATAATTCTTTAGAATTTGTTCATAAAAATGGTTTTGGAATTAAATTTTGCGCTTTAGACGCTTTAAAGGGCGTTGATGCTCATAGAGATCTTATAAAAGTAGCTTACGCAGACGAATGGAAAGAGTCGAGAACTTCTCAAGAAGGAGTAGACAATGTAGTTCAGCCACATGATTGGACATATACAACAGATTATAAAGGAAGTCTTATATCTGGAGAATTAGAAAGTATAAAAGTTATTCCAACAAAAGAGAGGATCAATTTAGAAAAGTTAAAGGTACACATAGTTTGCTAATTTTACAAAGTAATTTTCATTTAAAAATTTTTAAAGATTCGAGAGAAAATTCTCTTTTATTCGGACATTTTATTATTTGAAGATGAACTAGGAGATAATGGGGAAGCCAAATTAGGTGTGAAAGTAAGAGTTATGCCCTCAGGATTCTTCATACTCAGCAGATTTTATATGAGAGTTGATGATGTAATTGTGAGGGTATATGAGACAAGAATTCATTATGAGCAAGAAAATAATTTTATGTTGAGAGAGAGTACAAAACGCGAATGCGTGTACTCACAGTTAAATTCTCAAGGAATCAGTTTACACGAAGTACTCCATCCAGACGAAATTTCTCCAAAATTGCCATTAGTAGAGGAAGTTTTTGAAAAACTACAATATCCTAACTCACAATAAATACTAATGTATAGATATGCTATGTATATATGTAATTTTTCTTTTAAATATATTGTACAAAGTTTTATAATCATTCATATCCAGATTAAACAAAGTAGAAGAAGATAAAAGTTTTTCTTCCAAACTATGGATAATTATTATTGAAAGTTTGTATTAAAAACCTAATTTTTTTGTTTGTCATCTTATATCACATAAATTTAGTAATACATGGTTTGATTGAAAGATCTAAATTATTCTAATAGTTTAGGCCTAAAATTTTTATGTTTATTTTAAAAATATAAATTAAATAATTAATTAAATTCAATTTATGATTGAAAAAAAAAACATCGAAAGTAAAAAAACTTGAAGAAAACATCGAATAAATTGAAAATATCTTTGAAAAAGTATAATTAAAAAGATGAGAAAAAGTATTATAAATAAAAAATATGACTGTTTCAATAAATCTGCTTCAGGAAGCCACAAAGAAAATGAAGTATAATACTTTCATTAAAATGAATAAACTATGCATGATAATAATTCTTTTTTTTTTAAACTCTTTAATCTATTTCTATATTTTGAATTTCCAGAGGACAAATATAAATAATAACGCCTACGATCATGATTTCATTGAGACCTTGCCTGTTTTATTAAAAGATGATAGTACAAAGAGATTTCTATTAGGCGATCCAGATTTTCATCATTATTTAATAGCGAACCCTTCAATCTTGGCAGAACTCTGGTTAGAGGAAGAGAGTCGTGAGATATTAAGAAATTTTGACGATATTAGGTGTTTCATAGACCATAATCATGAATTTATGGAACATTTAGAATTACTTCAATTGAAAAAGGTTTATAGAAATCAAATAACTTTTTTGCTTCTTGTATGAATCTATAGATATATATTAAAACAAAAAAACAATACAGAACATACCTTGTCATGATCTCTTCATTCGTACTCTTCTCAATCCCAAATTATTAAAGTTAATCGAAAGGAATGAAGATCTACAACAAGCTTGCATAGATGATGTTTCACTACAAATATTTATTAGTACGAAAAAGGATATTAGGGATAAATTGGAAAAAAACCCCTCTTATATATCAACTTTACTCAAACAACCGGAAGTTATCGATAATCTTATCAATCTTCCAGAAACTCAAAGGCGATTAGAAACTATTAGATCGAAAGAAATGACTCCGCATCTAACTTTACCAGTATTAAAGTACAACTCGACAGAAATGGAATTATTCGAAAACGAGACAAAGAGAGCAGTCTATACTTTAAGTACAATTATATTATTACTTAATACATATAAGAATTTATATTGTATATATATTTAATTGATGCATTTTTTATATAAAGACAAAAATGTTAATTCTTACAAGTCTAAAATGAGAGAAACTATTGAATTCGAAAACTTTAATGGAGATTACGAAAGAAGAGACTTTCATGATATATTAAATACATTCCCTGAAATAAATAATTTAAATAAGGTTTGTGTAAATAATACGCAAAATAATTATTATTTTAACGGATACATGTATGATAAATGTGATTAGATTGATGCCGAAACTAAAAGAATCAGTTTTGAGAGGATAAACGATAAATTAATGAAATTTAACGCTAGTAGTAATAATTCAGAATTTAAGTCAAATTTTTTAGACGGTGATGAAGACCCTCAAGGGATTTGCCGAGCTATTGGCAGAGCGAAAAGTTCGTCTGTTGGAAATGTTCATCATCTTAATGACGGCGATGAAGTTTCGGGTTCCGATGGATCTCAGGGAGTTTATCCTGTTAATAATGAACAGTTTTCCGATTTACAAAGACAATTAAGTACCGTCGAAAAGGATAGAGATGAAGCTGTTGCTCAATTACGTGTTGTAGCTATAGAATATGAAAAGCAGAAAGAAAAGGCGTCAAAATTAACTACAATGCTTCATGAAAAAAATCTCGAATTGAAGGAAGGAGTTTTAACATTAATAGAAAATGGTCAAATTGATACTACTCAATCAATTGTTGAAGCGGAGATACGAATAAGAGCATTAGAAATAGAGATAGAAAATCATAAACAGGATGCTGATGCTAAGAAAGTTGCACTTCAAACGGTCGTAAAAGAAAATACAGAATTAATGAGGAAACTAAAAGAATTTACAAGGGAACTAATTGTTGAAAAGTCAATCGTTTCCCAAATAACCGCTTCAAGAGTAGATTTGGAGGCTACAGTTCATCGTCTTACAACTGAACGAGATAATTTTAAAGCAGAACTACTGAAAATTGACGAACTTAGAAGTAAAGTTGAATTAGAAGCTAAAGAAGAGCTTTCAAAAATTGAAAATGATATGAGGAAAATAAAAACAGAATATGATCAGGCAATTGCCATAATGAAAGATGACAATCATATGCTCATGACTGAAGTTGCTTGCGCTAAAGCACTCTCGGAAGCTAGGACAGGTGAAATGGATCAAACTAAGAATTTATTAGCGGTAGCTAATTTAGAAATAGAAGATTTAAATAGGAAATTAGAAGTAATTACAGAGGAAAATTTGTCTAGTAGAACCGAAATTGATAGGGTGATGCAGGAATACGATAAAATAATTCGGTGAGGGTGAAAGATTATTTAATTGTTAGCCTATTTTAGGAATACTCTACCTGAAAATTAATTTTACAGAGAGAATTGCGCTACTAAAGAATTAATTGAGAAAACAAGGCAGGATAAAGAAAAGCTATTATCTGATAAGTATTCGTTGGAAAGAGACGTCGAAAGGCTGAGTGACGAACTCGATGGAATTAAAGAAGATCTAATTGAAAGTGGAAGAAGAATGGGAGACGCTCGGCATCAAGCTATGGAATCAGAAAAACTCTATCAAAACAGTCACGATATGACTTTGTCTCTTCAAGCTGATCTTAGACACGCTCAAAGTCAACTTCAAGCAGCCGAAGACGAAAAGAAATGCCTTGGTCAAAGATTGCAGAAATTTGCTGAGCAAAATAAGCTATTATCTAAAAATATGAATAATCTTAAACAACAAATGAGTGCTGGAGCAGAAATACTAAAAGAGGAGAGAAGAATCTCTTCAGAGAGAAAGAGTGAATTGAAATTTTTAAATGATGCTCAGGAAAAATTAAAATCCGAACTTGAATTGTTACAAACCGCTTTTGATAAAGAGCAAAATTTGCATATGTCCCTTAGAGAACAATATATTCTAGAGGAACAACAGCAATCGAAATTAAATGAAAGGATAAAGAGCTATGAAATGGAAGTTAATACATTGGAGCAAAAATTACGCGAAGAGAGGAGTCAATTCGAACAAACTAGATATGAGAAGGAAAAGGTTATTGAAGAAACAAAAGTACTTTATGATAGAATTGAAAATTTTGAAAGGTTACTCTCAATTGAACAAACTAAGTATAAACAAGTAGTTGAAAAAATGAGACAAGATTTTGTCACAGACTTAGATTTTGCAAAAAGAGAGAAAGGCAATATGAATGAAATGGTTTCAAAATTTAGGGAAGAGATTAATGATCTAAAAGAGCAGATTAGAACTAAAGATTTACAAATTAGATCCTGTTATCAATCAATTGGACAAATGGATTCTGAAGCCAGAGGTAGAAAAGAGCTTGAATGTCAATTATTCCAAGCTGAAACGGAATTAAAAGAAGCTCAAGGTATCGTCGAAACAATCCATTCGGAATTAATTCTTGAAAGAGAGAAGCAAAGTCATCTCTCTCAACAAAATGACAAACTTTTGACAAATATTAACCAACTTAAAGAAGGGCTAAAATTAGTCAAAGAAGAGTATACGAAAGAAGTATTTAGGCTAAGTCATGAACTGCAACAAATATCCCTAAGCTCAGAGGAAGAAATTCGTTCATTACGCGACAGCTTAAATAAGTCAAACGCTGATCTTTTGGCTACTGAAGCTTCTTTATTGGCTCTGCAAGAAGTAAGGGAAAATCTCCATTCGTCAAATAAAAATTTTGAAAAAACTATTGACGCTCTAAAGAGACGTTTACACCAAGAAATGACTGCTAAACGCCTTGTAGAACAACAACTAGACGTCCTAAGGAAACAACATGAATATTTAACGAAAAATACTGATCACCCAGAGGATTACAATAGTCAAGACTTGGTAATAAATTATAATAAACTTCAAATAGAATTACAGGCGGAAAAGGATGAAGTTCTACTACTAAGAAAACAATTACAAGCGACTCAAGCGAGTTCTTACACTCAAGAAGCACATATGCAAACTTTGGAATTACAATTGGCTGAAAGTCAGAGTCAAGTTTCAAGTCTGAAGAGGAAATTTGAATTGCAAATTATGCCAAATGAGTCTAAAACAAAGTTAGATAAGGATCTAAGAAACCAGTTAGCTCTATACGAAAAGGAAAGGATGCTTTTCTTCCAAAATGCTCAAAAGTTATCTCAAGATCTTGAACTAGCTCGCGAACAATCGAACAACAAAACAAGGGATATAATTAAATTAGAGGAACAAATTGGCGTTTTAAAACAAACTATTAGTGAAATGCAACACGACATTAAAATTACTGAAGATGTTTGTAAAACCGAAGGTGATAAAATGGATCGTCTAGAAAGAAGAAATCACGAGTTAGAATCTCAAAATATAAAACTAAAGGCCCAAATAAGCAATAGAAAAGATAATCTTCACTGATAAAAAGATAGTAGGTGAACAGATAATAGAATTTAATTTATTTGCTTGTCCCTTGATTCGAAAATATTCACTTATTTGTATATTGTTATAGGAAATTATGTAAAAAAAAAGAATGGTAATATTTATATGTATAGTTCTAAAAAAACTGTGATTGTATGTCTGTTAACAACTTTTAACAATAAAGTTTTGGTCAGAGCTCTTTTAAACTAATATTCCTTCACAGTCCTACATTTAAAAAAGGTACTTATATTACTTCGTAAACTTCCTCGAAATGTAAGTTTTAACATCTGTCAAACAAGTAAGTAATACAATTACATTGTAATGTAATCTATATCTGTTGTAGAAATTAATGTAACAGTGTTATAAACATTCTAATCTGTTTACAGATGAAGTTTAGTTGTATTGTAGCTTAAAAGTTGTGCAATTGTTATATATGGTTAGGTTGATAATCTAAAACACAAAAAACATGTTATCAGATAATGGTGAAGGTAACATAGATACTATTGATGAATTTTCATAGAAAGTCCTTGTTTAACGTCTTGAATGAAAATATTTAAGCTTTTATGTCTAAAACTGCTCTTCCCATCATTGTTCCATTTCTTATTGCATCCAAAGCTTCGTTTACTTGGTCGAATTTGTAGGTGAAAATTTCAGGACCACGGATATTTTTTTCCTCTGTTAATCTTATCATTTCTTTCATTAGCTCAAAGCTTCCAGTTCGAACACCCTTAATAGTTTGGGTACCGTCAATTAGCCCTAAAAGCGAGGCTTCAATTTGACCACCAATCAGTCCAATGACAACCATAGTTCCACCTCTGCTCAATAATTTTGCTGCGAGTGAAGCAGTCTGGGAAGAGCCAACAAAATCAATTATTCCATCCATTTTATGTGGAAATTGTTGGGCTTTTTCAGCAATAGTTGATGTCTTAGAGAAAAGAACTGTATTATCGACACCTCTTTCGCTTAGCTGTTCAAGCTTCTCTGTCGAAATGTCAGCTACTGTTAGATTGCATTCTGGATATAAGTGTTTACTGTAAGCAACTGCCCACTGTCCAAGACCCCCAGCTCCAATGAGCAAAATATTTTGTGTCAGTCCAGCTCTTGCTCTGGTATCTAAACTTTCCTTAATTTGCCTCAGTCCCGAAAAAGCTGTCAGAGCGCTACAAGAAAGTAGAGGAGCGACTTTAGGGTCGATGTTTCCTCTCTTGATAAGATACTTTTCGCATTCTGTAAAGTTGAAATATTTCGTTTTATAGCAAATCTTATGAATTTTTAAAGATCTTTACCTGGTAGAGCCATGTGAGTGGCAAATCCGCCTTTTCTACCTAAACCAAGATCTTTTAAGCCGAATTGATTATCGCTACAAAAATTGGATCTATCAATTTTGCAAAATTCACAGCTTCGACAACCAGCCCATGGGTATGCAACAACCTCGTCTCCGACCTTAAAATTTTTGCTAGCATTTGGACCCATAGACATGATTCGGCCATAAATTTCGTGACCAAGATTTCTGCCTATAAATAGGTCTTTGTTGATAGCGAACAGGCTGGCGTAAACTCCTCCTCCAAAATCCATACAATCTGCTTGAATATGAACATCACTATGACAAACTCCTGAATAAAGCAATTCTAATACAACTCCATCATCAGGTGTTTCTGGAATTGGCTCTTCAACGAATTCTAAAGGCTTTTTTGGTTCGACTAAAATCGCTTTACGGTACATGCTTTACGTTAGAGTTATCAGTTTCTTATCCCTTCGATGTCTGATTCAAAAATATATTTAACACATTTGTATATATAGTCAAAATATATTGAAAGCCGCAATAAATAAAACGATAAGATAAATATTTTTTTAACGATCTATATTTTGACCATCATAAGAATAGAATGATATAAAACACTGAGTACCTGTACCTATTTCTATCATTTTAGTAAGGTTCTAAGTGTTCTAACAAAAAAGTCAAAGTAGATTTTGTTTATATGAAGAGACTTCTGCTAGTTTTGTAATTTATAAAGACTTGTGGCCAAGCTTTTCAATACGTCGCGATATTCTAAATTCTATAGTAAAGAATGATAAATGTATAATATGGGTCAGGTTACTAAATGGAACTCAATCTATTAACCTTGTAATGGTTTTTGGGCACGTCTTTGTAGGCGTAGAGAGCCCCGTACCAGGCACCCGCTATAGCTCCCGTGCTATCGTTATCCCCGCCGTGTAAAACTCCAGATAAGCAGAGTTCAAGCCAGTTATCTTTTGATTTTAGTAGGGCATCGTATCTAATAGTATAACAAATATATTTATCGAAATGTTTTCAATATTTATTACTATACTAACGCAATCATAGGTGCATCATGACCACAGCTACCGGCCCAACCAGAAATACTTAGGGAGGTATAAAACTCATCCCTTTCATCGACATCATAATTGTTTGGAAATACAGGTTCATTTTCACCATCCAATATTTGACGAGTTTTCAAATAACTTCTCCAGGAATCTTCGAAAGAATGCCTATGAATTAGGAAAGTTAATGCGTCTTTGTGGAAGTTCTAAGCAGAATTTGACACTACCATTTTTGAGTATTTTCTTCGACATCTCTTCCTTCACTTTTAACATATTCAAGTGCCATAGGTAAGACTTTCAACAAATTATGACCCCATGATTTTATTGGAACATCTAAAATTTCTGTTTTATATCTTATCATTTCAATTGAATATACTTTACCATTAATGGCATAAGCAGTAAATAAAGCTGATACCAAAGATCCTAGGTATCCTATGGGATGATTATGAGTTATTCGACCAGCTTCTATTGAAACTTTAATTAGATCATCTAGTTGTTCTGGCCTATATAAATTTATTATATAAATAATTAAATAATGAAATTTTAAGTAAATTTGAAATTTACTTCTGGTAAACTAATCCTAGGCACATTGATCTCATAGCGGCGCCACATCCAGCTCCTCTAAAAAAAAATCAACTAGAATGATTAACCTTATCTGGCAGTGAATAAAAAAAATGTATAACATATATACACTAGACGCTCTACACTGCTTTGAAAACAATGTAGGATATGAATATTTTTAGCACATAATTCAATTTACCTCTGATTAAATGGAATTTTATAACCAGAACCTTTATGAGATTGCAAATAAACCAATGCACTCATGCAAGTATTTCCAGGAGCTCTGCCATTCATATCTGACATACAGTTTGCATATTCTTCAACAAGTTTTAAGTAAAGCTTTTCAGAAGGTGTTATATCTTTATTCCCGATAAGAGCTATTGTTAATAAAGAAGAGAAAACATTGATTATTAAATTATTAAACATGTATTACAATTTCTACATCTAATTGTAAGTTTGTAAAATATTTTGAAAGGTTGAACCTTTAAGTAAACTTTAAGTTAAGAAACAATTAAATTGTTATAAACCTTTTGCAGTTGCTATATGCATAACGGTATCATCGCTTACCATCCAACTTGGTACTATTAAGAGGCATTTGTATAAATTATTTCACATTATTTATCAAAAAACACATATTACATTTGATTTGTAAATTCTCTAATCCGCCTAACTTATTCACTTTAGAATGTATCCTACTTCCTGATTTTTCAAACTCGAACTTCCCATTATAGTATCCCATTGCATCACCGACTCCACTATCAGAAAAAATAATTCAATTGACGAATATTATAACTTTCTATAAATCTTTATACTTCACCTTAAAACTAGACAAGCTTTAAACCTTTGTAAATATGACATTATTTCCTTATATTATAAATATTAGTAATATTTATATACTGACAAGAAAAATGGTATATTTACGAATATTTTACACTTTTTCTTAACCGTTTTCGGAAAAGGAATTAAGCGCCTTTTTTAAAACTATTTATAAATAAATATAATATTTCACAAAGTTATGTAATATCGAATCAGTAAAATATATAAGAAGTATACTAATATCTACATATTTATTTAAATTACATAATCATTTTGAATGTTTCAAACGTATTTACTGCATAAAGGTGACAAAGTTGTTAAACGCGAATACTTGATGGAAATATTTGGGTTTTAAAATAGAAATATTAAAAATATTAGGGTAATAAATTATGCATTAATTCATATAATAAATGTAATATCTTTCTAGTGACCTTATAAGAATCTCTATGAATGTATCAATAATTAAATTCAACATCCTGTAACCTTTTGAAGGAACTTTTCTTTTAAGTCTTAATTACACATTTCCGAGAAAATAATATAAACCAACTAAATCATCTTTTTCTTAGAAATTGAATAGTTGATGAAAATAAAGCCAATCTTTTAAATGATTATTATAAATAGTGAAAATGTTATAGATTTTCTTTTTGTTTTGTTCATCTACGAAAATAAAATTCATGTTGAAAATTCTTGCAATATCACTCATTAAATAATTATTTATCTAATCTTAATAGGAAATAGTTTAATAAAAGGCTTACATTAAAAACACGCTAAGAAAGAGATTATTTAAATAGGCGAACGTAAAACTCGTGCTATTATATATTTAACAAAAATATTCTTTATTCATTTCTGCAGCAAACTATTTGAAATATATTACAAACTATTAATATAATAGAGTTGCGATTGTGTTAAATATAGAGTTTTCTTCTA
Organism: Dimorphilus gyrociliatus; assembly: GCA_904063045.1. Taxonomy (NCBI): domain Eukaryota; kingdom Metazoa; phylum Annelida; class Polychaeta; family Dinophilidae; genus Dimorphilus; species Dimorphilus gyrociliatus. The sequence goes on along the minus strand of CAJFCJ010000002.1, from coordinate 1,970,262 downwards.
GGCTGAATTTAAAAAAAAATCTAATCTATCTTGATTACTTTAAAAATTATTCTTTTCTTATTGAAATCAATAATTATATTTTTTTTAAAAAAAAATTCGAATATTTTAATCTATTTCGTTGGTTTTAGTTTTATTAAATGTTGTTGAATTTTGGTAAAAGAAAGTAAAAGTAAAAAACTTATGCTTGGTTAAATAAAATACTTAAAAGTTTACGTATATATTATAGAGATAATAGCTCTAAAAAAAAACCCCTCTAAAACTGTTGTTTGAGATAAATGTAAGACAATGTTATATTTTGTATTAGTTGAAGATTGAGAATTAGTGTTATCTTTTTTATTAAGTCTTTGAGTAAAAACCGGTAACCGAAACCCCTGGATTTGCGCATGCGTGTTAAAAACGTGGCATGCAAAATGGCAGGAAAAACAATTAGTTTGTTTTTCTTGTGTTTATTTATTGCCGTAAGTATCAAAGTCGATTATATTTAGTTATAAGTTGTAGAGAATAAGTTTTTGAACCGACCTGTCAGTTAAAATTTTTAAAACATTGTTTAATTTAACCTAAAATTCGAAAAAATGGATTGACAAGAGCGATTTCAATGCATGTTCGAACCGGCATGCTGATTTGTAGTACCATGATTGGTTACTTTTTTGTATAAAGACACTTTGTTTATCATGGTGTCGCATAGTTAGAACAAGCCCTCTCATTTACCGGTGAAGCATGAGGGGATATTTAATATTCCTAGTTCTTTTGTCAGTGTCGGTAAGTTGAAATAATTTCAACAAATCAATAGATATTTTTTGAAATGTTGAAATTGTAATTGATTTTCTTACAAGAATAAATATAGGCAGCAATATATAAATATTTTAAATATTGATAGCTAAAAGTCATTGAAGCTGGTGAAACAATTATTGACAATTCCAATAAGGAGGTAGTGTGAATAACAATAAAAAAAAGAGTGATGACTGTCTAACAATTTTTTTTTCAATTTTAAAACATTTCGATTTTATTTCTTAACGAATTGTTTCTATGATTTATTGATATCGATAAAATTTATAATTTACATCTTTTCCCTCAAATAATTTATAGCAATTCATTCGACCCTCTTCCGAAGCAACTCGAAAAGATAAATTAAAGTTATTAGAGAGATTCAATGATATTAAAGGTTTGTATTTCGGTCTATTGATTATATACTCTATTTTGCTTAGAATAGTAATTATACGTTGTTAATGTTTTCTATATTTCATTGTTTATTCGTATTATAGCTCTTAAAAAGTACTTAAGGACGAATACAAATGTTTTGATGGTTGCTTCAAAATCCGGAAACCTACCGGTGAGTCGGTTAACTTTATTGGGCGATGTTGCTTCAGAAATAAAAGGCATTGCATCAATTGTATTAATTGATTGCGGGTAATAATATGATTTTTAAGTGAAAAGAATTCATTCTATTATTATTCTATTTTCATTAGCGATTCTAAAAAGCTGTGCAAAAAGATGAAAATTTCTCCAGTTGATCACGAGTATCGCCATTATAAGGATGGAGAATTTACTAAAATCTATGACAGACAAATGACGGTACGCTCCATGACAGCTTTCTTAAATGATCCTACCGGTGATATTCCATGGGACGAAGATCCTACTGCAACAGATGTTGTTCATCTGGACAACAAAGCCGCAATGAACAAACTTTTCAGAAAAGATCCAAGGCCCACGCTTCTTATGTTCTACGCTCCATGGTGTGGATTCTGTAAAAAAATTAAACCAGACTATGCTGCAGCAGCTACTGAAGTTAAAAATAAATATGTAATTGCCGCAATGGACGTTAATAAACCAGAAAATTCAGATGTAAAAGAAGTATATAATATAACTGGATTTCCAACTATTTTGTACTTTACTAAAGGAGGAAAGAAACATATGACATTTGGTGGTGAGAATACAAAAGAAGGGATTATCAGCTGGTTGGACGATCCTCAACCTCCAAAACCAAAAGAAAAGGAAAAGGAATGGGCTGAAGAAGAGAATGAAGTTGAACATTTGACTGATGAAACATTCGATGATCATATAGCTAAAAATTCTAAAGTTATAGTCATGTTCTACGCTCCATGGTGTGGTCATTGCAAAGCCATGAAACCTGATTATGAAGCTGCAGCAATTCAAATGAAGGAAGAGAAAATTGAGGGCTCTTTAGCTGCTGTAGATGCTACAAAGCACGAAAAAGTTTCCAAGAAATTTGAAGTTAAGGGATTCCCAACTATCAAATATTTTGAAAATGGTAAATTGGCAGATTTTGAATTTAACGGAAGAACGAAAGAAAAGATTATCGAATTTATCCAGGATCCTAAACCTCCACCCCCACCAGAACCTGAATGGGATGAATCTGAATCTGCTGTTGAACATTTGACTAGCGATAACTTCAAGTAAGTTAAATAAAATATTAAATAAATTCTGCTTTTCTAAGCAAGTTGCTCTCTTATAGAGGTTTCATTAAAAAGAAGAAGCACACTTTAGTAATGTTTTACGCCCCTTGGTGTGGACACTGCAAAAAGGCTAAACCGGAATTCACATCTGCTGCAGAGGAAATCCAAGATAATCCCAAATTGAGTTTAGCAGCTGTGAATTGTATTAAGCATCAGAGCTTATGCAGCGATGTAAACGGCTATCCTACTTTTAAATATTTCAATTACGGTAAAGCCGGAACGAAATATGCTGGCGGACGGGAAAAGGCTGACTTCTTAAAGTTTATCCGTGACCCCGATAGCGCAGCCAATGTACAAGCTCCTCCACCAACCGAATCGGCAGAAGATGCTTGGACTGAAATTCCACATGCTAGTAATGTAAATCATTTGTCAGATGAATCATTTGACAGTTTTGTTAAGAGTCATTCAAGTGTTCTCGTTATGTTTTATGCACCATGGTGCGGCCATTGCAAGAATATGAAGCCGGCTTATGCTGAAGCCGCAAAAATTTTAGTTGATGAGAAAATCGAAGGTCACATAGCTGCTGTAGATGCAACTATTCACAACTCAATCGCTAAGAAATTTGAAGTTAAAGGATATCCTACGCGTAAGTTTATTTTTCAATACTATCTGAAGACATCGAAAGAATAACTTTATCTAAAGCAAATTAATATGATTTTGTAGTAATACACTTTAAAAATGGGGCCAAAAATATGGAATACGATCGCTCCAGAACAGCATCCGATTTGGTGGACTTTATGAAAAAGTAAGTATTAATCTTTATACTTTTAGTATAAAAAGCACAATGTGAAGTGATTTATTAAAACTTTTCGATATTTATATTAAACTCTATCTCTTTTCAATTAAAGATTAACAGTTGATTTCTGAGAGTGGTGTGCTTTGATTTACTATCTCTTTTTCTTTTTACTTTTAGCCAAATCCACCAGAAACACAACGAACTTTAAAAAGTTAGCTCAACGTTTATGAAGAATGGAATGGAATCGAATATACTTTATAAAATATAAAAAAAATTGCTATAATATACCGAACAATTTTTAACAGGGTGGTGGACTAGTTGGTTTACGGTGCCAAAGACGATATTATTCCGTATATAGTTAGGTTAAATATGTAAAAGTAAATATATATAAATATGCAATAATTATATATATTTATAGAAAGATACCTAATTGATCTCCCGGTTGGCATTGCACAAAATAAATACAGAATTTTGTCCACCGTTAGATTGCTTACTTGTGCTAATAGACGTTATATAGTTGGAAAATTTGAGCTTATTTAATATTCTTCATCTTTTCTTGAACTAATATATAAATATTTCGATTGTCTACCTTTTTTCATACTGCAAAATTATATACGAATTGAACAATATCGAATAAAAGAACTCAAGTTTTGTTTGAACAAAAAAATATAATTTTTTTCATAGTCCTGTTAAGATGAAGATACCAAAGGTAGTTCCTCCTAAAAAGGAAGAGTTTAAGAAAGCTCCAGCTGCAGAAGATTGGAAGGGACTTGATGGATCCGATTCTGTATACCACATAACAGTTGATAATTTTGAAGCTTTTATTCAGACTTATCCAAGTGCTTTGATTATGTACTATGCACCCTGGTGCGGTCATTGCAAAGCTATGAAACCTGATTTTGCGGCAGCTGCTAAGATGGCTAAAGAGAAAAATTATACAGGAGTACTTGGAGCTGTAGATGCTACAGTTCATCCTTCCCTAGCTCAAAAAGCTAGTGTTAGGGGTTATCCAACCAGTAAGTTACCAAAGGAAAGCTATTTAAAGATGTAAACCATTTCACTCATTATTAGTTTTATATTACGAAAATGGCTCCTTTTCGAAGTCTTATACCGGAGGAAGAAAAACAGATGATTTATTACAATTTCTTAAAGATCCAACAAAATGGAAATCAGACATACCGGATAGTTGGGAAATTAGTGAAAATAGCACTATTTCTCATTTGAATTCCGCCAATTTCACGTAAAAGATGTCAACTACGATAATTTATGCATTATAAACCTATCTTTAATCCTAACAGTGAAACTCTAAAAAAGTTTAAATCAAGTTTTATTATCTTTTACGCCCCCTGGTGTGGTCATTGTAAAAAGATGAAACCTGTTTTTGAGAAACTTTCTGGAAATTTTTCAGAAAATAAGCAGTACTTTTTTGGTGCTGTCAATTGTATTATAGAAAAGGAAATTTGTCAACAATATAAAGTTAAAGGATATCCCACATTTATATTTTTTGAATATGAAAACGGAAAGCAATACAGGGGTTATAATGATGAAGAGAGTCTCTATTCATTTTTAAAGGATCCCAGCAAAGCTCTTAATCCAGAGGGAGGGTGGGAAAATATAACTGGATCGGAACATGTTAAAAAAATCACTTCTTATTTAGAAATTAACCAAGAATCCCAAACGAATAATCATCTTCTCTTATTTTTCACGTCTGCATGTAAATATTCCATTTCTAGGATTAATATTAATATTCTAAAAATCTGTTAATTTCAATTCATAAAGGGTGCGCTGAATGCGATTTTAGAAAGAAAGAATTCGCAAAAGCAGCTGAAATATTAGCTAAAACTGGTCATCGAGTTAAACTTCTTTCTTTAAATATTGATTTTTATCCAGATATTGCAGATATATTTAAAGTTTCAAAAGCACCAACATGTTAGTATAGAAAAAAATAATCCTAGATAAACTAATTTGCATAACAATACTATTTTGTAGATTACTATTTAAGCCGAAATATGGATAGGAAATTTGAATATCGTTTAACAAAAAACCATGGTCAAATTATTGAATTTATGTCCAATCCGGATAAACTTATACCGAAATCTGATTTTGATCCTGCAATGAAGTGGATTAATATTGCTGGAAGTGAACATCTCAATCATCTCATTCAATTTACTTTTAAAGATTTTGTAGCAAAGAATGAAAGAACTCTTGTCTTATTTTTCGATTCAAGTAAATATTGGCAATGTTCAATTGAAGTTCCAAATGAATAATTTGTCTCGTTGTTCCTTTTAAATCTAGATTGTACGGAGGAATTTTGCGATATAATGATGGAAGAATTTGCTGAAACAGCAAAGGTTTCAAAAGGGATGGACTTTAAAATTAAATTAGCAACTGTTGATATTCAAGCACAAAAAGTTTTACGAAAGGAAGAAGGTGCCGATGAAGAGGGCAATTCAATATTCCTTTATGAGTCAGTAAATCGTTATTTCGTATATAAAATAAATTATAATTATCCTATTTTAAACAATTAGAAATGGTAAGAGAACTAGAGATATAAGGCTGTACACTTCATTCGATCTGCTAAATTTTTTAAAAGAGTAAGTTGCTAATATAGAATAATACAGTATAAGTAAAAATTTCATAATACTTTTCTCAATAGTCCTGAAGCAAATGAACCTACAGAAATTGTAGATAACCACGATATGTATTGGTCACGTCACGATCCAACGAAATTAGTTCAGAGTTTAACCTCGCAAAACGCTAAGGAAATTTTTGAAAAAAACGACGAAGTGATTGCTATATTTTACGATCCGAGCACAATGACTTTTAAAGCTCTTCGACCAAATTTTATAAAAGTTGCCAAGATGATTGCATCGTATAGGGTTAATACTATGATTTAAAGTATATTGGAAAAGTATGTTATTCCATTAAAAATGTTGTTATTTAATAGAAAGAGTTCAATTATAAATTTACCGCCGTTGATGTATCAACCGAAAAGAGATTACCAATGAAGTTTAGATTAAGAAAATTCCCAACTATAATTTTTATTGAGTAAATTTCAAACTAATTTTTAGTTAAATTAATGTTTAAATATTAACTAATTAAGTATTTAATTAAATAGAAATGGAAAGAAGGTAGCAGAAAACAATAATAACTTCGCCAATGAAGATATATATGGATTTCTCTTGGAGTATTTAAATTTTATTGATATTTATATTTTCTAAATTATAATTACTATTTTTTTCCCTACTCTTTAAAAGTCCATTAAGTCCTTTTGATCTTACATCTTTACCTGAAGAAGATATAAACTCACTTTGGGCTAAATCACCTGGATATGAATCAATAACTCATCTTTCAAATGAAACACTAAATGAAACAATTCATAATTATACATCTGTTTTAATCTTTTATTACTTTCCATGTAATATTTTAATTTATTCTAGTTTATTTATATAATTAATTAAATTAATTAATTAATTACATTCTATCATTTTAGGGTCTAAAAAGTTTGATATTATGAAAGATAGCATTGCTGAAGCTAATCAAATACTCCTGAAAGAAAATATTTTCGGAACTTTAGCTGTAATGAATGCAGATTTGTTTCCTGAAGTTATGAAAAATCGATCTATTACGGAGACTCAGAGTATATTTTCAATTATTCTTTATTTTGGATAATAAGTAATTTTTCTCTTAATATATTAAACAGTTATTTACTATTTATTTGGCGAACAAAAGGAAGTTTATAAATTAGGTACGCACGTTGAAGATATCATTGAATTTATTAAATATCCTCTGCCATCTCCTCCAATTTATTCTCTGGCTAAATGGTCTTTAAATGAGGATACACAAGTTGCCCATCTATCTCATCAAAATTATACCCAATGGTTGAATGATCATCCAAATTCGATTGTATTATTCTATATACCTGCTTGTCAAGTGTGTGTATTTAGTGCACGCGACTGTGAAGCTTTTGGGAAGTTGTGGAACAATAGAATTGCGGCTGTTAAATGTGTCGGAAAGAATAAAGCAACTTGTGCTAAACAAGAGATTAAAGGTTATCCTTTGTTTGTTTTATTTAAAGATGGAAAACCAAAAGAGAGGGCAGTAGGTCGTATGACTCAAGATGATCTCTTGCGAATAATGTCAACAAACCTGAATTAAATCTATTGGATATTTTCATAATTCCAATGGTGTTTGAGTTTTCTTTTTACTTTTGTCATTTGTCTTTTTTAGTGATTATTCAAATAAAAATTAACTGACCAAGAATTGCCAATAAACACTCACTACAACGTAAATGTTAAGTTTTGTTTTATACTATCTTGATGCTTAACGATACATTGCTACAACATTATCAAATAGGCTCAAAATTAATTGTTTTTAAAAAAATGTTACGTCGTCTGCTATTGCAGACAATTAAGTGGGAGGAAGTGTTACACACTAGGACGTCTTTCATTTAAAACAGATGGATAAACCAACAAGAATTACATCTCTAAAATCTTTGGATATTAGATTTCCAACATCCCTGTCTGGAGATGGATCAGATGCAATTGTACATATAAATACATTAATTTTCTTACAATAGATTATAAACTCTCTACAACATTTAGCACGAGCCAGACTATTCTTGTGTTTACGTTATTTTACAAACTGACACAAAAGATGAAAGATACTATGGCTACGGTTTAACTTTTACCGTTGGTCGAGGAAATGAAATAGGTTGTTAATGTAACACTGTATATAATTTTTCTATTATAAATAAACAAGTTATTCCAATAGTAAAAGCAGCAGTAGACGCTCTCAGTAATCACGTTGTGGATACCGAACTAAGTACTATTTTCTCTAATTTTGCCGTATTCTGGAGGAAACTAACCTGCGATACGCAGATGAGATGGGTAAATATAGTTTTTAATAGTATAAAATGAAATTTATAGAGAACTATTGCTATTATTTAAAAAAAATTAGCTTGGTCCAGAGAAGGGTGTTATACATCTTGCAACTGCGGCTATAACTAATGCTATTTGGGATTTATGGGCAAGAATCGAAGGAAAAGTTAGTTGAATAGAATTCTGAAAGTTTTAATAGACAATTTTAATAATTAATATTCGTTGAAAATTATTTAGCCACTATGGAAACTGTTAGCTGATATGGTAATATATTAATTCATTTCTTAAGATCACCAATTAAAGATTTTAGGTAAATATAAATACTTTTAGACTCCGGAGGAATTGGTTTCAACCATAGATTTTTCTTATATGTAGGTACTCAACTGCCTAATATTCATAATTTTGTTATTAACATAATCTCTCTATTTCAATGATTTTTATAGAACCGATGCTTTAACAAAGGAGGAGGCTTTAGGTAGGCGTTGCTGAAATTCTTTACAAGTTGACGATGTCAATTATAAATGACAATATGCAATTAATTAGATATCCTACGACAAGGACAAATTTCTAAACAAGAAAGAATAGATAAAGTTATTAGTTCGGGTTATCCCGCTTATACAACATCCGCTGGTTGGCTAGGATATAGCGATGAAAAAATATCCAGAGTTAGTTGTTACTTAATTCTTTGTCTTAGATGACTTTAATCAATCAATAAATTATCATTTCAGCTTTGCAAAGAAGCTTTAGAAGAGGGATTTACAAGATTTAAGGTAAAAGTTGGGAAAAATCATGAAGACGATCTTCATAGAGTTGGTTTAGTAAGATCATTAATTGGACCTGACAATTTATTGGTAATAGTAAAAGCAGTGTATAACTAATTATATACAATTATTTGCTATACATTTGATTACTGATGATTAGATGACCGATGCAAATCAGAGATGGGATGTACAACAAGCAATTGATTGGATGATACCTTTAGCTAAGCACAACATTCTTTGGATTGAGGAACCTACAAGCCCTGATGATGTTTTAGGACATGCTAAAATCTCACAGGGTTTGAAACCGTATGGAATAAAAGTTGCCACAGGAGAACATTGTCAAAATAGAATTATATTTAAGCAATTTCTTCAAGCTGGCGGTTTACAATATTGTCAAATTGATAGCTGTAGACTTGGCGGGCCTAATGAGATAATAAGTGTTTATCTGATGGCTAAAAAGTTCAATGGTATATCTTTTCCGGAAAATATTGTTACATTCTAAAAATTTTATTCATTCTAACAGTTCCAGTTTGCCCACATGCCGGTGGAGTAGGCCTATGCGAGCTAGTTCAGCATTTATCTATATTCGATTATATTTGTGTATCAAAAACTATGGATGATAGAGTCATTGAATATGTAGATCATCTTCATGAACACTTTTATAATCCAACGGTAGTTAGAAAGGGCTGCTATCAAGTTCCAAAGGAACCAGGTTATAGCACTAGAATGAAAGAAGCTTCTCTTCTGGACAATGAATATCCTATTGGGAAAGAATGGCAGAAACTATTCGACGAAGGAAGATACGCTAGACCTTAACAATCTCTGTCACATTGATGAGGAAAGAAGAAAGATTATGAATAAACGTAGTTGATTATAACTAGAATTTCGTATTAGTCTATTTGATAGTTGTAAATTTTCTTTACATATATAACAAAACAGAAAAGGGTGGATAAATGACGATAATCTAACATGATCGTATTTTCCATTGTCTATCGAATTTTCTTAAAACTCTTGAGACAAAGACAAATACCGTAAAGGATACTAGCAACTAAGTAAAGGATGGCTGCTCCATAGAAAACAGGTTTGAATGATCCGCGGGTTTCATGAAGTAAACCTTTAAGGTATTAGAAAGAATTGATGGAAAAGCGAAGGAATGAAGATTGTATTAGAACATGAGAAAATGTCTCTCTCTTTTTTATTATAATCTTTACCTGCCAAAGGAGGACCAATCAAATATCCTATACCCATTCCCATTTTCATTATGTGAGATGTTTCTTTTAAATGTTCCCCATTATATAGCTCGTAACAGGAAGTCATCATAGCAGCAAAAATAGGTCCATCAAATAATCCTATTGCTAACAAGATAAATAGCCCTATAGTTAATAATTAAAATGGCACTTTTTATCAAATATGAACCTGACGCGTATAAAATTACTGTTGTATAATTGTAGGTATACGATCCGAAAAAGCTTATGATGCTTAAGAGAGATGTGAGTATCGTATATAAGAGCAAAAACTTTCCTTTTAGTTTGTCTCCGAGTAAGGCAGTAAGCAATCTTGATAAAAATTCGCCAATATATATAATAACCATGCCAAGACTAGCTATGGCTTGAGAAATTCCAATACTTGTCATATGTTCAACCTAGAGAAAACAGAAGAGTAGATCATAAAAAATATTCTATTATTGGAATTAGTATAAATTTACAAGAAAAATAAATGGAGCGGAATAGGCTGCACTTTTTAGTGTAATCGCTAAAAACCATATTATTCCAATTATTATTCTAGTTGATATTTTTATTGTATTATTCTCATTTGGATGTACAGCTATTAATACTATTTCATCATAACCTTCGGTACTTTCCTCCTCGAATTCTGATATATCGGCAAAAGTTAAGCTTGTAAAACCAACTCCCAAACCTACTATTCCAGCTTGAACGGTAAATGTAAAATTCCATCCAATCTTTGATATAAGTAGGTATGTTAATGGATTAAAGATAAGAACTCCCAAAGAGAATCCACATGTTATGATACTGGTAGCCATGACATGATATTTATGATCAAACGGAAAATAGTCATTGCAAATATAAAATTGTGGACTTGTTATTAAACAAACTCCAGTGCCGTATAAAATTCCGAAGCATACAAATACCCACCAAATATTATCAAGTGAACCGGCAGATGCTAAGCAAATGGAAGAGAAGACTGTACCACAAAGCAGAGATTTTCTTGCTGAATACTTTCTAGTCAAAAACGAAGATATTGGAGTAGCAATTAATGAAAAACAGAGTGCTGTTGACCCAATAAAGCCTTTAGTTGAAAAGATTTCTTTCATCATAAAACATATATTATCTAATTTAAATGCGAATTAAAATTACCTAAGAGGGCTTCATTCCTAGTTAACTTTTTAATTAATATAGGAATAAATTCACTAAATGAAGCAATAATGCCAAATCCAATAGCAATTTGAAATATACTTGTAAAACAAATGAAATATCCTCTAAACTCTTTTTCTTTCCATTTTTTCTTTAATAATTTCAATTTATTGCTCATATTATATATTTTCTCCTAAATACTAATAATAGTTTTATTAATTTATTTTATATAGTTTAAAAATAAAAAACAGCAAACATTTCATTAGTAAAACATGGTACGCCGTCGTCTTCAGTAGATAATCTTTAAGCATAACGAAATTCTCAGCTTAAACTTTTTTTCTTTCCGTTGTTTTATAAGTTAAACGAAAAAAATGAAAATGAAAGAGTAGATTTTAAAATATGTCACTTCCTGTTAATAATCAATTACAATATTTTATGGAACAGCTGGCAAACACTTCATAATACTCTTTAAAAAAGAGTGAATCATTAATTATGTATATAATAATTGATGTTAAAGTGAGAAATATATATACTATATATATATATATATATATATATTCTGATATAAATTATAGATATTGATATATGCTATCAGTATTAAAAGTCTCTTATAAATATTTACTAATTTGTTTATTAAAAATATCGTATACAGCTTTCTATAATATATTTATATAAACAAAAAAGTAGAAGTTAGATCCTTATCTTATCGTATTAGTATTCATTTTCGTCAAATATAGCCCTGCTCTTGAAAATCTGTAACGTTCAAAATGAAATGCACAGCTGCTTTGAGCAACTGTCCATAATTTTCATTATTATTATTATAATCATTAATGCAAGGATATAACACACTAGCTCAATGGTCTACTTTGTGACAAAAGTAGAGCAGATGATAAGATTTACTTCATATCAAGTATTAATGCACTGTCTGTTATCTTTCTCTAACTATAATTTGGTAATTCAGAATGAAAACGTAACAAGTTCAAATTTCTCTAATTACACAGCCATCTACTTTTAATCTGTTCCAAAAATGCTTGTAGGCCTCTATACAATAGATATTTTTTGATATATTGATAACAATCGCCATTTTCAAATATTCTTTATCGGATAAGCATAGATGAAAGTTGAATCAATGGAGATAGAAGAAAAATCTAATGAAAAACCGAAGAAATACCCTAAACAAGTATTTCCTCTACTTGTTTTGGAATTCTGTAATAGTTACTCTTTCTATGGAGTATCCTGTAATTATTTTTAAATAAATTACTATTTTAATAACATATTAACTTGTTAAATATTCCTTTAAAAGCTATCCTAACTTTATACTTACAAAGATGGATAAAATTTGATAATAGTTCTTCTCAAGCTATTTACCATTTTTTCAACTTTTTCGTTTTTTTTACGCCCGTGCCAGGAGGAATGCTTTCAGATGCCAAGTTGGGAAAATTTAAAACTTTATCTATATTTTCTGTCATCTTCGCATTAGGATTTACAATTCTCTGCGTTACATCATTCCCTCCAGTAACAATGGGAAAGTTAGTCTATAAACATATTGATTTTATTGTCTTTCAACTAATCTCTCTTTTCCCCAAAGAATTGGGGTATTTTTTGCTATATTTGTAATTGGAACTGGTTCTGCTGGTTCGAAAGCTTTGATACCTTCATTGGGAGCTGATCAATTCACGACTGATCAGTTATCGAAAAGAGAGCTTTTCTTTTCGTTTTTCTATATGGCTACTAATATTGGTTCGTTTATATCAACAATCGCAACTCCTATAATGAGATCAAGGAAATGTTATGGAGATAATTGTTTCCCTTTAGCTTTTGGAGTAGCTACTGCTATGCTGTTTGTTGGTATTACGATATATTTTTCCTTCTCAAAGTATTATAAAAAATTACCACCAACGGGTGATTTAATATCTAAACTTATTGGATGCATCTATGTAAGTTAATACTTATTCTTTAATCTTCTTGATAATCGATAACACCATTATTTGTTTTAATCACTTTCAACAGACTGCTATTAAACATAAACTTGATAGAACCACCAAAGGAGATTATGATCATTGGCTAGATAGAGCTGCACATAAATACACTGTAATTAGGACATAATGAGTATTATATAACTATCTAAAACACGATTGTTTTATCTTTATTAACAGTTTTCATTCATAAACGACGCCAAAGTTATTTTTAAAGTTCTCTTACTGTTCCTGCCACTTCCTTTGTTTTGGGCACTTTTTGATCAAATCGTATGAAATTTTAAATTTAAACAAACTTTTATATAAGAAACATTTCCCTTCCTGTTCATTATTATCTCTCTTTCTCTCTGTCTCTCTCATTCATTAATAGGGTTCTTCGTGGGTATTTCAAGCATCCCAATTGAATGGATATATAGTTAGTGTTTATCTAAGATCAAGACATTTCTTTTAATTAATTTTTGATTTATTTTAAGGGAAACTTTATGATTGAACCAGATATGATGGGAGCATTAAATCCTTTTTTCGTCGTTATCTTGATACCTTTCATCGAACTTGTACTATATCCTGTATTGAATAAACTCGCAATACTCCAAAAGTAATAAACACCCTAAAAGATTGCTATATAATTAATATTTACATAAATATTCAACTAGTAAACTAATTCTTTTTCAGGCCTATTGAAAGAATGAGTTTTGGGATGTTTCTTGCCGCACTTTCATTTGTTCTGGGAGGAATTTTACAAATACAAATTAATGTATTCAACATTTTAAATAATCGTTTAATATATTATACATTAACGGTAGATTTTTTTTGCTATAGAAAACTCAAACCCAAGAAATAAATAGTCAATGGTCCGAAGTTCAATTTCAAAATGCTTTTCACAATTGTTCGTTAGGAATTGAATTTAATAATATTAACTATAAATTAGATTGGAAGGAGATAACAGAAAAAACGAAAATTAAATCACAAAATTCTTATTTGACTAAAATTAACGCTTCTAATTGTGGAATTAATAACGTAAATGTAATAAATATTACGGGTAAAGAGAAGCAAAGAAACACGTGGTTATTATATGCTGATAGTAATAATAATGGATTAAAATCTTTGCAATTGGAACAAACAAGTTTGGAGAGAGTTTTTGATGGAAAATTTAAAGCAAGATTTATTAATTTAATAGGCAGAAAAATAGAATTGCAATTTAATGGTGAAGGTAGTTCGGATCAGCAACATTTACTCAAACTTGAGAACGAAGTATCAACTCCTTATACCGAATATGGACATGGAAAATTCGACATTCGTGTTGATAACAAAACTATAAATGAAAGATTTCTATTTCGGTCAGGAGTAGTTAGTACAGTTGTTATACAATCTTCATCAAAGGATGATGACGGTATTATTTATAGCGTTATAACGGATGATATTAAACCTCATACAATAAGAATTTTCTTTATGATTCCACAATATTTTTTTTTAAGTATGGCAGAATGCCTATTTTCCATTTCTGGTTTAACATTTGCCTATTCTCAAGCGCCAATAAGTATGAAGGCAATGATTCAAGCATCGTGGTTCTGGACAAATGCTTTTGGTAATTTATTAGTTGTTATTTTATCAAAGAGTGTAAAATTTTCGAATTTTGCAATCCAATTCTTTTTATATGCTGGTTTAATGATTGTTGCAATGCTTATCTTTATCTTTCTATCCTGGGGATACAAGTATAGAAAAGAAGATAATTTAGAAGAAACTGTACAAGAAAATGATCTGAAGAATGATAAAATGGAAATTGACCAGTACTCATATGAAAATAAGGGTGCAAATATTGACAATGACATACTCTATACGTTTTAAAATATTGGAAACAAAAGAGACTAAAACAGTGCAGAGAAAGAAAATATATGCAGTATCTATATATAGAGTAACCATCTAATATATTTAACACAGACTAAGTTAATCTACTCTCAGCCTTGAAGCATTAAGTTTACAACATTATTTATCATTTTCAATACAGATTTTTGTAAAGAAAGGGCCTTTTTTCTATTAGTAGTAAAACTGTGAAAACAACACATCTTAACGACAACTTTCGTATCAAAGTTGAATTTTTGGACTTCTTTATAATAATCGGATATCAACGTTTATAGTTACGAATTCTCTGGCTCATATTAGATCTATCAGTATAGCCTAGTAATGCTTAACAATTCAATTATAACGATTATATAATAATCAAGTATTTAAGACAAAAGACAATAGTAAATACATAACTTTACAGGTTTTCAAAGAAATTGTCCCCCCTTTCATCATTTTGCAACAGTTTTTTAAACAACATCTTTTGTTTATTAAAGAAGTAAAAAAAAGCCTAAAAAAGTATTTTTCTTTAAGAATTCATTAAATAAAATATAAAATATATAGAAAAAGCTTGTCTCTGCAGATTTATAATAAAGTTATTTTCAATTTCATTAGATAACAGACAAACTTGCTTGCAAATTAGTATATCTCTCTTGGCAAACTAAATCGAATACTTTATCAACATAAATTTCTTGATACGTTATTGTACATGTTTCTTTGCAGAGTTGAAACAGAATATCTTTAACAAAATTAATTTTTTTCTGACTACTTGGTATCCTTTTATAGTTATACATACTTTTTAAATTAGTTAGTATTTCTTCTTTGATAGTATCTTGAATAGATAATTCATTAATTCTTGTTTCAATAGTCGAATATTCTTGTAATAAATAATCAACAGTCGTTTTTGTAAATGTTATGTTTTGCTGTTTAATATCATATGTTTTTTCTATGGATCGTCGTAATCTTTTTAATGGTCTTGCCAAACTATAAGTATAATCATTGCTCCACATTCTTCTGCTATCAGCTGAAATACGAAATAAAGATATACAATATACTGTACAAGCTATATATTAAGATATATATGTATTTTTATATCTTTTCCTTTACAGAAAACTTAAAAGTATTACCACTATCTCCATCGTTGCTTTTCCACTTCCTAAATTCTTCTCCACAATGTATAACGTCTTTATTGTATTTTAAGGATTCTTTTGTTAGCCATCTTTTCCATTCATCATAACAAAAACACTTTACGTGTGATTTTGAGGAAAGTAAAACTCCTATTTCTGAGAGCTTCTTTTCTTGTGTTCCGTCTATACGAAATAAAAACGCCAAAACTTTAATTATAATCGACAGAATCCAATACTCAGGAATGGTGCTTTTTGAATGTATTACTTTTTTCTCATGAACAGTATAGTATATTCGTACTAGACGAATCATTTCCGTAGGTAAATTGAGTATGAAAATATAACGAGTAATTAAACCTTGTAGTTGATTTCGATTAATTGAAAGTAATTCTTCGTTCATAATTGAGGCGAGTTTTGAAAGAGATTGCTTAAATGTTCTTAGTGAAAAATATCCAACTTTAAATATTGCCCGATCATCGGAATCTATCTTCATCCATTCAGGTAGGTAATTTGTCGCTGTAGTTAAAGGAATCTTGTCGGATTTTAAGTGGGAGTATAATTCACCTATAGTAATTGTTGGATGAACTAATCTAATGGCTTGAGCGTTTATAGCAGAAATCAGCAAAAGACTCTCGTAGAAATTTCTAGTTTCTTCCTTGTTGCCAGACTTTTCTTGAAGAAGTTCTTTCTTATTATTTAAGCTGTTTTAAAATAAATAATTCATATTCACCAATTACCAATCGTAATGAAACTTACTATCTTCTTATTTTCTGCTTTTGTGAATTTGTTCGCAAGCGAAATTGCCTGAATAGAATGGATGCTTCAGATCTCGAAAGATTTGGATATCGATCTCTAAAGCGAAAAGGTAGCTCTATATCCTTTGTAAAAGCTGTGTGCAATTTTCCCAAACATTTGGCCCACAATCTCAAAACTACGCTGGTTGTAATATCATCTACTCCCAGTTTTTTCCATTCTTCTAACTGTTTCTTTAAAAGTACTGTTAACGCTTCATAGCTTCGCCAAGGGCGCGTTCCAACTTTTTTCTTACCGGTTACACTTTTTTTATCAGGCTTTTTTGGCTTGTCTTCTTTGATCCGAATACTTCTTTTACCAACTTTTGATATATTGTATACGTCACTCTCAGTTACAACCTGTTGAGATTGCGTTTGGCACTCTAAACAGAAAAAGAGCCCATCAATTTCTTCAAATTCTGTCCCATCGCATATATTACATGCCCACATGTTGAGCGATAATATACGAGCGTATACTATTTCCAAACATGAAGTGTAGGCCTGTATTAAAGGAAACAACCAACGCCCTCTATTTGATGCCGATAAAAATTTTAGTTTAAAAGTGCATTTTAAAAGTCATCCTTATTAAAACCTAAACTAAACTGAATGAAAAAAAATCTTTCTTTTTTATATAAATTCAAATATTTATATAAAATTTATAATTGATTTTTTCTTCATAAAAAATTTTATATTTATAAAAGAATGAAAAAATTGATTTTAAACTATGTTTTTTTTAAATATATTCAAAAAATATATTCATATTTGTATATTAAAAGACTAAGAGAAATGAAATAAATGTTAATCCCCTCTTAATTTCTTTCTTTGTTTGCTGTTTTAAGTGATAAACAATACAATAAGAAATTTATAAAGTTTTTTATGTTTCGGTCGTGGCATTTTGTACAACAATTAGGACGTAATCCTTTTCTGTTTGTTAAAAGATGAAGAACCGATTAATAGATTGTTTTAGAAAAGGTAATTTAGATTGTAATTTACCAGGAGTTATTATAATTTCGTTCTTTCTTGACCGAACCCTTAAGCAGGATAATTCGTTGGAAGGATCTAAATCTCTGATAACGGATTTAGCCTTAGTAACGAGTTGTTGGATAAGAGCTGCGTGTTGTACAGTTGTAGAGTTATCTAGAGTTGTTCTTATTGGAACCCCGTCACTATTAACAATCATTACACCAACGACTCCTTTATGGGCCATCATCTTCTTCAATTGGTCCTCAACTTCCGACTATTTTTCAGTAATTTTAAGGAAATTGATAGTTAAATCATTAAAATATAAATATATCTTAAAATTAAAGGATAAAAATATCAAACAAACCATCTTAAAGCGTTAGTGTTCCTGAACTTTTCACGTAGCAAACTTCAAAACCGAAATATTCACTGTTGCTAAGCGCTCGATAGGCTTAGATTGTATGGATTCCTGTTCCATTTTTGTTTGGCGGGAAAAAAGTTGCCCATTGTTTAGAATTTAAAATCCTTTAATTTTCGAGAGTGAAGTGACTAACTCCTTGATGGTTTATTAGCGCTTGTGTATCAATATATTCAATTTCGTATATTGGCGGTAATTGATTAATATTTATCCATTCATTCCCAAGATATACAACAACTTCAAAACCATCTGTTAAAGCAAAATGCTCTATTCCATTTACTAAAAGTGCCAATCCAAAATGCGACGAAGAGTTAAACCAATATGGCATTTTGGGAACTTCATCAAATAGATCGGCAAAGTAAAACATATATGTATCCTTTTGTCTATTCTTAACCTTTCTTCTTGTCCATATATTAATTAAAACTAATGAGATTATTAATATCCCTAATAGTCCCAACTCAAAATAATATATATAAGTATAAAAAAAACCTACAGTGGTGTCAAGGGCTATATCTACTTGATCATTGAAAAAATCGTCATTTTCCTCATGTGAACAGATGCCGAAAAGCTCACATTTTTCGCATCGATGAATTCCAGAAGGACTATGATAACTTTGGGGACATCGAACACATAATAAATTAAACGGATTATCCTCTAAACCGTAGCCAGCTGGACATTCATTATATATAGTAATCTTCCAAATATCTCTTTTAGCATTTCTTGAAGAAATTTTAATATTATTAATCTATTTAATTAAATAGTTTTATAATATAAATGATTCGTTAATTATTAAAGGAACGGTTAACATAAATTCATTTATATTATAAGTACTATTACAGATAAGTCAAATTTAACTTGATTATAGACTTTACGTAAGACGTTTCTAAACTTTTTTGTTGGATGTATGATACTATGAAAGTGAAGTGATGTCCAAATATTCATATAGCATATTCTTAATAATCTTTCAAGCAATTCTAATGAATTTAAATTCTTAAATATCTTTCTATACTGACTAATTAAACTTGGTAATTGTTCAAAGCAATAATCCGAATTAAGAACCTCAACTGATGAATGTAATTGATAGATAATCCATACTCGAATTCTATATTTATTTTCTTTAAGAATACTCTTTGGTTCGTATTCATATAATTGTCTATCATCGATTTGTGATAAATTTCTATGTATAGATTCAAGTTTATATAATCTTCTACCGCATTCTATTTTGATATGGACTGGATTGGTTTTTGCTGTTGTAATCTTTCTAATAAACCTGTAATAAAAATACTTTCTTCTTATTGATAATTCAATTTGTTTTAGTCTGCTTCGCCCAGGACAAATTGATACTTCTTCTTCAAAGTAATTTGCCAAAGCATCCGGATAAACTTCTTGGACAATATAAACTATACTAATATTAAATTTAAATCCAGATGAATCTTTTAGTGTCATTGTGCAATTAAAGTTTTCCATATGTTGATAATATCCAAGAGAAATTGATAGGCTTTCCGAAACTTCTGTTATCTCTTCCCCATATGTATATTTTACCTCAATTAAATTGTAGCTATTTTTCATAATTCTCATGTACCAAGGCCAACACTCAAAAGTAGGCTTTCTTTTATTAGTTAGTACGGTTGCGTAATGATTCATGGATGATATATCATCATATATTGAACAAACTACAGCAGAATTACTCCCCGAAGGTGGAGTATCTTCTGAGTGGAGTTTATGACCTGGACATATTTCACATGTTCTACTATTCACATTGTAGAAAGCATTAAAGGGACATAGAATACACGGCTGTCTTAAATCTTTTAATGGTCGCCGATTACTGTCTAAAAACGTTAACTTTTCACATTGAAGACAATATATTGTTCTGATTGTTTGACCTTTTCTAAATAGTGACATCATTTGGTGATTTTTCGGACATTGTTTAAAAGAATTGAATCCATCTGCTTCTAATGAAATTCTTTTCTTATTTTTATCTTGTAGTTCGGTGATAATTATTTTCAAATATTTGCTAAAGCGTTCAAAGATTATATCATAAATCCATTCTTCGCACTCTCCATAGCATCTTATCGGAAAAGAATGATAAACAGATACTTTCCGCAAAGCTTTCTTACCATTGATTGCAATTTTCAATAAATTACATATAGATGTTCGAGTATCTATGAAACATTCAGAGGATTCAAAGATCAACAGTTCATCGACATCGTCCATTTGACCATCTCTTACAAATAGACAGGATTTCAATTGTATTTGTTCCAAAATGATTTTAATAGAGGCTTCTGAACAACTAATAGAGTAAATTCGTATATTATAAATGATTTTCAAGATAGGTAGACGATGTTTAGCTATTTGATAAGAAATTGAAGAATTCTTATAACAATTAAACAGTTGATAAGAATTATATTTCAATTTATTTATATGATAACTTGAAAAGTAAATTCTACTCTCATTTTTATAAGAATTAATAATCTTGAGCGTTCCTTTAATGCTCTTTTTAAGATTTTGACAAGTTAAAAAGTTTATTTCAGTCAAAGATTTCAGAATTACTTTTGAATTTTTCGTTAAACATAAGTTTAAAAGAAAAACTAATAGAATTGCTTTCAACATACTTTTTTTGTTTTTCATATTGTAGTCCTACATCAATCCTAAATATTATTATTCTTATATTTGATATTTGTATTACATTACGAAAGTCCTTTTTTAATATTCAAATTAGACTGTTTTCATATTTAAATTATATTATACAACAAATCTGTTTCAGATGAGTGAACGACAATGTAGTTACCAGGCACAACATGTTTTCAATCCTCTGGAAAAGGTTAAATATTCAAAAAGTCAAGAACAATGTTTTATATATAATGCATTCTCCTCCGATAAAAGCTGAAATATAGTAAACAAGTATATGGGTAAATATTTACATATATATATATATATATATATATATATATATATATATATATACTTTATATATATATATAATTTAGTAAATGTTTATATAGTATATAAATTCTAATTATCAGACATGAATAATTCGACAGCTTGCTTGTAAGAAAGTTGATCAACAGCTAATTGGGCAGGGTGAGAATATTCACACAAGTGTCTTCTTATGGCTAGGTCTCTTCTGGCTGTTAGAGCTCTGCAATACCCTCCCATATCTTTAAGTAGTCTCTCTCTTTCCATATCCTTCCTTACGAATGATGCATGCATCCAAGCGTCACCACTTAACAAGTGCTTTCCTAATTTTTCGGTGCATTTCGAATCAATATCGTTAAACAATTTTTCCCCGACAAATCGTTTACTTAAACCAATTTTATATATAACTTCCATTATAGATCGACCTTGGGCAGATCCACTTCTGGGAAGAGGTTCGTTTAAGTTAGACCATTCAATATCAAGTTTATCGATGGCAGCTTCATGCTCAGTTTGAGGCATCCCAGAGTCTGATTTTAATTCATCTTCAGAAATATCTGAGTATACTGAACGTTTAGAGGTTACCGATTGTTCATCTCCTGAGAGGCTTTCACCTGAGGGCTTTTCAACTGAACTAACATTTACAGTGTCCGAATCTATAACATCTATCTGAGGTTCCGGTTTTTCCTGTTTTTCCTTCCGAGGTTCCTCCTCAATTTCTGATTTTTCTCTAGTCCTTGTCTTTGGTACGACTTTCTCCCTTTTATGATCCCTTGAAGACTCTCTAGAGCTTCTTGCGCCACTCCTCGATCTGTCTCTCCTATGATCTCTCTCCTTTCGTTTATCCTGATCGTACATATCCTTTCTATAATCTTTAGAGTCAGTTTTATCTCTGTGTTTTCTCTTATCATGCTCTCTAGAATAGTAATAGTCTTTTTCTTTATCTTTCGCATGATATTTATAGTCCTTTTCCTTGTAATAATCTTTTTCATAATAGTATTTATCTTTGCTTGATGAGTAGGAATCTTTTCCATCTTTGCTATCTCTAGACGGATAGTCTTTATCTTTTGAATGCCAGTCTCTTGAGTCTCTGGGGTCTCTGTCTCTTGGGTCTCTTTCTCTTGTGTCTTTACCCCACTCATCTTCCCGTCGTTTTGGTTTGTAGTCATACTCTTCTCTGGAATAATCATAGGCCCCTCCTCTTTCACTAGGTAAACTCCTCCTGTGTCCCCAATCATCTCTTCGCTCTTTTCTATCCTTACTTGACGAAGACGAGTGGTACATATACTTTTTATCCTCGGTTGAACGAGAGCCGCTCCTTTTATGCTCATCTGGATGCTCAACTGAGTGCCGCTTATAGGACTCAGTAGCGTCGCTTCGATCAGGCGACCTTCCACTGCGTCTTCTTGAGTCGACTGAAGAAGCAACAGATCTTTCTGAGGAGCGTTCATGTTTTCTGTAATCCTCATTGTAGTAATGATCAGAGGAAGTGGCATGTTTCCTACGAGGCTCCGAATGATCGGTTGCTCCACTTCTCTTATATTGGTCGGAGTGATGACTATGTTTTTTATAGCTATCGTGGGATTCACTTCGATCAGTTGAATGATTCGAGCCGCCTCTGCTCGATTCCCTGGTTACCTCGTGATCTTCCATCGGTCGTTTCAGTTGAGCGGAATCTACTGTCGATTTGCGCTCGTATGTGTCTTTTGAAGTACTCGGCTTTTTCCTTCTAGAATCACTCTGTTTTTCAACAGGTTTCCTTTGCTCCGTTGACGAGGATTTTGGCTTCTGCTACAAATAAAAATTGATTACTTCACCCATAATTTCATTTTTAGACTTGCTAAGCTGATCTTAAAAATCGAGGCAATTATAATTTCGTATTAGTTTAGGAAAATTAATTGGAAAACAACTATCACTAAAAATACACTTTATATAAAAACATACGATGTGAACTGTAGGAGTTAACTTTTTCTCAGTTTCCTCATTGTCAGAATCCGACAAACTATGTCCAGGACTAGTTACTACTTTAATACTCCTCGATGGTGGTGATGTTATTGTTTTCACAATTTTTACGGGAGTGGGTGGTGTAGGAGGTCGGATAGGAGATGGTTTCTGTTTAGTTGGATTCCTAGCTTGTGACATTTTTAATTTTTTGTCAATCACTTCTTTCGTCAGCTCAACAGATGGCGATCGGTTTGTTAACTTTCTTTTTTTGTTTAAAGAAAGATCTTCCGATTGCTGTCTATCAGACTCTGCCGTTAGATTTTCTTCACTTGAAGCAGATGACTCGGGTGGTCTTTTATTTTCACTGTATTCGCGCTCTAACTGGTCCAGTAAGAGTTGGCGCTGCTTTTCCAAATTCCTTAAATGCTCGTCTTCGCACTCCGGAACTTTTTTGTTCCGTCTCTAATTTAAACAAAAACAATCTATGATTTATAAACTAACGATTGTTTTTGATTCTTTAGTCTCAAATATTTAACAATGTTTTTACACAATATATTGGAAATTAGTAACTTCCAGTAACACCAATAGATAAATTTCACATAAAACGCTTCAGCAATTTTAGAATGACATTGCCAATAAATGATAAATTTCTTTTTAGAAAAAATTAAATCCTCGTGCTATATTAAAATCTCCACTCTTTTATGTCAACAGTTGCATTAAGGAAATATGATTTATAATCAATCTTTTTCAAGCAAAGCAAGAATTGAATTGCTTCAAACTACTAAATAATATGGTATTAGCAATCACAGAATAACGGAACATACCTTTGGACTAGGAGATGAGGAAGATGCACTGGGGGACGATAGTTTAACTTTCTTCTCGTCTTTTCGTATTGCTTTTTCCCACCTTGTTTGCTAAAAAAAAATCTGCGATATTACCAAATTTTAACATATTACGTCTATACCTCAATTTCTTTTACTCGATTTGGGGCTCCCGGACCTAAACGGGCAAAAACGCTTTGTCTGGCTTTTCCTTCTTCGGCTGAGATTTGGCGTTTAGTGCTCATTACGTCCTATTATCGCCCTCTATGTTTGCTTTTCTGTTTTACGTAAGTATAATGTTTACAATCGAAATCTTGAGTGAATCGATTCTTAAAACATTTATTATTACCAACCTTGCTGCTTTAAGCAGCGTTTAGTACCCAGAAAAACAATAAAAAAAGATAAAGCTTTAAGATGTAAAATATAGCAGCCCCATAAGACAGGAGCGCATGCGCTGATTGGACTTACTAAATAATGGCGTGCACCAACCTTTACCTTTTCTACTAGATATTTTGAGTTGTTTTAGTTCAAGAATGCTTGAAATAAGAGAGCCTGTGTAGTTTTCGATAATATTATTATAGGTTAACGTGTAAAAAGTAGTTAAAACTTATTTCAAACTATGCTTTAATAATCTTAAATCTATCGAATGCACAAAAGTAACATTTAAAATTCTCATTTGAGATATCCACGCACTCCATATGAAAATGTTCTTTACATTTTAAGCATGCAACAAGTCCTTTTTCTTCGTCATTTGATTCTCTAAAAGTTAGGTAACGATTACTTGGCATCCGACACTTGCAAATAACATTTACTTCAGAAAGAATCGGTTTTGGTCGAGACGATTTTCCCGTTTTTCTAGGAAATTCGCAAATTTTCCCCAA
Organism: Dimorphilus gyrociliatus; assembly: GCA_904063045.1. NCBI lineage: Eukaryota > Metazoa > Annelida > Polychaeta > Dinophilidae > Dimorphilus > Dimorphilus gyrociliatus. Next base: position 1,945,372 of record CAJFCJ010000002.1, on the reverse strand, counting down.
ATTAAGGCAATGAATCAAGTGATTAAACATATCGCTTTCATCATATTCAATTTCAATAACATCCTCTCCTCTTAGCAAATCCACAGTAAAAGCTAAAGAGAATAAACCGCAAGTTGTAGAGTTTACCTGTTGTTGGACAGAACAGCATTGAAAATATACAGTTTTTAAATTTGAATGTAAAATATTGCAAATTTGCGTCTTTAGATCTTCATTTATTTGATCATGTTGACTATCATAAATATGAATAAGATTTTTGCCGAATTTATGATAATTTGAAGCTACAATCCAATGGTTCCGTGATCCACAATGAAGAATCTGAATAAATCTATCAGAACAACGTGGAAAATCTAATTTATACACGTGCTCAATATTAAATAACCCAGCTGCATTTGGAAATTGCTTTTTTATCAATCCCATTCCATAATTAATAACGTCTGCTGTCAATTCGCTTCGCTTTATGAGAATTTCCTTATGATAACTGAATAATTTGTACTGGTCATTCGTAACCCATGCAGTATCATCAATAGTAACTTCTCCACTATTCTTCAAATCTTTACAATCAGATGTTTTTCGATCTAATGATAGATACACGAATATTACTTCCTTACTGAAAAATTAAATCTAAATCCTGATTTTACTTGCAAATATTGGATCAAATGGGGCGTCCTCAAAATCCTGCTCAAAGCCATCCGTTTGACTTTCAACACTTTGTAGAAGACTTTCAGTATTTTCAAAATAGTCTCCAGATTTACTGGAAAATTATATATTTTATACATTTTTGTAACAAAATGTATAACATAGAATTTTATTAACTAACTGAAGGAAAACATTCAACCAGCGATAAAAAGAGTTGGTGATATTGTGCTTAGACAAATCTTTGTCGCTAGAATTCATACACTTATTAAAAATACTTTTCTTATGCAGCAAGGACTTTAATGATGTCATTTTTCTCTGGAGTACCTATTTGTAAGAATAGAAGAGATCTCTAAATAGTTATATATACTATATTGTATATGTAGTATGAATGCTATAATGAGCTCTTGATTGATTCATTACATGTTTCATTACCTTTGGACAATACATTAGGCTGGCTAAATTAATATCAACATAAAAAATAGGATTCTTCAATATACATTCTCCTAAATCAGACCAATTAGTTAACTTATGTCTCAATACACAAGTAATATGTCTACAAAAGAATGTTTTTGTTTTAAAATCATCGCACGAACAGTATATCTCTCCATCTTCAAACGAAATCTTTGAATAGGAAAAAGATACGGATAAATCATTAGCTAATAATAATAAAAACGTATACAATTACTTGACTTTCCACCATATTTCTGTGAAGAAATTCAAACCTTGTAGTAGTGTCTATCCTATTAATAATAGTACCACAAAACTCTCGTTTCTCCATAATAAGTTTAATTAACCATCTTGGTCGATTTTTAAGATAAAATGGCAAATTAAAACCATAGTTATCATTTCTAAAAGACATTCTTAAATTTTCCATTACGTAACTGGCGAAAGAAAGAAACAAAAACATGAATGTAATATTATGTAACTGTATAAACATGTGTATATATACAGTATATATATATGTATATACACTGTATATGTTAAAATTAAAAAGTTATTAACTCTCTTTCACTTTTAGGAAGATAATTCAATATAATTCTTCTAATACAAATATTTGCAGAAGCTGTTAGTTTTATAGAAAAAAATTCCCTTTTCTGTAAGCAGTTTGTTATTTTTAACAGTAATGAACAATCCTTCGGTAAGTACGCTTTACACCATATCTGTTAATTATTTGTAGGTTAATACTTATATAAAAATATTAAATATATAGTTAATTACTTATCTACCTCGATTTCTTTTGACCAGACATCATTGTAATTATTCTGAAAATTCTCATCTTTCCATATATCATGCGAGTGTAATTTTTTTATATTATTTTCCAAAATACACTTATTTTCTGTAAAAAGTAATAAAAAGTCTCAATTTCATCGAATATTGACTTATAAACCTGATCTTGCAATTGATTTTAATATGTTTTGAACATTTTTATCCTTTGACATCTTTTGCCATATTTGATTAGTATAATTTTCAGATATTCGAATGAAGGCATCTATTTACAAATAATGGTTATTAAATATTATAAATGTACAATATAGATTATTAACTACATACCTGGAAAAACTTGTCTTAAAGCTAATAAATGATTCTGATTATTCTCATTAATAATTACTAAACGAGCATTTCTAGCCCATTGTTCATTCCATTCAATAATTACTTCGTAACCTCTTTGAATTCCTACTAAATCTTTTGAATGAGTAAAAAATATTGCACCAGATTTTAGACCAGAATTTGTGAATACGCATATTTCAAAAAGTGAGAATTTTAATCTAGGAGACAAGTAAAGGATAGTTTATTTTTTAATTATTACATATTATCGTTAGTATTATAGGGTGAAACCTTGAAATATTGTGAATTGCATTTATTTCAATTATAAAATTGTATTTTTTTAATAAATGCTTTTGAAATTCAGTTTGAATGACGTAAAAGAACTTTTGTTCGTTCTCAAAATTTGATTCTATATTCAAATCGGATCTTTTCTTTGTTATACTATCTGTCCATATTTTTAAGTCGTTGATCTTGTTCTGAAATTAAGAAATTTCATATATTTTTTTTGTTATTTATGTTTTCCAAGGCAGTTTTACATAAAATAGAAAATAGATATTTGATTAAAAATCTTCGACCCATCTTTTAGTAAGAACGAATATTTTGGCGCGGACCTGACGTTGCAATATGTTTACAATATGGCGATCTTTATATTAAATTTGAAACAAAAAACCGAATAATTATTTTGATCGATTAGTAGATAACTAATCAAAGCAAAATTATTAATATAGAATTTAAATTGAAAGTATCTTTGAACCATTCAGAATGTCATCACCTGATGTAGCTTTTTTAAATGATCAGAGTAAGTTGTTTTTAGACGTGCTACAACTTGTATGGTTCTATAGTTTCCATTCTTCTAAATAGTTAAGAGATTAAATCATGAATTATCAAAGTATCAAGAAAAGTATCCTCCGATTGGATTTGGGAATGACGTAAGTTGAGTTTGGAATATTAAGAATATAATTTTTTATAACATCGCCTACTTTCTTTACATAGAATTCGTTACCTGAAGGACCTACTCCACCATGGCTAACGGATAAAGCGTAATATTTTAATTTACATCTCTTAAACAAAGAAACAAACGATTATGACAAGCCAGTTGTCAATGGCAACAAAATACCAGTTTTCATCTATTATTTAAAAATTAGTACTACAAATATAATCAATGATAGAAGTTGGAACGTTTTTAATCCACTAGTCAAATCCACTGAACTTTTATTTATGAACAATTAGGATTTATAGTAACTTTCATTATTAATATTAGAAATGATTAAATTACAATTTTAAAAATAATGATTAAACTTTTACAAATCTTAATAAGATTAATCGACTTACTTTTGAAGCCCATAACATATTTATGATCTTTAAAGTTTCGATATGTGACTATAAAATTATATATATTTATAAACAGTCACCTCGCTCCTCTTCTTTTTGAATATGACACCCAAATGGCGATGGCAAAACAGGAAACTTCCACCTTGCAGGTAGAGTACTTTATAAATAAAGTATTATTCGAGATTCATCAATCGTTAACAGTATAACTATGGATGTAAGTTTTTTGATGAAACAAAAAATCCCTTGATAGTTTTAATGATTGGGCATTGTTCGCTTAAACAATTATTGAATTTTAACAATACTCTTAAATGAAGCATTCAATTTTTACGTTCAGTCTAGGGTAGACGACTTACAGACGGAAGTTCATCGTCTAATCGCAGAAAATCAGAGGCTTCATCGTGAACTTAGAGAATCAATGCAAAATCAATTAGATATTCATCCTGTTCATGAAAAAGATACGCTTTCAGAAGATCAAATATTACTTAATCTACAAACTCAACTCCAACTTCTCCAAAAGGTTAACAATTTCGAATCAAATTACAAACACGGATGTTAACTAACTAACAATAAATTTTCAGGAGAAAGAAAGTGCAATTGAAATGTGGCAATTAGAAAAATTAGAAGTGGATAGATTAGAAGTTAAACTAAAAGTAAGTTTGTCTTATCAAGTTATAGCCCTAATAATACAAATAATATTTATATCTTTATTTTAAGGCCCATCAATATCATCCTAAGATAAGAGCTCTTGATCAGCAAGCCAGACAGTTAAAAGACCAATATACAGAGACTGTTGCCGAATTACACGCTGAAATCAATAGATTGCAGATTGAATTGGAAAAGTCTAAATCCGAGAATCATTTTTTCAGAAGTTCTGGCTTCGAAAACAGATGCCATAGCGTGCAAAAATTTTCAATGCCTCATAATGTAAGTATAAATTCACTTTATTCCTCATTTTCGTTAAATTGTTAAAAAATATCGCATGTGAGAAATCTTAAACGAACTCTAAGAGAAAGAATTCAGCTAGTATTACGCCATCTTGCGTATAACTTTTATTATTATAGATTTATACTTTTGAACTCCATTATATGAGCAAATTGCGTTTGTATCGACTATTAGGGGTGTCAAACAAGAAGATGTCACGTGATGTATAAGATTTCAATAGACAGTTTAAAAGAAAAGAAGAAAAACATTGCACTAACAAATAATTATTATATTACTACTATATTTCTTAAAGGAATATAAATAATTATTCTGGAATAAGTAGTCTACTTAAGAGATTAAATTAATATTGAATAAATATATAGCCTAGTTTGTTAAAAGCATGTTGAATCGATAAGTCGATTGATATATAAATCGGGAAAAAGGTAATCGATTCATATCTTTTCTAGCCCCGCGTTTTTGCCGGGTAGTTT
>CAJFCJ010000002.1:1262421-1340030 GCA_904063045.1 Dimorphilus gyrociliatus | reverse complement strand
ATATATATATTTTACTATATGCTTAGTATAATAGTATTGTATATACTTTTAATTAAAAAAAAATCGGTGAAGGGTGACAACTAGCCCTGGGGTTAAGGCCTGATTACATAGGGGTGTCGGCGCTCGTGCGCTTAGCGGTTATGATTTTTCGTTTTATCTCTTATTTAATAAAGAAATTATATGGAAACCGTAAAAAATATATACAATAAACATTCAGGGCGTCGGAACGGAAGTAACGAGCACGAATTGTTTGTCAAACTTCGTCTTGTTTCTACACAATACATATACGCGAACAAAGAAGTTACTAAATAGCGACTGGCAGACGAAGGCCGTCATTTATAATTCTTTCCCTATCTCTCTTTCAACAAACTATCGATAGTCTTCGAGAACTCAATTAACTGTTGAAAGAGGACGTCGATCGCTCGACATTGGAAGATGAAAACTGATCTTTCAGACGTTCGGAACGTTGAAGGTGCTGCTCATTATATACACAATCATTAACTCACACACGACGTCACGTAGTCATTAACGGCCAGCAAACTGTCAGAGTTTTAGAAATGATTAGGGAGAAGTGTAAGGTGAGATTAACTAATTACGTTAATGAGATTCAATCATATTTTCCCCTATATTAATTACGTATTCATACAAGGTCAGCGACGCAGGTCGGTGTGTAATACTAGCTTGATTACATATTTTCTAAATAAATCGTGCGGTAAATTAAATAAATAGTCAAAAAAAACTACGACCACAACCTGCCCATGCTGATAGCGTGAGCGACACATGTTTTCCATAATAGCATGGTACAAGACGGGAAATGTGCTGACGTAACTCACAGATTTGACGTAAGCAAGAGGCGTGACGTCATAGTCTGACAAGCTGCTGACATTTAGCAGAAACGTTCACGTCACTAATGCCTAAATGTTGAACAATTTTTGAACAATAAATTGACGTCTACCAACCATCATCGTGTGTGTTCGCAACTGCCGGTAGGGGGCATGTTTGTAATTCTATATGAGACTTTGGTGATTCCGATTCAAATTTTGATGGGCTTAGTAATTCGTTTTTCCTGTGGAAAGAAATAAATAATAAAAAAAGATTCTATTAAGAGAAAGAAAACATATTTCACAATTAAACAAAAAGAGATGAATGAAAAGGGACAAAATAGGAAGAAGAAAGAGAAGCGAATAAAAGGATACGAGAAAGGAGAAGAATGATAAAGATAATAAAAGAACAATTTTGAACAAAAAAGAAAAAAATCAGAATACAAATTGAATAGCGACCCACAAGTAAATAATAGATGAACTTGGAACGTTAGCAAACAAAAAGACATCTATAAAATGCTTGACAAACACACTCCGATAGGTCTAAGTTGGGATTTGTTATGCATATACACGAACTGTTTGTTGAACGGTTTTGCTTGAATGTTAGTTCTGGAATTCTTTGCATAATTTTTCCCCTCAAAAAAGAGAAGAAAAGAAAAGGTAATAGTAAAAAACAAAACCTTTCTAAAATAGCTAACTGACTGACTTTTTTTTAGAATTTTTGTATGGTAGTTATAAGCTTTTAATGATAATCATAACAACAATAATAAAAGGGTCTTATCTGTACATCTTAGTAAATTTTTTCTACATTTTCCGTCTTATTTATATATGTATATGCCCATTTTCATTGTTAAATCGTATAAAGAAACGTGTACGCCCTACATTTCTTAGATATAGAAACCATTATATCAGTCTGCGGTATAGATGCACTTATGCACGCCTACGTGGTAAGTGTACGTGTAATTATTTAATTGCCGTCAGTTTTAATAATTGTAAGAATTAAACAGTAACACTATGCTTAACAAAGGGATAATTAGAGAAAAGGAAAGAGGGGTAGGCTCTCCCGTAATCTTCGTCTCATTTTGACGCATATTTATTACGTAAGTAACTCTCCTTATAATTGGTAGCTATTCGATCTATAAAGAAGAGGAGCTTGGTGTTTTTTCGAAGAGTAAACAATAAAAGCAACATTTATAGGCCTAAGCCTTAATAAGGTAAGGACGAAGAAGCGAGACAGGAAACGCTTCTTTCATCTAAGCCAATAGACGCCTTTAAGAGACGTCTGGGCGTCATCGGCAACTTGCGTACATTAAGAGATAGAAAAAAAGTCTAAGGAAGAGAGGATAGAACAAAGATACTTAGATTAAATGGTAAAAAAGAAAAAAGAAAAAAAAAGTAGAGAAAAAAATAAAGAGGTTAAAAAATAAAGAGAAAATAAAAAGAAAACATTTACTTACCCAACCGACAAACAAGGACTGGCAGTCGTTGATCTCGTATGATAATCAGTATTGTTATTTTCCGATTCGAACTTGGCTTTGTCCACCTGTTGATTAAACCATATAACGTCGAATTTATTAAGGTGTTTTTTAACTGTTTCTATATAGTAAGTCGTCATATCAACGAGCTCTGGCTAAGGACTGACAAAATTCCCCTCTTATCGAAAAGAGCGAAAGTGTCTGGCTGCGCACATAACCTTCTAAACAAAACACAAACTCGGCTTTTTAGACCGTTCTTCTGGTCACTGCGTGGTCAGACTTTCATCTCTGCCGCCTTATCGCAAGCTTTGTTTGCTGTTGGCGTAGTCGTGTGAAAATCGCCCTTTATCTGAAAAGGGCACCGACTGCAAAACAAAGGGAGAAAGAGGATACAGATAAAGGTGGGTGGAGAAGAAGTAAAGGTAGATAGAGAAAAGGGAGCAAAGAGAGTGAGTGAGTGAATGAGAGGGGGAGAGAGAAAAAAGAGAAAGAGAGAAAAAAAAACAGAGTTGCGCACAGGTGCGGCAGAGATAAAGTGAACAATGCTAGCACGTCGAGCGCTTGCAGGTCAGCTCCGTCTGTAATTAGCACTAATTAACCTCTTTTGTACAGAACGACGTGCATCGTGCGAAAAAAAATAACGTTCGTCCGTTTATATTTATGGAGCGTTTTAAAACGCATTTACTCATCATATTTACACAACGCTGTAAATCCTGCCTACTCTGTCTTTACAAGTTTGAACGCGTAATCCGTTTTTTCTACAACATATACACGTATATACTGTATATATACACTACAGAAGTTACAATATAGAGAATCGATTAGGACGATTGGCGAGGCTATTTAAGAAACATAAACAATCGAAAATGAAAAAAAGTGGGGCGCACAGCGGGTCTTCCCATACACAACAATTCGCAGCTGTTCAAAACCATTTTACTCGCGCGCGTTTTTAAACGCAACCTCGCGCAGAGACGCCCCGCCGACACGCATTTTTCACCTTTTACCGCCCTTTTTTTCCTCTTTTTTCCGCTCATTACGTTACGTTGAATGGCATTAGAGAATTCCTTAATAGTTTATTGGTTAAGGAGAGGGAGGAAGAGAGAATAATAGGGAAAAATGTAGAAATGAGATGGTGGTGGTAGCGTTGGTAATTGTTGCTTTATTAGACAGAATGCGCGTATAAAGAAGCTAATACGCGGTGGAGTATATTGTAGAATTTCAATATGAACGCAAAGGAGAAAGAAAAAGAGGGAAAAAGAGGGAGAGTTCAATCCTTAGATTGTTATCAGTTAAAAAAAAGCCCTAAAGCAAAATTCTGTTCTGAAAATCTGCGCCATTTTGTCACAACTGCCACCCGTCGAAACTTGCGATAATTGGTGTGAAAGGTGGTGGAATGCCCACCCAGAAAAATATAGGCTTTAAGGGATGAGGGGTGGAGGTGGAGAGAGCTGGAAACTTTCCCTTAAATCACTTCGACAAACAGGTAAACACGCAGCTACTGAAGTTTATGATGACGTCGAGTCAACAGAGTTGGCAGGCAGAGCTTTTCTCTACAGTGAAAATATTTGAACAACTTGCCTCTTGTATACATATTTATTGTTTTCGATTAGGGGAGTTTCGAACGAAAAGAAAAAGACATTATCTGTTCAAACATCGATTACATAAGGTGACGTCCGAACGAGATGTCGTTATGATAAAGGTGAGTTACGGCATGGACGCTTTTTACGTTGACGTTTCGCTTTCTCCACCATCATAACGATTATTCAAAGCGCTGACCCGTAACTATTCGATTATTTTCTCCCCCAACCTCGTTCATTTTTTTTAATTTTCCATAGGGCACACACTTTGTCGACAAGTGATTTACGACCGACGTATATAAAGAGTATTTATGGCATCGCCTCTTTCTATACAAGAGGTGTAATTTCAATTAGGAGGCGATTCTATCTCATATAGACAACATGAATAACTTGGCGTCTCATTAGAAACTGTGTAACCGAATGCTGGGAGAATAAATTAGAAAATTTGAAAAAAAAAATAGAAAGAAGAGAGAAATGCTTTCGTGCGTTAACGCCTATACATATATAAGGGCATCAAACGTTGTTAGAGGAATAGTTGCATTTAGGTACTTCGTCGAAGTACATCTGTATAATACTACAAAACTACGAAGGGCTAATAAAACATGATAGAGAGAAGAACAAGTTCAGGGAACAACAGTAAGTTTATAAAGCATTTAATTTTCCCTCTTTCGAAAGCAAGTCAGATGCGCATAAAGTGAAAGTACACAAACGTTCATCCAAACATCAAATAGACGCAAAAAAGACGGCAATCACTACTGTCCACAATTCGGCCCCCTCCCAAAATCACAACGGTATACAAGAAGAAACGATGTTGGCATAATTATATTTAGATTTTCTTCTACATTGCATTTCCAGACGAACAGACGCCAATAAGCACTCGATGAGTTAAATGCAGTTTTTGTTCAGTTTAAAATACGGTCAATATTAGCAGCTAGATTTGCGAATTTGAACAAGGAATTATAGACGGACTCTCCACCCTCTTAGCAATTTGTTGGAATAAAATCGTAAAAACAGCATCGCCCAGTCAACGACACTCGAATATCAAAGAAACTCCCTCCAAGCGTCACCAGTAGCGTTTCCCCTACTGTGGGCGCCAGCTAATCGTCTCAATAAATCAGTAGACTGTGTGTTTAAAAAAATTTTCCTATTTACTGCAGCTGCCGTCGTTTTATAAAAGATGCGAATAGATCGATATATTCTCACGTATATATACGCACATAATAACTCCATATAGCATATATATATATATATATATAAATCAAGATTTATTAATATGACGGCGATGCCCAGAATACTCTTTCGTATATTGTGTGCGTGTATAAATAAATATATACACTGTACCCTAAGCTTTACGTTTGACTGTTGTTGAATCTTTAACCAGCCTTCACTTCATATTTCACGGTCGACAACGTCCGATAAATAGTTTACATTCTCCAACTCTATTATTGCTACACGTCGATTTTGCCTTTGCATACATAGCACTCTACGGCGCAACAAAGAGCGAAAAATCGCCGCCGCCAATTTTCCCATCAAACGACGATGAACAACGGGATTTAAAAAAAAAGCTTTGATCAACTAGAGACATTTATAGAGGAGAGGCCCCGAAGACACAAAGCAGGCCGACCGTCTCAACCACAACAAAAATACTCGCCAAGTCTACAAACGTTATTTACCCGAGTCAACATCGACGACAAAAAGTTCATTATCAGTCACAACACAACTTCTTCTTCCATTTTATATTATATATATTATATATATATATATATATATATATATATATATATATATATATATATATTCGCATGTATTATTATAAACTATGCAGCCTCTTATATACCTGATACTTAGATGTTAATGTATATAAATTTTATATGGATTTAAATACTATGTAACATATAAATACATAGTACACGAATCTCAATTGAGAGAATAAATTTATAGGTACAAATAGAATAAAATGACAACTTCGTATAAAAAAAACTAGATATACCGCATATACTGTATATATATATATGTATATATATAGCTAGTGGTACTATATAGTGAATGGATATATATATATATATATGTCTGGTATGTAAAAAAAACATTCACATTCATACATATATATATATAAATGAGAAGCAAGGAGTATACTTAGTGTACACTGCAAGCATTGTCATGTTAATAAAAATGTATATAGCGTATACATCCTTATAGATGTATACACACACATATATATATAGATCTATATGCATATATAAATACATATACAATTATATATATATATATATATATATATGTATATATATTAATATAATACTTTAATACAATTAGAACTATAGATATATAGATGTCTACATTTTTTAATATATATATATATATGCTATAATGTCATAATATATATATATATAAATACGCATGTTAATTTTATATAAAAAGACAAATCCATAAAGACTATAATAGTATAAAGGTAAAAGAAACCATAACATCTATTAGAAAATATATACCTGCCAGATTTTATGCGAGGAGAATTAAGTCGAACAGTTTTCACGCCTATTTTATTCCCGATAAATCAAAGTTGGTTGGACAGCCTTAACTCGTTTAATGCCCACATACCTGCCTAACAGAGGGCGCTCTTTATAACACCTGCGTCGCGCATGCGCACTTTGATTAAAAAAACCGACGTCTCTAACTAAAAGCGACGCGCTATATAGTTACTAACGTTTACTTTTCTTTCGCATCGGTGATTTAAAAAGGTAGTAATAATGAATAACAAGTAGCCTGTATAAAACCGAATGAAGCGCAGGAGCAAGCAAGAGCAAACAAAAGGCGGAGCGTCACTATCACGTGACTAGCAGCCGTAAGATGAGACGCTGCAGGAAGTGGGTCAAGATTGGAAGCGTCTCTGCAGGCGCCGATCTCGGATCACATTATGAGTAGCACAGACGTTCATTAACGAACATTTCCCCCCCGTCAGTAGATGCTCCCGCCGCCCTTTGCGTGAGTTGATCTTATCTCGGCACTTGCTTCTCATTAGTGCAATCACTGAGGCTGCGATATTATGGTGCGTCTCTGTGAGAAGATGACAGGAAGAGAGGAAAAAGCGACGCCGAAGCCGTTTAATCGGCGGTACAGCTGCAATTGATAAAATTTCGAAAATCGAATTTTTCTCATCACGCATTCGCTTAATGGAGTGAGCACACAGCCAAAACACGTCAGGAATCGAATGACGCCTTTGTACACCAACTCACGTGTGACGTCACTTTCGGCGTCAAGCGTCTATTATGTAAAAAGCCTTTTCTTTTCGCGATTATAGTCATTTTCTCCGCAAGGGCCCTCAGGGCCCGGATTTCAACGTCAGTGGTAATGTCAACGACAGAATGTACGACTTAAATGCCTATAATACAAGTTAAATAATCATCTACGATTATTACTATTTACAAAAGAGTGAAAGGAATAAGAAAAAATGTTAAAGATGCGAATTTTCCTCCCCCTTCATACCCTTTATAACCTCCCTTCTTCCCCTTCTATATATTAATAATGACATAAAAGCAACGCGAATTATACAACAGAAAGCTTTCGCCATATCAAATTTCACAAGTTCGCCACTTTCCTTAATAAAACCTACATATATTCGCGCTCGAAGCGATTGTCACCGGTTTGTCTAGCGAACGTTGAAAACAAACTCGTATTACATCACAACGAAATAGCCGGCGGTTGCATTTTTTTCCTGCTCTGCTAATCAAAATACGGAACGACGTCGATAAACAGAACGAAACGATTGAAGAGGTTTGATTCTCGGCAGATGGCTTAGGCAAACCGCAGATAAAAATATGTGATTCTTTACCAAACCGTTTTTGCCGTGAGAAAATCAGAAACTTTCCTTTAGGTGGAATAGGTTGCGCAACAATTGTAAACGTATGACAATTTCGGGCGGGAGCCAGATGGTGGCCGACCACGCAAAATGTGACAACCTCCTGCCGAGGAGGACGAACCCTTCCGCCTCGATGACAAAGGCCTTTCGAGCAAATATTGAATAAACACCATCTCTCTAAAAAAAAAGAGAGTCATGGGGGCTGTTGAATCGCGGTCTTCCTCTGGGGATTGGGACGCTTATGCATAATATATAGAATCGGCTTCCGACAAACAAAGGTGGGGTGTGATGAGTTCATTAGTCTTAGACGCTCTTAAAACGCTCACCTCTGACCCAACTATTGTCCAACATCAACCGGATTTCGATCCGATTAGGCGTTTGCCGCGGACGAAAAAATCAATGGGGATTAAGTAATCAATGGCGAGTAAACATCTTAAGCCTATATAGCAGCCGACGATTCGTAATAAGGCTATAAATGATAAATGACGAACGCTCTCGGAACTTTATCGATTTACGTATCGGATGCTGTAATTAGCGATTGATTGCCCTCCTCCGTCGAATTTTTTACGCTGTAACAGGCAGCGCCCTCTCGGAACTTCTGGAAAGAAAGTTACCGCCGCCACTATGCTTGCCAATTAGTTATCCATAAGCACACCTGTCGGTAGAGCAGGAAAAAAGGGAAAGAGATAGAGAGAAGGAAAAAAGGCCACATCGGTATCGTTTGAAGACGTTTTAAGAGAAGCGTCACTCGATCTGGTCAATGCGGTCAGCGTGCGGCTTTTAGAATGGTTTCGGATGTCGGAATACTTGACAGCGACTGGTCAGTTAAGGAGGCACTTGCCTATATTCTTCCTTTCGTCCGTTCATAATCGCCCTATTTCTCGGCTCGATTTCCCAATGATATACGCGTTTCCAAACTTTGTATATCTTGCCCTTCAATCGGCGTTCCTTTGAAGGCGATAACGTTCGATAACGGAAGAACGATACGTTTGTATTCGCTAAGTGGTTTTATCGCTCATTAAACGCTTTCACCCGCCATCAATCAATTTAATTTGTATCGATTTACGCCTCGTTCGTTCGGAAAAACGAAAAATTCTCTTTTTTCCATCTCCTCCTTTCTTTTTTCTTATTGGACAAACATTGTGTACAGTGCACACAGTAAATACTACTGCATATATTTATAGTTATATAAACATCGGAGTAGGCTGGAAATTATCAATATGACAAGTTGGTTAAGCCCCAGGGCGTCATTAGAGGAAGTGATATAAAAGTAGGCATTCAACGCCCCACTCATTAAGGCACCTGCGCATTACGCAATCAGCGCGAGTCGTTGAGAGCGTTCAATGTAAACTAGAAGATTAGCTGGATTGAAGTTGACCATCGCCATGGCGATGACGGGCGGTCACTTTGAAGTGGACGAAACCGAATACAAGGTGCGTGAGTCGACGCACGCGTCCCGACGATTGAACGGGCAACTTTTTTTTCTCGCTCTGTCCGTGCATTTTTTTTAAAGTTTATTGTAACGGTAGAAGAGTCCTATTGTTGGTCGGCGGCCTAGCAAACGGTTTTTCCTTACAAACAAGGCGATCGGATGGATTTCCAAGGGCGCTGGCGCCGGGGTTGAATCGTTAAAAGGTTTGGTAATTCGACGACGTTCATTTAACAGCCCGAATGACGCGGCACGTCATTCCTTTTTCTCTCTTCCACGAGCTGTGGTAATTCTACTCTCTCCTACACCTACGCGCGAGAACGTGAACAATATAATGGACGATTAGACGACGAATCGATCGGGGCAGGGCCGATGTGACGTAATCAATGCATAGCACTTTCCCTTCAACAACCGACGACAAATAGCTGGCGGAGGAACGGAAGTTTGCAGATGCGCGTCTTAATATTTTTATTCCGTACCGTGCATTCAATTCGTTTCTTAATCTCAACTCTTCTCTCTTGCTTATGGCAAAATTCTGACCAGTGTCGAAAAGTCGCGCTCACTATAACCTTTAACCTTAATCAATGACCCTCACCTGTGACACCTGCTCGCAACGTGCCTCGTATTCGCCTGACATTTATTTGAAGCAGGCTTTGCTCAATAATTTAACTCTCTATAACAAATGATGTAATCAAGATCGAGCTATTTTCTGGTAATAAAGCAAATTTCAAACTCTACTGTAAAATTTTTACCGCCCTTATTCAATTACTTCTTTAGGCTCAAATGTATAACTGTTAACGCCATCTACCGTTCTAAGAAAGAAAATATTATGCCATCTGCCGAAAATTGGTTCACGACAAGAAGCGAAGACCTACCAGGCCTATATTGTTATCCATGGTGCAACGAGTTCTCAAAATCCTTCATTACAACTCGCGATACAATAACAAGATGAAGAAATTGGCAAAGATTAATTTTGAAAGAGCGCACAAAATTGTTAAAAAGTCGTGATTTACAATGATGAACACGAAACATCGGTCACGATTTCTTTAGCATAATAATGATATAAATCATAATATTAAAGTAGTTTTCTTTGTATGAGTGATGGTGGAGGATATGTGTATACAAAGATGCAAACATGTCTTTATATATATGTGCACAGCGTATGGTTTATAATCTTCTTAATCCCCTATCAATGTATATGCTTATAGGAATATACTAATACATATATATATGAATATATACAGTATATACTGTATATACATATATATATATATATGTATATATTTGTACATTGACTATATATATATATATACATGGCTCTCTCTTTCTACTTTATTTACTAACCGCAATTTCCTCCTCAGCTTCCATCGCTTCTTCCATAACTTTATTGAATCGCATTTAGATAATCATTCCTTGGACGTCGACTACGGAGGTGGGATATCCGACACGGTAGAAATCGGACCTTGGAAAGGCAAAAAAGAATAAGCCATAGGCCTAAGGCGAATATAAACAAATAGTATGCAAAATTTCCCGATAAGCCATATCGTTTGCGCCTATTGTTTTTATTCATTCTACGCCGGCGGCGGACAAACCGATAAACATGCCGTGCATTATATGCGGCCCTGTATATTTTACAACATACATGCATGCATAGTACATAACAGAATAGTTATATGTGTAGCGTATTGTAGATGTAGATATATATATATATATATATAATTAGGAATGCTACAAGGAAAAATAGGTCGCTGTTGACAAGTCGGACACAGCTGACATTCGGTTGTTTGTCACTTTAATGAACGTGTGTAGCGATAAGGTGGTCTGTAATCTGGAAATAAATGAGTCTGTACGCGTAGTTTGTCGAAATTTTTTCATTAATAGCGGTTGTTTGTTGCAAATAATCTAAACTCGCATTTCGACCCTTTCACACTGCGGCAGAGGACAATCTGCAATCCGGTACAAACGACCATTGGGTTTGAACCAAATCTTTCGTCTTTCGAGGAAATAGATCAGCATTTTGAGAGCTCTTTCAGTATACGTTTGAAAGGCGTATAGTCGCTTCAAATTCGGCAAATAATCTAAATTCGCAGTTAGAACTTTTGTTGTTATCAGACAACACCTGCTGATGTTGAGAACTTCCAGATTCTTTGTTCTTTTACATAGCAAAGAGAATCCTTCTTCTGTCAGATCGGTCGCTTCGCTTATATCTAACTCTCTTAAACTTTCCAAGTTTGTTTTGCATATTTCCCACGCCAGGTCATCGTCGAATTCGTTTCGGAAGCCTGCCAAATTGAGTTGTTCTATGGTCGATGAACACGGAAAGATGAGATTAAGGAATCTTTTACATTTTATATTGTTGATAAATGCAGATTTTAGCTTTTTACAAATCTTCAGTAGGTGTTTAAAAAAGTTCTTAGCATTATTATCAATGAGAACACGGTCCAAAAACAAAGTAGTCAAATGAGTATTTTCGGGTAAATTGTAAGATTCGCTTGGCAATATAGAGATATCACGCAAACTTAGTATACGAATATTCGAGCAAATTCGAATCCAAGTAGCCAATTCTGATACGTTCATACTTCTTTCTCTAATATATACACGAGTTAAATTATTAGCGAAGGGTTGAAAGTCAAGTGAGGTTAATACGGAAGAACTAATTATTCCGTTCCATAACAAAAGTTCTTTTTGGAATAGGCTTCCCCTAAACTCGTTTTCGCAATCTATTCTGTCACGGATTACAACGCATCTTCTCAATGATTCATCTTTACTTAACGATCTCCACAAAGAACAAGTTTGACCAGCAATAGCAAGATCTTTCGAGTTAAGGTGAGAGAAAATCTTCAAGACAATTTCCTTAGGAAGAAAGCTGTAATTATACTCATTATCCTGATCATACAATGGTTTCTTAATTTCTAGCGGCTTTTCTTCAATCTTCCTCTTTTTAGCGTTTGAAACTAATGGTACAACTTGTAACTCTCCCATAAAGTTTTCAAATTCTTCGCTGAATCTTTTTAATTGACGAAACTGTTCCATCTGCCAAAAAATACACAAAATTTTGCTTCATTTTTTTGTTAAGTAGTTTGTTTGTCCATTGGAAGTCGTGATAATTTTTTCCATTAAAATCCTTGTTGTTTTTGTTTTTTATTTGCGTGTGTATAGTTGTCTTTTTAAATGATGATTTAGTAGGTCGATTAGAAGGAAAAGATGTTAGGGAAATTAGTAAAATTAGTAAGATATTAATGATTAAAAAAAGAAAACTATATAATAGATATTAGCAGAGTCTAATGATTAGTTTGTACTAAATTCGGTATGCAACGTGTTTTTCTTTCTCCCTTTTAAAATATTAAGGTCAATCTCGGTAAATATTAAAAATATGTTAGTCGGTAAAATTTTAACAAACCATACAAACTATTATATACGTAGTATATATAATCAACACGTTTATACATGTACACACCCATTCACAACAGTCATGACTTTTTGAAAATAAATACTGTAAAACTAGGTTAAAATATTTATGAAATATGCAAAATATCAATTAAAAAATAGAGAGAGAGAGAGAGAGAGAGAGAGAGAGAGAGAGAGAGAGAGAGTAGGAAAGGTAGATATAATGATTGAAGAGATAGTTAGATAAAGAAATTCTAGATAATGGAAAGAAAGAAAGAAAAAATTTCTCCTTCTACTAAATAACGTATGTAAATTTAGCTGAGGATATTTTGTTTCAAATACACAATGCAATTTTATACAATCAATTTCTCACATAGGTTAATACCATTCAGTTTGTTAATAATTCCAAATAGTCATATCATATATTTTCTTCTTTCTTAGTCCGATTTAATTTGAAAATTAAAGAGAAGATTTGAGACAAACAATATACGAAAATGAGACAAAAAAATTTAACGTTGTCAACAATGCCTAATTAAGGACATATCGTTCTATCACCGAATTTAGAAGTTTTATAAAGTCCAATATGGCTTTAAAATGTGATGGAAAAGTTTACCGATAGGATAAAACCAAACGAAAACGAAAGTTTACCTTTCGATGAACGCAAATCACATGGAATTCGAAACTTAATAGCCGGCAGCCATCTTGAACCCACAATGGCGAATCTTGGTTGTGCAAGAACCAACGCTGTGGTTGGGTACATTATCGCGATCGTAATGTTCTATATATGAAATTCGGTTTATAATGTTTTCACAAAAAGTTTATCATATTGCTTATTCATTAAATATATTATCATTAAACAGTAAACTACTTAAATGCGTTTTTACATCATCAGATCTTTGCATAAGAAGAGCGGGAAAAATTGCGATACGAAGGCAAACGTACACTCCATAGACCTGAACACCTAGATGACTATCAAAGGACTTAAGAAATCATCAGCTTTAACATAGTATTATCTTGAGTGCTTTCGGATCGTATAGCATCTATAAACACGAGCCTATTAGATAAATGTAAATGAGTAGCGAGATCTAAAACTCCTTCCATCAGATGGAGACATATATTTGATATAAAACGCCATCTATAGTATATAGATAACAACTTTTTATTCACTTGAAAAAAAAACAAATTTCATTGGCAGTAAAAAGCAATTAACAAACAATAAAAAAAGTATAAAAAAATTAACAATCTTACTAAACTACTCCAAGGTATACAACATTTTCTTCGTTAGATTTTTTAGGCGTCGAATGCCTTGTGGAAGACGCTTTGCGTAATTGTCGACCTACTCTTCGAAGCTTTCTTAATATGCCTTTTTTCTTTTCTTTATCATTTTTAAAGTCACCTAATACTGATGAGTTGTCCAGGACTGTTGTCGTTGTAGAAGTCCTAGTTGTACTGAAGCTAACATCGCTTCCTGATGGATTTCGGCGACTTCTCATTTTATGGCGGAATAAGGCTAAGAACGAGTTGCTACCAGGCTTTTTCTCATCTTCGAATGCTTTAAAAGGTATAGGACCAACTTCCGATGAGACTGTATAGGTACGTCGAATTCCAATAGACTTAGGAGTCTTTGGAGATGGCTCAGGTGTTATAGAATATTGAGAATCAGAGAGATAGGCAGACAGTTCATGAGGAGGAAGTTTCACGCAAGAAGGAGGCGTGATTGGAGATCTGAATATATCAGACATCGGAGAATCTTTACATCTCTTCAATCTTCTTCTCATCCTCTTTTCTTGTAATCTCTTATGAAGTCTTAACAGAGTCGAATTTACATCCATAATTAATCTTATTTTCCTCGTGAGATAGATGCGTATGAGAGAACGTCAGGTATGTGACTGGTGACCGATTGTGGCTGATACGTTTAAATATGAAGCAGCTCGGCTTGCGTTGAAATCGCTTGACGGGCCTGCCAACCGAAAGTATCAGTGAATTGAGTGTTACATGTAACAGTGAAAGGTCAGAGGCGAGTGCGCAGAAAATCGGTGAAAATGTTCAGTACGTTCGTTTCGAAAGCACTTAACGTTAGCCAGCCCCCAAAAACTCATTCGTTGAATGAATAGCTCAGTGGGGAAACTTTCAAAGCTTTGCTCCTCCCTACTTTCGTCATTGAGTGTTTGTTTTTCCTTTCTTTCTTTTTCTTATAACAAAAAAGAAAATATTAGATTTTTTTCAAGGGATAAAGATAGATAACGAAAGTCGACCTATTTAGAGAACAATAACTATCGATATTAAAAAGAACATAAACAAGATTAAAAAAAATCATTAAAACTTAGGAATAAAACGTGATTAAACTCGTTTGTAGTACTTTATGTGGGCTAATACAAACATAGTTTGTATGAATTATTGAAAACTAGATATAGATCTATGTAAGGGGCGTTTCGTCATTTTGACAGCGGTTCCTTCAAAGAACAGTGTTAAAAAGATTATGTAATAGGTCTTCTCTTTGATTTGGTGCGTCTTGCGGTTCGTAATTGGATTTGAAAAGACAGAACAAAGGGCAATTAATTTTGTAACCGCCTTAATTAGCTTTTAACAACAATATTCCCAAAAGAAACCTTACTATACACTCCTCGATTTTTTTTTATTGAACGTTAACTTTATTACCAAAGATACGTTGTCGCCAAGCAGATTCAAAATGGCGATATATCGTTAATCCTCTATCCTTCATGCATTTATTATTAATACGATATATAATCGCCTTATCTATTTAATAAATTAATTTCAACAGATAGCAATAGACTCGGACAAGGTTAGATTTTTACCATGACGACTGACTATTTTGGCGGGATAATCATTTCTGACCCGTTTGTAACCTTCTCTTTTCCCTGCAGTGATTGATTGACGATCGATTAACCTATCGGTTGGCGTTGGTAATGGCTATGAAACAGGTTTTATATTTCTGAAATGGCGAATAAAATTGTGTATGTCGGTAAGTGTTTGTTCGTGTGTTTTTTTTTTATCAAAACCAATATTTAACCTACAATTTTTTCAGATTCACTTGACGTTCAAAAGAACAATTTCGTAAGTTTACTCTAAATTTACTTTTGTCAATATTTATAACTGTCCTCTCTCTCTCATATTCACACTCATATATATATATATATATATATACACCTTTTTCCTTTCTCTCTCTCTCTCTGTCGCTCTCTTTCTATACTCATTCTTCTCTCTTTCCTTCTTTCCTTCCTACACTACAACTCACACTCAATCTTTAAATAACTTTCTTAATTATAAGTTTATTATAATACATATGGATCTAGGCCTTCATAAGACATCTTGGAGATAATAAAATGAAAAAGAGAGAGAAAAATAAGAGAGGAATTTTATCTATTATACGTCCTGCATTTTTGTTTCCTTTTTTTTCTTATATCTTTGTGTTACGTTTTTTTTTATTATTATTAAATACTACAAGTGGTCGATAACGAAATTGAAGAATACCTTTACTTTTTTAATTACTTCTTAATTTAGGCCTAATAGATTTTTTTTTTAAATAAGATTTATCAGAAGTTCGCTTAAGCGCTAGCCAACAGCCTGCGTGTTCAAATAGCAACGATAGTTTACTTGTCTATCAAATTCACGTTTATACTATTCGTTGCTGTATTTAAAGGAAATTGAGATTATCAACGTAAAATAATTAATAACAATTGAAGTCTTGATGACTGATTTAATAGAATTTAAAGGAGTAGGAGTGAGATTTGTATGGAAGACCTTTTTCTCTTTATTTTTTGTATATAATAATTTTAATAACAAAAAAACAAGCAAATATTTCTTTTATAAAAGGCGAAGATCATAATATTCCAACACAAAGTAGCGCTAATTAATTTCTTTTTTTTACAGGAGGATTTGTTAGTGACTGATCCCCTTTTTGTGGAATATTTCAACGAATTTCTCCAGTTACCCACTTTTCCAGAACCGTTATGTTTCAATCGGGATACTGGAGGCTTCGAGATAGTCTCTACGGAGAAGAAGGAGATTGCAAAACGTATCAAGGCCGCCATTCGATCGGGAATGAAGAAGAGCAGAATATTTTATCCAGTACGCCATCATTCTTTCAAACCCCTTCCAAAATTACTCATGGAAGAGCCGAAAGATGATGGAAGAATAGAAATCGATACTACATTTAGCGTTAAAGTGAGTAAATGAATGAAAGAGAGAAAGAGAGAAAGAGAGAAAAGAAGGAAAATGTTTTATTAATTAAGGGCGCATATGTTGGATTATAAAATGCATTTTTTCTATTTTTAACTTTTCAGACACTGAATAAAGAGCAAGGAATTGAATGGATTAAAGCCGAACGTTTACCTGCCTTTCTCGAGTCAGACACTTATGTTGAGTACCGTTTAGCTAAACTTCTGTCTCAAGTAGAATTCTCTGACGGTCAACGAAACGAAGAGTTTTTAAATTATAAAATTGAACGTCGTCCTCGGCCACCTTCTCCTGAATCATCTCCAATTCCGATTAATGATACAGAAATTAATCAGGTTGATGAGGAAGAAAGAGCTAAACAGAGTCTATTAAAAGACCTTTATGTTAGCCTGGGAGAATCTTCAACGACTCAGACTGAACTCTGGGTAGCTCAAGCTCAAGTTGCTCAAACCGAAACCGTACAATCGGATAATAGACCACTGTCTGCAGTTGATAGTGGAATAGGCTCAAGAGCACATACGGCAAAACCTGTTATACCTAGACCTAGCGATCCTATTTGTGTCACAACGCCGGATGTTTCTCGAGAACCTGTTTGTTTACAAAACAAGAGCAGTGTTGTTTATATTCAGCCAAAATCCGCAGGTGTCCGATTCGCCGATGAAACAGACTCTACTGAAGATGCTGAAGAAGAAAGTGGTCCGCTGATATTTTCATCTGTGGACGACGTTGGGGCTGTTGTCGTTGCCACAGCGATTAAACAAGCTTTTGCAGATGTCTTAGGCATTGAACCAGAACAAGTTGCAAAGCATGAAAATATTAGAAAATTATATCCTAATGATAAATATTGCGATTACGATAGTAACGCAATAGATAGTGCTGTGTATTGTATTAAAAAACCGGCAATGCAAGATTTAATAGAAAAGGAAGCGGCAGAAATGAGAGAGAATGAAAACAAAGACAAAAAAGTTGAAGAAATAGATGATGGCGATGACAAAGATTCAGCTTTAGAATCGGATGAAGAAGAAAGCGATACTCTTTTCAAAAGGAAGCCAAAGCCATATTCACTAGATAAATTGAATGGAATCAGAGCTTTTGCAAATTTCCTTACTTCCACCGCTGGTGAGAAAAACTGGCTTTTGTGGCATGATATTGATAGATTACCCTTTGTTCCGGAGGAGCATTTGACAAATTACATATCAGCTATGAGAGAACGCTATCACGCCCAGAATGCGGCCTACAGATTATCAGAACAACTGCTGACACAATTGACCCTACATCAGCCATTTTCCTGGAACAAAGATCACCTATTAGAATGTCAACATCTTGTTGTTATCCCATTACTAACATACTGGGCCCCTAGATTTCTCTTACAAGAAAATCAAAAGCTAGAAAGAGAAAGCTCTTTGTTAAACAAATTATTAGAGTACAATCAGTCGAGAACGAAAACTGAATTTATACCAACTCCAAAGGCTCCCCCACTACTCCCTAGACGATCGGCATCCGTTCCGCAAAGAACTCTCCAAATATCAGACGCATTCGCCCCTGAAGAGAAGACAGTTGAGACCGAAAAAGTAATTGAACTGACAAGACCAAAATCTGCAAGACAGCCTATGCCACCTTTAAGGCCAGCCGCTAGTAGACCTACGACAGCAAGACCCGGAACAGCCCGGCCTACCCAACGAGGGGCCGCCAATAACAAAACTCCAAAACAACTTATAGAGGCCAAAATTAGGATGGAAAGAAGAGAAAGAGAGGAATTTGAAAAACAGATTAAAAGAGAAAACCAGATCGAATTGAATAAAAGGAGAAAGGACGATGATGAAACGTCAAGCACGAGTTCCAATGACTCCGCTATATCATCACCGAGTACTTATAGGCCCTCATCATGTGCATCTAACAAATCGAGCGCTTTTAGTGAAGAGTCCGATTGGTTAGGAGGTCGAAGGATGCAAGGGCTTTTGAATGCGTTGGTTAACGAAAGACGATCCGGAGGTGTTTTTGGAAGATTCATTGAGAAAAGTGGAAATCCCCTATGGTCTAATTGTCTAGCCTTTTGGCAAGAATCATTTGATTACGTAACAATGTTTGATGACCCCACCTTAAATTTATTCGAGTTGAAACGACACGCCAATGCCTTATTTGCTAAATACATCGTCGAGGGTTCTCCCATGTCGATAAACGCCTGTAGGCAATTGCAAAGGGATATTGAGAGGAGACTAAATCCGCCGTTCGACGATCTCTTTGCCGGGGCAGAGGAAGTGGCCTTAGACGCTCTATTCGACGCATGGACTAGAATGCTATTAGACGATTGTGCAACATTCGAGAAGGTTCAACTAATCGAGGTAACAAGACGTTTAGACACAAAATCGAAACATTTAATCGCCTTACAAAGACGGGGTGTAATAAAAGATATTCCGGAGGATGATGATATATCGATGGACGATTACGCTGATCCTGTATATGATGAGACGCTTTTAGAAAAAATACCGGAGGAGTTTCGTGATTATTCATTCGAAAAACTAATTCATAATCGGATTGAATTGGAATACTTTAGGAAATTTCTTGCCGATAATTACGCAAGTATGGATCTGATGTGCTGGATGGATATCGAAACATTTAAACGTCTACCGCATACGGAAGAAAAGAAAAGAGACGAAAAAGCAAAGGAGATTAGAGTAAAATATCTTAATAAAAAATATTTCTTCGGTGTCAATTCACCAGCTGGAAAGGATACTCAAAACCGATTAATGGAATCTGTCGGTGGTTGGGGAAAGTTACTCTCCGAAAGACCACCGACTCAATTACTCCTTGATGTCCAAAAAATAGTAGAAACGAGATTAATCAAAAAGTGGTTACCTTTATTCCTTGCTACAGACGATTTTGGTCAACGTCAAAGACCTCCCACCAGGATGAGTGATGCAGCGGAAGATTTTGGCATTCAAAGAAGAAGAAAAGTTAACGCCCTCCATAAGGTAAATGACTAGTTAAAGAAAAAAAAACAACTTTCCAAATAAATTACGTGTAATCAATTTCGTTTAGATGTTGGATAGCAAATGGATTTCTTCAAGCAAAGACGTTCTGGTCTTCAGGTTCAAAGAATTTGTATTTTTCTCATTATCATTGCTTCTACTATGTTTTTTTCTTCCATTTTAGAAAAGCCTTATTAAACCCTATAACTTCTTTGCAATTTCGAAAGTTTGTCTCTTTACAAGGTGACAACTTGGAAAATGATGTTCTCTTTTGGCAAGAGGTGCAACGATACAAAGAAGTATGCCATAATCATTGCGATAGGAATGTGATAATAGCAAAGATAACATCTATACTTAATTGTTTCATTGATTCTGCTATACCGCCTTCTTTACAGGTTAATTATTAGGAAAATTAACTTGCTATTCATTCAAATGAGATTCTAAACGAATAATTTGAAAATTTAGATTGATGTTCCCCAAGAGATGGCTGATCGTATTTTGAATAAAAAGAATGAGGCGGGACCTTATTTGTTTAGAGAAGCTCAATTAACCGTCTTTCGAGGTACGTTTTCAATCAAATTCATCTTATTAGATCATTCTTAAAAAAAGGTATTTAACGCACAGTTCTTTTTGAATATTGGGAACCTTTTTGTAAATATCGCCAAAAACTCTCCGAGGATAAGATTATACCAACAATTGAGCGTCATAGGAGAAAATTCCGACAACAGCAAAGGGAGAAAGAGAGAAAGTTAGAACAGCAAAGAGAAGTCGAATCGGCTGAGAAGAGAAAAGCCGAAGTGGAAGACGAAAACTTTGATCCATTCGCCGAAGGTGGTGATTCGTCCAAAGTACCTTCTCATTTGTCTTGGTCGTACGGCCAATATATGAATGCATTGCACAGAGAAGAATTACTTAATGAGGTTGATGCGTCAACATTTTCATCCTCAGTCGTTGATGGTAAATAGAAACAAACAAAAGCTAGCTATATACAGTATAATTAATTATTTGTTTTTCTTCCAAAATAGTCACTATTCTTGACGAAAATGATGAATCAAAGTAAGAATAATTACATCATTAACTATTACTAATCATAGTAATAATAATATATTTTATTCATTAAAAAAAAACAGCAAATGTATCAGAAACAGTAGGCCTACAACCTCTCGACCAAAATCTTCGGTAAGAAAAGGAGAGAAGATTGAATCATGTAAGTAAAGATGTATATACTATACTGTATATATAGTATATATATAATGTATATATACACCTTTTTATATGTTTAAATGTAAATAAAACTATCTAATTCCTATTGCAGCCTCACAAACAGACACAACTAAGGCTTTACCGAGAAAATCTGCTCTAAAATCGAAAAAATAGACTTAATAAAAAGTTTTTTCATGACTAGTTGACGTATAAACGGAAAATGGGATATATATATACAATATATATATAATATATATATATATATTGAATGTGAATGCACTATTACCAGGCATTAACGATATATTGTAATAAAATAATATATTAAACCATACCTATTTCGTTATTGAATAATTTAAACCAATTAGGCCTATATACCAATTTTTGACACTTGACTGAACATGAATAAGATTCGTATTAAAAAAAATATTTTATATTATAAGTTACAATAAAATATAAGTATAGTTGAACTTGTTGTCATAAGGGTTGTTTTAGGAAGCAAAATATGACTTCTTACGGACAGTACAACCGTCAGGACTATAGTTATAATGATAAATATTTTAAAGGACAAAACAATAATACTATGGAGAAAGAAAATGAAAACAACGAATGCTCTCGAAAAACGAATCCTTTAGTTTATATTTCTACTAGGATATCAGGTTTTCTTGAGACGTTCTTCTATAGGTAATAAATTAAGAATTATTACGTTCTAACCTATTTTTTATGATACAAAAAAAAACAAATCAATTACAACCATAGATTTGGGATATATATTGGGACATATCCTCTCTTCTTCATCCTTTTCTCTATTGTTCTATCCGTAATTTGTATTGGAGGATTAACGAAATTTAGGGAAGAAGTTGAAAATATCTGGGTACCTAGTGACTCTATTGTAAGAAGGCTTTTTCTTCCATTTTAAACTTTTCGCACCTATTATCTCGTATCTGATTCATTTAAATAGGCTGTAAAGAATAAAGCTCAAGCCAGATCTTGGTTTCCTTCCGGATCAAGAGATAGAATTCAATTTAACATATTCGAATCCGACAATGTTCTGAAACCCTCGGTCCTATTAGAAATTTATGATTTCGAAGAAAGAGTGAAATCGATTTCTGGCACAGAAAGAGGAAATTTCGACTGGAATAGCGTATGTAAGCGAGTTAATGGAAATTGTGCAATAACCAGTCTTAATGAATTATGGGAATTTAATCGAACCGTAATAGCTGAGTTAACTAATGAAAATATTTTAGAGATTATCAATAAGAAAGTATTGATAAGTCCTTATCAGAAAAGAGAAATAAAATTATCTAGAATTCTGGGTGGTATAATTAGAAATAAGACAACTGGTGAAATTACTTCAGCAACAGCTGCAAAAACATCCTATACGTTAAATTTTACGGAAACTGACGTTCAGAATGGACGCAAGGTTGTTTTTTTGTCTTTCTTCTATTTCTCGAAAAGTTAATGCAATTCGTTACTCCTTATTTTTAGATTGATGAAAATGCTCTTGCGTGGGAAGAGAAATTTATAGATTTATCCAAAGATTACAGTTCCAAGAATTTAACACTATTCTATTACAGTATGAGAACGTAAACTTCTTTTCTATATGTTATTTTTGTCGCTAATCACCTCCTCTTTTTTCATTAGATTTTTAGATGAAGGAAGTGGTACTATTCTAAAGGATTTAGGTATACTAGCCGGAGGATATATATTGCTCATTGCTTTTGTCATATTTGTTCTTGGAAAGAGAAATTGCGTTCAACATAGGGTTTGGTTAAGTGTAGTGGGAATCATTACCATAGGATTATCAATTCTATGGAGTTTTGGTCTTTGTTCTTATGGCGATTGGTATTTTACAGGCCTACATAATGTTTTACCTTTTCTATTTCTGGGTATTGGGGTTGATGATATATTTATAATCGTTCAAGCATTAGATAACTTAAAGGGAGATCAATTACGTTTACCGTTACATGAAAAAATTGGTTTGGCGTTAAAACACGCAGGTGTATCTATAACAATTACTTCGCTGACGGACGTTCTTGCCTTTGCAGTTGGATCGTCAACAGTAATTTACAATTTCTCCAATTCTAATAATACCATTTGATCTCATTACGATTTATTTTTAGATTCTGCCAGCCCTGAGATCTTTTTGTGTTTTCGCTGCTGTTGGTATTTTAGGACTTTTTATTTTTCAACTTATATTTTTTACTCCGTTTATGGCGTTGGACGAAGCGAGAAGGAGTGGTATGCCCATTTGTAGATCATTATGGAATAGTCAAGCGGAAGTTACTCACCTAAAGCGCGAAAATGTTCACAGGAAGAACGCTTGCATTCCAATGCATATCCATAGCCATTGGAGACCAATGGATTGCTCAAATAAGAATTTCATTCATGCATTTTTCGAAAATTACTACTCAAGATTTATTACCTTCTTGCCTGCTCAACTAAATATTGTCATAATGGCTGTTGGTTGTTTAGCGGTTATGGCGTACGGAACAACAAGCTTAAAGCAAGATTTTGATCCGAGATGGTTCTTTCCATCAGATTCTTACGCTACAGAATATATTAAGGCTGATGAAAGACATTTTGGCGGAAGTTCTCAACAACCTGCCGCATTGTATGTAGGAGATATAAACTTTCACACTCATTTAACATCTCTAGAAGGTATATGCGATAAAGTATCTAATCACTATTGGGTAAAAGAAGGAACATTAGATTGTTGGGCTCGTAGCTTTCGTTCTTTTTTAAACAGCTCTAGCGACGCCGCAATAAAAGCTAAATTAGATAATGAAAATCTACCTAAAACCGAAAGTGACTTTATATTTTTGATAGCAAATTTTATAAAAGACCAACCTGAAAATTCTTTCAATTTGGTATTTAACGGTGATAATTTAACAGCTACAAAGATTCCATATCAAAACACTTGGCTAGATACAAGTAGTAAAAGAATAGATGCTCTAGCAGATTTAAGGTCTATTGCTGCGGCTAATAATATTCCACCCGAGCTCTCCTTTCCGTTTGCTGAAGGCTATACAAATATCGATACCGATAAGGTTATTAAAGATGAATTATTACGGAATATAGGGTTAGCTTTTCTAGCGGTATACTTGATAACGTTGTTTTTATTGGCTAACTTTACGACTTCGCTGTTTGTTTCATGCTGCGTAATTATGACGTTGGTTGATTTAGCTGGAATGATGTATTTCTGGGATTTAACTATTGATACAGTAACAACAATTCAATTAATAATATCAATAGGGCTATCGGTAGATTATGCTGTTCATATTGCCCATACTTTTCTCATCTCTAAAGGAACGCGAAAAGGTAAGAGGCAATTTGGAATTTTATAGTTTATTCCTTTAAAAAGCGAAAACTTTACAATAGTATGTGATATTTTTAGAACGAGTGCGAAAAACAATAAGTACAATTGGAGCGGCAGTCTTCTATGGAGGCTTTAGCACTTTTCTCGCTTTTATCCTATTAGCGGCGTCAAAATCTTATGTATTTAAAACGTTTTTTAAGGTCTTTCTAGGTGTTGTTATCTTTGGACTCTTTCACGGTTTATGCCTACTACCAATTGTACTTTGTTGGATTGGTCCAGAACCGTATGAGCATAAAGATATATCTACAAATACTCAAAAGCCAGTAAAGAAAATAGATAGACGATTGAACGGTCATTCAAGAAATCCGTCTGACTACTATTACGCAGGACGTCTACCAAGGAGTACCTCTCAATTTAAAAATCAATTGGAAGTTCAAGGTTATACGAATCATATTTAATAATTTACTGATCTAAACATAACTGAAATATAATTTACATCTAATTAACATAAATAGTTGTTTTTTTTTGTATTTTGAAAATGAATGATTAACATAAAAAATAAAAACAAACAAAGGAAAACGATGAAATCATTTCGTTGATTTAAAATTAAAAAACTTGTATTTTCAGTCTTGGAAGTTTTATCTCTTTCTTATCTCCCTTATCAAAAGCGTATTTGGCAAACATTTGACTTATTTAGTATAAAAACAATACGTTTTGTTTTTTTGCTTTAAGTTTCGAATTATTAATAATATTCGTTAGTAAAGCATATAGATATTTATTGATTTTGTTTGTTTGTTATTATCTAAATAACTAAATAAGACAACAATGCCAAACAAGTCCAATATGAAAGATCAAAAGAATTTAAATAAGGTTTAGAATGTTTTATTAATTATATTATTCTATGTTTATTAATATAGTTAAATAAATAATAGACATCTCTACAAAACATCGGTTATCGTATAGACGAAATTTTTTCATCATCTAATGGAAACAACAATTCAAATTACTTCGATCCAACCAATTTGAAAATTATTCTTCAAGATGAACAGATGAAAGATAAACTTCTTCGTGACAAAGAATTCCGTGACTATTTAATGACGAATACCACTTTACTCGCTCAATTATGGTTAGAAACCGAGTGCAGGCAACAACTGGAAAAAGAACCAAAGATTATCGAGCTAGTTCGTAAAGAAGAATTTCAAAACAAATTAATTATTGAGAAAGTTAAAACAACCATACCGTTGTATGACCTATTGGTCTATACAATCTTAGAACCGAGCCTTATCGATGTAATTGAGAGAGATCATGAACTTTTACAGGCGATTTTAGACGATACGTCCCTATCTGCACTGATACGTTCAGATCCAGAATACGAAAGTAGAATACTTAGTAATCCTTTCTCAATTATACAAATATTACGTGACCCAGTCGTCCAAAAGAAGCTTCTATTATTACCGGAGACAGTCTGTCGGCTAGATCGCGTGAAAAAAGGGGAAAAATTACCTAATTTTAGTTTACCTTCTTTAGCCTATTCTCAGGAGGAAATTAACCTTTTTGAACTTGACATTAAAAGAGCTGTTTTCACGTTAGGTTGCAATATGGATTCTTTAAAAAAGAAACTACGTAAAGTTGATCAGGAAAAAGAGACGATAGCTGACGGAGAACTTTCGCAAACTGACCTATTTTTTAGGCAATCGTCAAAAGGAAATTCTAGTAATAACAACGATAATACAAATAATAACAATAATAAAACAGTTGACGAAAACGATCATCAGCTAGATGATCAATTGTTATTGGAGAAAAATATTTCAAAGAGCGGGTTGATTGATACGGAAAGTTCCATGTCTGAGGAACTTTTAAATAATCCGAAAGTTACTAGATTGCAACATAAAATTGACACGCTTGAAAAGGATTATAATACTGCCATTTCAAAACTTCGTATTTATAAATCAGATCTTGAAAGGGAGGAGGAAAAGAACTTGAAATTAGAAGGTATTTTACAAGCTAAAAACGACGAATTAAGAGACGGCGTCCTCGCTTTACTGGAAGAGGGTAAATGGTCGAGTGTTAATTCATTAGTAGATGCCGAATCACGTATTAGATCATTGGAAATCGACAATGCAAAATTAAGGCATGATTTCGAGAGTGCAAAGCATAATTTGAGTAATACCGTTCAGGAGAATACTGAACTAATAAGACAGTTTAAAGAAATGACCAGGGAATTATTAACTGCTAAAAATATAATTCATCAAGCTAATCAATCAAAAAGAGATGCTGAAAATATGATGTCCAAGGTGGTAGATGAAAAACAAGTTCTCATAGATAAATTGCATCAAACAGAATCTGATATGAACTCAACGATAATTAGTATTAAGGAGCAATTATCTAATTGCGAAAATGAGAGGATGAAAACTCAACGAGAGTATACAGAGGCGATTGATATTATGAAAGAAGATATCAGCGTTTTAATGACAGAAATTACTGCTGCCAAATCATTAGCTGAAACGAAAACTTCTGCTGTAGAGCAGACAGCTAATATTTTAGAAGCGACTAAACTAGAAGTTGAAGATTTAACTAGAAAATTGGAATTAGTTACAGACGAAAATATTGGAAGTAGAAATGAATTAGAGAAGATTCTTTTGGAATTAGATATTAAGTCTAAGGAATGCGCTAATCTAAAAGAAGATGTTAAACAAGCGAAATTGGAAAAAGAAAAAGCATTTTCGGATAAATACGCTTTAATTCGAAATGTTGAAAGATTGGCGGAAGAATTAGAAAGTATGAAAAGTGATATTACGGAAAGTGGAAGAAGATTGGGCGATGCTAGACAATCTGTAATTAAAACGGAAAAATTATATGAAAATTCCCAAACGATGGTTGTATCATTACAAGCCGATCTACGATTTTCTAACGCTCAATATCAAGCTGCCGAAGATGAGAAAAAGTCTTTGATTTTAAAGTTAAATCAGTTAAATGAAAGTAATAAAATTTTAGGAAAAGATAATCAAAATCTTAAGCAGCAGATAACTTTGGAACAATCTCAGAAAAAGGAAGAGAGGAAAAAGTTTTCTGACCTTAAGAGCGAATTAACATTTATAAACAGTTCACACGATAAATTAAAAACAGAAATGGAAACTCTTCAAGCTAGTCTAGACAAAGAAAGGAATTTACATATGTCATTAAGAGAGCAATTTCTCTTAGAAGAAAAGCAGCAAGTGCATCTCCAAGATAGAATAAAGAATTATGAATTGGAAATATCTTGCTATAAGCAAAAATTTATGGAGGAGAGAGTTAGAAACGAACAATATAAAAATGATCATCAGCAGTTATTGGACGAAGTAAGAGAATTACATGTAAAATTGGAAAATCAGGAAGAAATGCTGTTAAACGAACAAGCTAAATATAAACAAACTATTGATAACATTAAATCGGATTTTGTGAGTGATTTGTCACACGCTCATAACGAAAAGGAAGTTGTTAAGGAGGGAACTGCAAAATTAAGGGAAGAACTCCAGGATATCAGGGATCAATTATCAGCGAAAGAGCTACAACTAAGATCTTGTTATCAATCAATTGGGCAACTTAACTCTGAAGCAAAAGGCAGGAAAGAGTTAGAATGCCAACTAATGCAAGCTGAAACTGAACTTAGAGAAGTATCTTCAGTAGTTAACCAATCAAAGATTGACTTACAAGAAGAAATAGAGAAGCAAAAGCAGCTCACAGAACAAAATGATAAACTTCAATTAATAATTCAACAATTGAAAGAAGGACTGAAAGTTGTTAAAGAACAATATACGAAGGAAGTTTTTTTTCTCAGTACTCAACTTCAGCAAATCTCCTCAAATTCTGAATTAGAAATTCAGCAACTCCGAAACGATTTAAATCAACGTAGTAGCGAATTAAAGGCGGCCGAAGCTTCTCTGTTGGCTGTACAGGAAGCCAAAGAAAGTATACAGATATCGCATAAGAATTTTGAAAGAACAATTGATGCTTTAAAGAGAAGACTACACCAAGAGATGTCATCTCGTAAACTTTGCGAACAACGCATGGAATCTCTTAAGACAATTAAACAGCAAGAAGCTCAAAGAAGAACGATCGATAACTTCCAGGTCGAAAAGGAAAGCCCAAAAGAAACGCAACAATTAACGGATCAGGTTATTATTCTTCAAAAAGAACTAAATTCAATGCGAACAAGTAACTATGCTCAGGAAGCTCATGTCCAAACCCTGGAGTTGCAGTTGGCTGAATTACAGAGTGAGAATTTTTCTCTTAAAAAGAAACAAGATATCATAGGAAGGAATACAAGCTCAATTGTTGACGGAAAACTAATTGAAGATATGAAAAAGCAGTTACAGTTATACAGCAATGAAAGAGCTATATTCTTTCAATCGGCGCAGAAATTAGCTCAAGATTTAGAAACATGCCGAAGTCAGGCAAACGAAAAACTAGCAGAAAATTCAAAACTTAGAGATGAACTTAACAGTTTAAAAGAAAGATTAAGGGAAATGGAAAGATTGTATAAAATTGCGGAAGAATCCGCAAGACTAGAGATTGAAGAGAAAGAACATTTTCAATCTAGAAATCAGCAATTAGAATTAATGAATATCCGATTAAAAACAACAACAAACTTAAACGATAGTTGAAAACATAAGAACAAACATATATAGTAGTTTGTTTCTATCTACTCTAAACATGTTTAAATTAATGATGGAATAAAGCATTTAAATTGAAAATCGATAAGTTTAAGGAGAAATTCCCCTTTTTTTTCCTGTCTAGATCCCTCTCCTCTCGTTCTTCTTCTACTTGATTCTAATCTTCTTTCGAATGTCCATAGAAAATAGTTTTTATTCTTGTAAGGCTCTCTGTAAATTGGCTTTAAGGGCCAATATCGATTTGATTCGATTTGATTCTTTTACTTTCTAGTCTGTTTATCTGGTTATTTTTTCATAAAAGATCGATTATAACTGACCTAAATAACTCTAGAAAATTCGATAAAACACTCGGATCGGTCGTTTTCCTAAGAGACACAAATCGAGTTTAGATGTTTTATTGGGGAATTCATTAATCTTTTTACGTTCGCTGAATGAAGTAGCGAAGAGTATATTTAGGTCTAAATTTAATCCAGACCTGATAGAATTGACAGAGAAATTGTGTTTTCTTTTCTATTGCTAGTCAAACAACCATTGTTATATTTTCTATTTTATTATTATGACGGATTTAGTGATGTATTTATTAAATTATCAAAAGACAACTTTTTTACATTAAGAAACTCTAGACAGTTTGGAATTGGTAAGATCTTCATCTCTATTGTGTTTACGCTTTTAATGTTTATCTAGGTATTATGAAAAAAAACAATCATCGTAACAAAAGCATCTACGAATAAAGCTTAGAGAACCATAGACTCTTTAGATATAGAAATATGATACCCTATGTTGAATGGAGAGCCAACAAAATGCTTTGAAATTTAATTAGTCACAATAAGAGATAGATGTTATATCAATTAAAAATAAAGGAGAACGGTTTAATACAGTCTATGGTTGTATAGAAATTTATATATAATATACAAAAATATTCATACAATATATGAAAACATAGCTTCATATATTGTTGAAATATTACTGAAAGTCTCGTGGGTTAATTAGAGGAACAGGCTTTAGCTGTGAAAGGTCAGGTTGTCCATTGGGAATGTTAAGAATATTATCAATCCTAGAAACTCTAACTTGTGTTTCCATTTTAATTAAATCTTGCAAATCTTCCTTATATCTATCAGAATTAGGAGTTTGCATAAGACAAAATTTCAAGCCATCTTCCCAAATATCACACCATTCTTTATCTGTAAATATAAAATCTATAACAGTTCCGTCAGTTTGTTTAATTTTTAAGGCAGGATTAGTGTGTTGAGATTTTTTCGTATCCCTCTGTATTTCGGATCTAGAGATACTTGCTATCTTACTTATTTCGACTATAAAAATAATAAATTCCATTAGAATACGACAAAAGGAAAATTTCTTTTTTACTTACTGTTCATTTGATCCGTCAATATCCATCGTCTATTGTGAGATATTTTTGACCAGCTAAAGGAACAACTTGACGCTAAAGTCTTCTTATGTTGCATCTGATTAAGTCGATTTTCCCTGATAGCATCTATAAAATGGGATATCAGTTTTTCGTGCAGAAACCTTAAAAATAAAAGAAAATATAAGTTAATTTTTTTTTAATGGGAAAATTAAAACTAACTTGACAGGAGAACTTTCCATTTTTTTCTTTACAATACTACTATATCCGAATTTCCATTCATTCTCTATCTTTTTAAAATCATATCTTAGTATTTCCGATCTAAAGTCTTCCATTTTTAAAATATGATTTTTGCTTCTACTCTGAAATAGTTTTGTTATAAAGTCAATAACAATTCCTACATCTCCCATGGATGATGCTTTCATTTCTTTCCATGTTTTGGCGAATATTTGAATCATTAAAGAAAATAACTCTTCAATCGGTTTTTCGATAGTGAATAACATTGGTTGAAAAGAAATAACATCTCCGTCTTCTATAAAGATAAGTTATTGTTTTTAATGTATTATATATACGTACTTTAATCTACTCTTACCTTTTACAGTCTCCGATAGATCTAGAAAGTCGCATAAACTCCTTATTAACATTTTACAAGTGTAGAAAAATGGAAATTTTTCATTCATTAACCGATGAAAGTCATCCAATTGATTTTCAGCATAAAATAGTAAACAATCTACTAGTAAAGTTGTAAATAATTTCTCTTCGTATTGACTTGAGCAATGTTCAAAGCTGTAATCGTTCTTTAACGATTCAATTTCAGCCCTATTAAAGAATTTTCTTTGAAGATCACTGATTGAGCTAAGTATTCTCCTTTCCGAAAAATTATCCATCTTAACACTACAAATAAATTTGAGCAGAAGTAATTGTAAAGTTTTTAAATGTTCTATAAATGATGAAGGACAATGTTCAACTAATGAAAACTTTCTTAAACTTAAAATATCGCTCTGCAAAAAAAATACAACACTTTGTATATATGAAAAAATTAATATAGTTTTAATAATAAAATTAATTACCTTCTTAAATTTTGAACTTATGTTTGAATGAGACAAACATTTATTTAAGTATTTTATTGCTTCTAATTTTATTTCAGAGTCCGTAGTGCTATAATAAATAAATATAATACATTATAAAAAGAAAAAATAACATACTAATTTATCAATAGTGATAAATTCTTTAAATTGATAACGTTCTTGTCTATTTCTCCGTCAATATTTCTATATATTAATAAAAAGATAAATATTATTTAAAGTTAGTCAATTAATTACAAAATAATAGACTATATCTTACTTTTCAATTAAATGATCCAATTTTCTAGTCAACATAACAATATAGGTCAATGTGCCTTCATTAATAGTTTTTATTTTCTCTAGAAGCTGTTTTTTAAATAGAAAAAGAGTGAAATTAATTGAAAAAACTGTAGGTGAGATATAAAAAAAAACAACACAAAACACGGATTTGATAGAAGTATTTACCATCGAGAATAGTTCTTCCCTTACTTTACACCAAACGATCAAATCACTTTCAACCACCGCGTTTAACAAATTGAAAACTTCATTGAAATATTCATGGCTGCATTTGTTTTAATGAATATTTATGCTTAATATTAAAAAGGTTAATAGTCTTTTTTTTATTTACTTGGAATTATTAATTATCCAATTTTGAGTTTTATCGAATCCTTCGTTTCGTAGAAAATATTGAAGGTAAACTTCTTGTTTAATTAATTGAATAAATTGTCTTATGTCATGTTTATGCTATAATTAATAGAAAATAATTGTTAATTAGTTAATATATTTCTATTATTAGACTTAAAAAGATGTTTATAATTGGGTTTTTTTTTACCCTGTCAGTGATGGCCTCATTAAGTAATTTTAATATTTTTTCGCCATATTGAATCTTTAAAAAAATATAAACAAAAAAGTTTGCAATTAATTTCTCATTTAATTAAAAAAAAAGCAATTAAAAAATTAATAAAGAAGAACTTACATGATTCGGAAAAATTGTTATAAAATTTCCATTTTGGACATCTTTTATGTTCTTTAAATGGAATGGAACATTATAAACAAAATGGTATTGTTTTAGATTTTTTTTTCTAATACCTCACTATCCAGAATAATCCCTTTTTCTGCATCATTATCACTTGCTATTACTAATGTATAATTTTCATAGTCGTGCAGGTTAAATCTAATATAAATCGTTATTTAATGTAAATATTAGCGAACCATTTAATTTTTAATTAAAAAGTTTACAGTTTACAAGCTTCTCTTTTCACCTCTTCCAAATCGTCGCCCTGTTATTGATAAATTACGAAGAATTTATAGCTAATATAATAGGATTTCTAATATTTCATGCGTAATTAAACTTACAGATTGGAATTTTAATAATTGTTTACTTGTATCATAGTTTACACCAACCCATATCATGTTGTAAACAATATAATATCGCTCAGTGAAAAAGTAAAAGTTTCCTAACTAGATTTTTGTACAAGAGTGGTAATACAGAAAATTAAACAGATTATCAATACATACAAATGTCTATATAACTTATTAAACACTTAGTTATAGATAAAAGGTTGCGGAAGTTATTAGCAGAATAAACAGTGTCCTGCCATTTTTGACACTCTTTTAGTATTGTTCCCGTTAGATGGCAGTATTAAGAACGATGACTAAAATAGTTATATAGAAGAGATTGTCCACGTGTATGACAATAACAGAGAGATTCGGAACCAATGAAAAATGGTCAATGTAGAACCAAGCTTTAAGGTTGAGTGAGAGAAAAGAAGAGACAGATAGATAACATTTAAATAAATCATAAATTAGTTAATCTTAGAATGTAATGAAATTTCTATATCTTTTAAGGCATTAACTCAGATTCGTTTAATTGAATCTATAAAAATTATCAAATTTAAACAGTCTCTTCAGTATTCATTCGGCTTCTTCGAAGAATATAATCATACCCAGCTTTTTCCTAGAACAAGGGCGTAAACAGAAAATTAATAGGAAAAGAAAACAGTAAAGTTTACCATCATTCATATTCGATTAATTAAAATATTTAACTAGTAAAAAAACTAAATGAAATTTTTCAATTTAATAATATTATAAAACTGTAGGTTAAATTTCCCTCGATCCCCTTGACCTAATGAATTTTAGTCGGAGAAGATTATATCAAAATATACAATATATTCAGTATATTAATATATTATGAAGAAGTATATAAGCGCTAAAAATAACAGTACCTGTATACTTTCATTTATCTGCTATTGACGAAACGGAAAGGGAAAAGAATAGAAGACGGAAGAAAGACGGATTTCCTCAACCAACAAAGAAAAGACAACTTATAAGAACTTCGATTTATGAAATTGTTAATAAAAAAATATAAGTGTGAACAAAAATTTATGTCTACTGGGTAACAGACGTAACAAGCATAGATTTCCCTCTCGCGATGCCATATTAACGTCAAACCAAGGTCTTTGGGAAAACTTACAACACATATGATTATAGTTTATACTTTTGATTATAATATTTAGGTAAAAGGCGTAAAGAAAGGTAAGAGAAGAAAAAGAAATCTATTATTCTAAACCATGACGTCATTTTTACGGGTTAGGAATAAATGTTTTAATAATTGTTGATTGTTTTTTTTATCTAACTTCCAAAATCATTT
This sequence comes from Dimorphilus gyrociliatus, assembly GCA_904063045.1. NCBI lineage: Eukaryota > Metazoa > Annelida > Polychaeta > Dinophilidae > Dimorphilus > Dimorphilus gyrociliatus. Next base: position 1,306,071 of record CAJFCJ010000002.1, on the reverse strand, counting down.
TCTTGACCTGCATTTCGTTCAACAATATTGCATAATCATTATTAACGGAATTCTCTCTTCTTCTTCGTTTTTTGCTGTTGCAGCATTATGAATAATTTAGATGTTCAAATAGCAACGAATAGTTACATTGAAACTAATTACTCGGAGAGACCAGTAGTAGTAGCTCAAATTCTTTGTCAGAGTTCCTTTTTCAATCTTTAATTTTGCACAATTTTCCTAAATAAACGCTAATATGCATTGTGCATGCAATTAACGACGGAAAGATAGCGTTACGACAAGAGAAGAATATAGATTCTAAAGAGTCGTTTTGACATTTTGATAATGACTTAATAGTAGTATATATTTCCTTCTTCTTTCCTAAGGCATATTAACAGATATCTATAAGAAATATTTGTTTAAAATTTAAAACAAATTCTTTTCATACAAATTTCCTATCAAAATCTGAAATCAATCAAGTTAGTTTACTTGTTTATAATTGTGTTAATTTTGAACTAGTTTACAGACTCTCCGGAAAGTTTTTAAAAGAGTCACTGGCTTTTAATCTCTTAATAGTGAATGGTTGTTTTGTGCCTAATAGCTAAAGGGAGTCGCCGTTTGATCCCAAATTACCAATGAGTTTTAAATTGTTAATTTCAAATGATACTGTGAAGCTGGTTAGTTGATCAATATACCGTTTCATCTTTCTCATTGTCGCTTCAGATCGATTTTGTCTATTTTACAAGTTTCGCATAAAAAAAGCGAAAGAAAAAAATAGATGATTTATTTTTAATCTTTTTCCATTGATGCTATTGTAATTGGTTTTGATCACAATATAGTATTTAATGGGGTTTTTTTGTAAATAAAAAAAACACCAAACAATTGTGAAGAAATAATAATTAATAATACAAGTTTGTAGTTTTTATGTGCGATTTTTGCACAAATAAAAGTTCTGCTATGATAAATATAAATCAATTTTGAGCCTATTAGTTTGTTAAATAAGACTTTCAATCATTTATGAGTAGCATTAGCCACATCATTATATACTATCCTAAGGCCTCTTCTGAGAAAAAAGCCAAGAATTTATTGATTCAATAGAAATTACTATCATATGTTGAATTCTTTAATTTATTTTTTTTATTAATTTTTATAAAATTTAAAGAAACTAAGAATTTATACCTAAAATTTTAACATGAAACAACCTGGTGATTGTTAATTTAACAAATCTCGTAAAGCCGGTACCAAATCACTTTTATGCTCTTTTAATTTTCTCTCAGCGAGCTGGCGCGAAATTTCCATTTCATTCATCTAAAAAAGCAAAATATAAATGAGAATAGAAAATATTATCTGCTGGCACGATTCAAAACTAATTGTAACTTTAATATCTATTGAAGTTGACCAGTATAAACCTATATATATAGGATTGAAGACCTTGGAGTTTAACTTACTATTAATTCGACGTCTTCCTTATTAACTTTGACTCGAGCTAATTCCTTTTCTCGGAGTAATTTCTCTTCATTCACTTTTCGTTGCTTTTCAGCCACAATTTTCATAGCCTAAATTTGATTTATCCGGTTGAGCGATAAATGAGATCTTAATTTAAAAACATAATTACGTCTTGTATGCTTTGAGGAGAGATTTCCTTTTCTTCCTCAAAGTCCGTAACCTTCTCGAGATCAGCCGTACCAGAATCATGCTTTTTCCCTTTATTTTCATTATCTTTTTCAACGTTTTTATCTTCGTCCGCCATGATTTTTTTGTGTAGCTATGAAGAGTTGATCACGCTTTTACAGCTAATATAAACTGGTTCTCGTTCCGTGAAGCATAAGGAAGTTAACTTTGCGAAATAAGCAAGTACCTGGAAAAAAAGATTATATATCACTTTTCAACTATAAAACAACGAAATATAACTTTAGTCAACGAAATTTGATCAAGGTGAAACTAGATAAAATATTTTTTATTAATATTCGCACCTTTTCCCCCTAATATCTGATTGGTTGAAAGATAAGCCTATCATAGGTGGCGTTTCGATGCCTAACCATCGGAGACAACGGTCTTGAAGAGACTGAAGACAACAAGTGATTTAGACGACAACTTCATGAGAACCTCTTTAATGTCAAGATTTTCGAGGAAAGTCATAGCTAGTATAGAAACATATTGCCTGGAAAATTTAGTAAGTCAATTCATTTTCTAATGGAAACCCAACTGGAAAGCAATATGCCCCTTTAAACAGAACTAAGAAAATGAATTCTACGAATATAACAAATAGAGATCTTAATTCTCTCGAGCTAGCAGCAAAGCAAGCTACTCTTTGGATTTATTCTATTGCCTTCTTTGTTGGTACGATAGGAAATACATTGACTATTATAGTTATCGTAAAAAGTAAAAAGCTTAGAACTGTTGCTACTACTTTCATCTTGAATTTGGCTATTGCCGATAACTTTTTTCTTCTATGCGTTCCCTTAATGATTTATAGTTCCTACTACGATACTTGGCCGTTTGGAAAGGTTGTTTGTCATCTGATGTACTGCTCGTATACAGTAAATTTGTTCGCTTCAACTTATACTATGGTTCTAATGTCTGTTGATCGATACCTGGCTATTGTTCAGCCCTTTGAATCACGCAGGTAAAACGTAACCTTTTACAAACCGTTTTCTACAATGAAAATTTGTTTTTGTATATTTGCAGTTACCGATCGGTTAAAAATGCAGTTCGGACTTGTTTTTGTGTATGGATTATTAGTGCTGTTATTTCTATACCCGAAACTGTTTTTACTACGATTTATAGTGCAGATGCCTCCGGAAAATGCCACGAAAAGAAGAATACAAAGCTTTTTCATATAATATTAGTGAACTTTGTGATCGGCTTTCTCTTGCCTTTGCTAGTTATGATAGTGTGTTATCTCCAGCTAATCAGGCACCTACGACGAAGAGACGAACCGCTGCCACCTGAACAGACTAAGCGAACATTGAAAAAAGTTACAATTATGGTTTTTATTGTAACGGTTGTGTTTCTAGTCTGCTGGGCTCCTTATTATTCATACAAAATTAGTATTACCTATTACAGCCTTTCTCCAAGAAGAAGTCCAAGTATTTCTTTCCTCTGCTTCATTCTGCTGGAGGTTCTCACTCAAGCTCTCGTTTACTTTTCCAGTTGTGCCAATCCTTTCATCTACGCCATTTCCAGCAAAAATTTTAGTAAGTACCATCCGTTTTGGAACTCCAATAGATCACAGATAACGAAATTTCTTCCTTTTTTTCTATTATTTATCCTCTCCGCTACATCAGTCAACAATAATCTAATAGTCATAGAAATATATATCAAAAGATGAATAAGAATATTATACTGATTCTAGAACCGCCGAGGTTTAGTTTGAGTAAAGATTTCTTTTATTAATTACAGTATTCAACATTTAAGGAACTATTGTTTAACAAAACGTCGATAGCGTGTTGTTATGATTTGTCTACTTTATATTTTGTAAAATTAAACAGAGGGTTGACCAATAAGAAACATGACATTCTCTTAGAAATGATAACCTTTAAGTAATATTAGGGATTTGTAAACCATCTATTTAGTATAATAAAATATATAAATTTTCTATATTCTCTTTTAACTTAAAAGACTTTGTCTAAAACTATAAACATTTGATCAAATCCTCTTTTTTTCTTCATCTTCAAATAGGGCGGCATTATCTGGGTGCAATTTGCAAGTGCTGCTTTTCGACCAAGATGACTAGACCTGAGAACGGAGGTAAAAACACATCTTGTACGTACAAACTTCGTGAACATCAGTTAAAGTTATTCAAAAGGTCAGTCGCGCCCTTAAAAAAGAGTAAACATTTTTTGCTGATAACCTATGCAATTACAATTGCAGCATCAAAAACTTGTAGTAGGCGTCACAAAAAATACGAAGTAAATATACCTAATAATATATATAGCGTATATATTCAGTAGATATATATATATAATGCATACAATATCTGTATTAAGCAAAAAAGAAATCAATTTATTTATATGTATATTTTCATGGAATTGTTTCAGTGTCGCAGGGAGGACAAATTCTCGTCGGCCTAAATGGTTCAATTCCTCTAGTTCAGCTAGGTAAGAGGCTTTAAGCTAATAAATTTTAACAGCTTTCCATCCATTTAGATTATTTTGGTTAATAAAAAAAAATATCAATTAGATTATTATTAGTATTTTATTTATTTCTGCTTTAATCGAAAATAAAAAAAATGCTTTTTAATATATAAAGAAATAAAAATATATATGTATATATATTTATATATTTGTATAGGAAAACGAAGCGTCACTTTAACAACTACCCCCAGAAGACGCCGTTACCCAGCCGCTTTTAATCCAGCCAAACTCGATCGAACTTGTCGTATTTACTCAAGTATGTAGAGTACATAAAATCTAAGTTTTTAATCGAATAGGTAAAAAGAGAAATATAAAATTTCTTTTCTTTTTCTCACAGATTGCATATATCAATTAAGCTCGTCCAGCGCGTCAGGATCGTGGAAAGGAACAAATTAATATTTGAATTGACTCTTTTGTACGCTTATAATTTATATTGAAGCTTTCGTATATAACAATATATACTGGGCCTGTTTGGTAAAGACTTTGACATCACAGTTTGGCAGGCAAAATTGTAAATTATTCAAAGTGTGTAGAGTTTAACTATCACAACCTCTTTCTTTGCATAGAGCCAATTGAAGTGAACCTAAATCTTTAAGCAATATCATATTTTCAATATCTCTTGTAATTGAGCTATCGGTCAAGAGGGGGTAGATTTGCAGACAGTCTCTCCACCTGTCGCTTCAATGTAGGAACGCATTTCAGGCGTTAAATGCCTTGCATAGACTTTTCCTTCCCTCCTCTTGAAGCTGTTTGATATAAGCATCGCATCACTTAAAAGATAAAGTACTCAACCAAATGATTTTCAAGTTTGAAGAATAATAGATAAATACATATAAATGTAAAATAGATTATCCGGTAAGGAAATAAAAACTTACCAATTAAGTTGTATATTACTATAGCCTGATGAAAAAAATGAGTATTTAATTATAGATATGCTGTGACACTGATGAATTTGATCTGCCTACCACTTTTCTTTCTTATTGTTTGCCTTCGCAGGGTCTCTGCCTCGTTTCCGTTACCCTCAACCAAGGGAATACTTGAAACGTTGGAGGCACAAATATATTGCAGAAGGAGAAGCATGAAAGTATAACAATAAACATATTCAACCTGAGAGTTAAACGATTGATTAGCTGTCGAATCGAACAAATGAATTTACACAACGTACAATATTCTCGACCAATTGCGGTCGATTTGTCTTGACATTTTTTACTGCATAGAACACATCAACCTCTCCTTCGGCTTTCAATTTATCGTAGCAAATGCTCAAAGAACAAAAAATTCCGCATCTACTTACTCCATTTCTGTGGGGAAAACAGTGTAATAATAAATTGAAATCAGTCTAATGTACTTTACAGTATAATTAAATCATTAGTAAATTCTATGTGTAATTGAAATTGTCTGCTCACTTGGACATAACACATACTGGTAGGCGACTTTCATATTGATACTTGCAGATGTCATCGAGTAGTTCTATAATGGCTGTGGGTACTTGAGGAAGTATGTGAGAGTCCGGCCAGCATTTTACTTGGACCGTTTTAACAGTTTTGATTGTATCCTCTTGCGAAGAAGCCATTGTTTGCAGCGAGACCAGAGTCTATTTCAAAGAATTACTCTTAAAAAGCTTAAAATGGTTAATTAAGCAAGTTGGTTTCATTTCTATTATAAAGAAAGAGTAGCATGCATTTAAAAGTGATAAATATTCATGAATATAGTTTAAAAAAGGATTTTAATTAAAGACAGAGAGAGAGAGATAGAGAGAGGGAGAGAGAGAAAGAGAGACAAAGAGAGAGAGAGAGATAGATGCTACAATAGAAAAAAAAGATATATATATATACAGTATACTGTATATAATCTAAAGATAATAAAGTAGATAAATAGATGCATAGACAGATAGAAAGAGAGAGAGAGAGAGAGAGAGTTGTGTAGAGAATTGATGAAAACTAGAAAAACGAAAATAGAAGAAGAAAGAAAAAAGTTAATGCATTGTATAATAAAAAAATACATAAATTATGGTTCGCACGCCTTTTTCCATGTATTGTTCTATTATACCAAGTTATATGTTTATATATGTAATGAAATAGTTCAATAAAGGGATAGATGGAATAGGATAAAGGAAAAGTAAACGTGCATTAAAATGTGCATTTTATTCTTCTCTTACTATTTTTCAGTGTATACAAGTGCATGTATATACAGCATAGTATCATACATATAACATTTTGCAATGTCAGAGAATGTATAATATAAGTAAATTATACATGAAGGCATATTTGTATAGTTATATATTCCAATCTAATTGGTGCATATACTCTATAAAAATTCCACCTGTACAACTGTTAATTTTCACTATGATGGTCCCTTACATAGTTTTAGAAAAAAGTAAATACTTCATTTGTAATACGAATATAAAAATTGATTATTTTCGTAGCAAGAGCAATTACTAAGAAGAGACTCTTTCTAGAAAGGAAAAGAAAAACTCATAGTTTTACATCTTTTAAAAGCTCTATCGATGGTGCGTATAGCTTTGAAAAATTCCTTTTCCGTGTAAAAGAGAAAAAACAAGATTGGCCTGTCGTAGAATAACAACATTGATTTTCTTTCCTTCAAACTCCTATATAATTATAGATGTAGAATATCTCTTCTCTATCTTATTTTACATATTTCTATTATTGAAGTAACAACTGAGCGTTATATTGAAAGCTGTATATTATACTATAAGAAGAAATATTAAAATTATTAATCTAATTGATTTTTTCTTTTATTTCCTCTCTCTCTACTTTTATATTCCTTCCATTTTCTCGTTATCGTCCTACAGTGTATTGGACAAGAGGAATTAAAGACTCAATAAAGCGGTCACACTGACAAATCCACAATATTTACAATACAAACTTAATAAATAGACGCCTAATTCATCAAGTCAAATACAGAAATCTTTCGTCTTAAGAGATGAATCTATTTAAATACTTTTAAAAGCTATATTTTGTATATACTGTATATAATGTACTGTATACCTGCATACACTTTTTTTGATTGATGCTACTAGAATTCAACTAAAAAATTATGCCAAATAAATCTAGTTTTCCCATATACCTTATGCGTATATATTAAGACAATATAATTAAAGAAGCATTATCTAGATATTATTATTAAATACCGTTAATTCCCCAGCTTCTAACAACTGTGTATTAACGTCAGTGTATTTCCAACGCTGTTTTTTAGAAAATAGTCAATATATTTTCAAATTTAAATTTAAATATTCTGTCCTAACTATTATTATTTTCATGCCAAAAATATATATATATATATATATATTGAGTGTAAACAATAATACTCATTTATGCATAATATTAAATGTGTGTCAGGTATGTTTCTTTCGGCATGCATATATTAAAATAAAACGAAAAAAAAAAAGAAAAGAAAAAGAAAACATCTAAACTCTTTACTTTATTTTTTTTTTTGAAGAAGAAGAAGAAAAAAAAAACAAAGCAAATTGGGAATTAAGCAGAAAAATAATAGCAGAACAATATTTTCTTTGGGGGATCAATTGCAAAATAAAAAAAAAACTTTTTTAAAAATCCTCTTATTTATGTATTTTTTGTTACATGCTTAATAGTGTGTATACATTTATTTATTTATACATATATATATATATATATATATATATATATATATAAATATAAACAAATACATACTTAATATATAGATAATATTTAAATATATATTATATGTATTTAGGTATATTTATACATTTTTATATATACATAGAAAATGCACCAAATACGTTAAATACTTTTTTGTTTTTCCTTTCCTCGCACTCATGTTTGATTTCCATTGCTCGAATATAATCGTCGGCGAGATTGTCGTATTTTTTCAACTGTATTAAAGTATATAGGAAAACAATGTCACGGAAATTCTTTATCTTTGTATAGAGTATAGTTTTTTTTTTTTTTTTTTTTGATTTTACTTATAGTATTAGTTCTATTCTGTGTGATAGAGTTGAAGGACAAATACTGAAGGTGAAGGTTTTTCTTTATTTTTTATGTGGAAAAAAAAACAATGACATCTCCATTAGACGTCTAAATGTTGCGGGGGGAATATTAGTGTACATATACAGTTTATATATATATATATACTGTACATGTATATCATCTCGTACCGGAAAAAAAATAACAGACCTTAAAAAACCTCTGTAAGTTTCTTCTTGCCTAACCATTTCATCATTATTTTTGTTATAAATTACAGTTATCAATTCTTGTTTAAATTAATATAATTAAATAAATAATAGCAATAAAAAAAAAAAGGAAAAAAAATATATTTTGTTTTTTTTTTTTCCTTTTTTTTTGTTCGTTTTCGTATTTCTTTACCTTTTTTATTTTAAATAATCTGACGATTAGGTGAGTAGTTTTACTTTCTTCCGTCATTCTTACGATTAACGGCCCGTAGACTATATCGACGTCTTTCTCTTTTGGCCAGAATCTTGGATAGCTCTAATTGTACAAAATTGGAAATTGGGTTAGTTGTTATGATTAGAGGGAAAAAAAGGTAAAAAAAATGATATTCGAGTGCATAAAAAAGGTTTTTTGAGAGTACTACCCTGCTGAAGGCAGGATCGTTGAGAAGGAGCAATAGGGGAATGTTATAGTCGTAGATAAGCCGCCAGATGTCGTTGCAAGTACTTTTCAAAGGCCACTGAGTAACAATAAAAGAATTCTGGCGGCGATAGCCCTAATTGAAAAACATGTAAAGAGAAAGAGAAAGGAAAAAGAAGATGAAAAAGAAATAAGTATGCTAAATAATACTAAAAAAAAATAGAAGACTTAAGAACTAACGTCGACGTAAACTGCATTAATATAATCTGTACTCTCATTCGTGTCTTGGGTGATCAAATACGGACGAGATCTTTCAGCTGTTTATTGTTATAGTTAGTAGGCATGAGAAGAAATCGAAAACTAATTGATTCGCTTACGAGGTTGAATCATGATATCTCTACTCTTTCTTCTGTTCTCTGCTCGATGACCCCCGGCGCACTCGCCTACGCTCAAATCCGTAACGACTTTTCTTAACGCAGAGAATTCATTTTCAAACTCTTCCTCTTCCGCCATCTTCTGGACTGCTGTCGCTAGGGCAGGAGCCGCAATTGTCGTGCTCCCACACTGTAATGCCATAGATACGGCTTCGTAAATCAGTTCATAATGTTGCTGTGTGAGAATACATCATTTATTATCGAAAAGGTTTACCGCGGAAACCGTTATTCATAATAATACCATAAGACGAAAAAAATTCTGCCTGCAGGTCATTAGGAAGCGAATATAGTTGAAAATGTCTATTTTACCATCTATAGACGCTCTTCGTAGAATAGCATCTATTGCTAGAAAAGTAGCTGTTCTTCCTCCCCCCGAACCACAATGGACAAGTAAAGGCCCGTCTTGCAAGTCGTATGAGGCCCGTATTCTCCTTCGGAATTCCAATAGGGACGAAACGTTTGGTTTATCTGATTCAGCCCAATTAGAATATTGGAACTGTTTAACATATCGTTTTTTTCCGGTTCTAACATCCTTAATGTGAAATAGTCTAACGGTAAAATTTGAAAGAACATCGGTAGAGGTTAACCACACTTCGATTTGTCCGAAGATTGCGTGTTCGTTGTGCCAATATTTTTCACATTGTTGCTGTTATATTTATAAATAGAATTTAATATATTTTGTCAATTCTGCGGAGAATCTAATAAGTTGTATATACGTTATAATATAAATATATTGTATATATATACTGTTATGTTTGTATGCAGAGTATACAATATCTATATTTTATGTTTATTCTATTATACCCTAGCGTGCTCGAAGATATCGGTCGTCATAGCGATTACAGAAACGTTCTCTTGCCAAATCATCTCCCAAAAATCATTTAAGCTGTATTTAGTCGGACCAGCCGCGGCTATATACGCTTTGTTCCGTTTGAAGGCCTATGGACGTTTGTTAAAAGATGTAAACGAATTGAGAAAGGGACCTCCAACTTACATCTACGAAAGACGCGTTTATGTAAGTTGATCCAACGTCGTCTTGAATTGCCGAAGTCAATTTCACCCTACAATGATCGCCTAGAAAAAGAGACTTTGTTATTAATAAACACTTTATTTTGGTGAAATTTTTAATTTGTACGTACATGGAAGAACGTCTGGAGAATTATTTTTTAGCCGATTTACTTTTAAAAGAGCAACTTGCGTTGATCGCTCCTCTCGCATTCTGTGCAACGCCTGTATTTAACATGTAGGCCTATTAGAAAAAGGAAATGAATTGCGGCGTTCAACTGGTTAAATATAGCAAGCACTTCAATTAATTTTCCTAACACCCTTCATCATTCTACAATCTAAATGATCTGTAAATTCTAAAGAATATCTTTTATATTTATATACCATACAGTGGGATAGTCCATCGACTTTAGACGGCCGTGTTTATAAGATCAATCATATACTAGTCGGATTATTGCTTTTGCCTTTCTTTTATAACCTATACTCGCCTTAAATTCTACTTCTATGATTCCTTTCTTCTTTTTTCTTCGGTACGACTCCAAAAAGTTCCCAACTGTATCAGCATCGTGATTTACCCTCTCCACAACGATTTCTTCCTTTTCTGTTGAAGAAGGAACGTAGGAGGTGTAGATTTGACGTACTCGAGCCACTTGGCAACAGAACATCACAAATAATTATCCTCTATAACTATCAAGCAGTCTATTATATGTGGGAGTAGTTGAGTGAGCTTCCAGAAAGACGACGAGAAATGGCGTCAACGAAACGCCAGGTGGAGCCTTACTTCGTTTAATATTTATTTAAAGGAACGAATTTGAGAAAAAATCGGCTCTCTCCTCAGAGATATTAAACAAATGAAGGCACACACCCTCTTGCCTATGAAAAGTGCAGTGTTGAGAGCAACAACAGCAATCGAAAGCAGTGTGACTGATCAATGACGAATGATATACGAAATCGCCTATTTTATCGCATTGTTGCGAATATATATAGAAAAAATGTAAAATTATGTAGGCGTCGTTCTGACATTCTCTTTATCGAGAGAGACCTTGATTAAACGCTGTAAGAATCCAACATACAAAACTAAACTATGTTATTATAATAAACTTACGTGTACTAAATTATTCATTTTATGGTTACATTACTCTATGTAGATTACGAATTTAATAATAAATGTTTGTAAACATAACTTGAAAAATTAATTTAATGTATAAATGTATATATGTTTATATATTTATATATATTATATATATATATAAGTTCATATATATATATATATATACTGTATATACTATATATAATTTATAAACATACCAATATAAATATATATTTATATAGTATATACTTTTGTACCATATATATATATATATAAACCAAAATATATAAGATTCGATTTTCCATATTTTCTCTATTGATAGATAGAAGAGACGCTTGGACAGGGATTTTTATAGGTCGACGCCCTGATAAATCGATCGATCGAAAACAGTTCAGTCCATCCAAACAGAGCGCGTGTAGGGACTAAAGAATTAAAGCAAACGTCCGGAGTATAGGCCTCTTGCGTTTGCTCTTTCCTACTCGTTTAATAAAGGCGCCATCTATTGCTTACTTACTTTTCCTTTTAACCTCCTCCCTGGCTTTTCCCTTTCTCCTAGCTTGAGGAGAGTTACTTAATTTTCTGTAAAAAAAATTTCATTCATATAGCTCCAAGATATAAAATCAACAAGAAAAAAAGCAATTTTTTCTTCTTCTCCTGTTTTTTTCTGTCTTATAAAGAAAAGTAACCTTAAATACTGTAGAGTAACCAGGACAAAAACGATTGATGAAAATGCACAGCAAATTATCAGCCATTCTTTTCCTTCGGACTGTCTTAAATTATTCTTTTCAGAATTGGATGTTAGATTCGTTGAATTTAATCTCATAGTCACCTGAATAAAACAAAAGCGTTACCTCTTCATTTCCATAGCAACAATATCAACGGATATGTATGGGATAAGGAAAGTAAGCCAGTCGTCGTTTACACAGTTGATGGTGAATATTTTAAGAAAAAGCACTTTCTATCGCCAACCTCTCAAGTATATTATTGGAAAATTGTTACTCGCTATTGTGCGTGGAACAAGAATATTCAAAAGCTGATTAGCCGGCTAAAATGCTCACATTTATGTACGTACAACACTACATATATATTAGTATATTGATATATTAATATATATATGTTAGCTTAGCTAGACACTTATACAAAATATAATTTACTTTTGCACCAGCCAAAAAACTTATTAACTCATCTAAATTACAGATAACCTAAATATTAGCCGTATTTTGCATAAATATGAAAAAAAACTGGGGTAATATTATCAGAAATGAAGAATGGGTTTTTTTTTTTATTACTAGACAAAATCTATTGTTTCTGCCTCTTTTCTTTTCCTTCCCTTTCCCCATCATAGTTTGGAAGATCGAATGATATTTCTTTTTACTATGATTATCATATGATTGATAATATACTTACTACTTTCTTCTACTTCTCCTTCTCCTTCTTCTTCTTCTACTTCTTCTTCTTCTTTTTTCTCAAATAAATTCCTGCAACTGAGATATTTCCATGTTGTAAAAGTTAATGATGCAAGAGAAATTCGTCGCCTGGCAGAAAGCTTGTAAATGATTGAAGAAACTAGATAAGCTAGACAGTCAAACACTTACCAATAGTGGAAAAAAATTTGGCTGTAAATTTTAAGGCAAATAACAAAATCTTTACCAATATACGTTTATATTCGACATTCTCGTTCGTAATTTAGAAGGAGAATGCGCTTGAGACAGCTCCCAGCAAAAAAAAATTCCCGTTCGGAGAAAAATTTTTCCCGCTCTTTCTTCTTGTTATCTCTCACTAACGCCATCTATTAATTCTTGTTTTAAACAATAGAATAAAAAATGCATCTATTCATTAAAATTGTATTAAAAAAGTTGAATCAAGTTCAATGAAAGTAAAAGAATTATTTTATAATGAAATAAACTATTAATTATTTTGAGCGCCCACACACTTTTAAATTTTGTAGTTGTTTAGCTGCTAGGCCTACGTCCGTTACTCGGTAACCATCATAACAAATACCATAAATACCGTTCCAGTCTCTTTGCCATTCTTTGATTTGCCTTTGAGATCTCGGGATCGTTCCAGATTCTACCTTTAAATTCTCATTTCCTAACTACTGATTTAAGATATAATGGGTTGTGGAGCTAGTAAACGCCAAGTTCAACCGGTTGATGATAATAAAAAGCCACCCACCGATTCTAAAAAACTGTTGAAAAAGAGAAAGAGTAAAAGGATTGATGTTCAAGTTGCACCCAATAGGGATAGCGAGGGAGAAGATGCTGGAATAGAATTACCATCTATTAAGTCTGATAGAGCAAACTCAGGTGTATCTCGTTACGGATCAAGTAAATCTCGAACGTCTTCTGTTTTGAGAAGTAGTAAATTGTTTGGATCAAGAGACTCTTTAGGATTAGATTCAAGAAATGGATCTGCTACATCAAAAGTATCGAAGCATAGCTGTGATTCCGGTTTTGATGATCCTGAATATGCAAAAGTGATTACAGAGGAATCAAATGAAAATGAAGTAAATAGAGTTGAAAATGATTTTAAGACTCCTAGAGATATGTCAGATTTCTCTCTTAGCGGGGTATCATACGCTAGGATTTCAAGTGCTACAAAGAAAATCAGGAAAGAAGAACGGGATATCCTCGCTAACCTTCAGAATGAAGGTCTTATTCAAAGACCGGTATCAAGAGCTGCCGGTGGATTTTCATTTGAAATTGTGTCAGATGAGCAAGCTATGGGATTAAATGTAAGAAAACCACCCGCAAGGCTAATGAAATTAGAAAAGAGAAAAAAGAAAAAGAGAGAATTGACTGAGGATGATATCAAAGCTAAATTGGAAAAAGCTGAACTTCGCCGAAAGGTAAGATAGAACGACACATATAATTTATATAATTATTACTTATCGATTATGTTTTTTCTTTCTTTCTCCTATTCAGAAAAACGAACAGGAAAGAGTAGAAAAAGCTCAGAAAAGTTCCATACAGGATGCCTTGGATAAATTCGCGGATATGCAAAAGTCGAAAGAAAATGAATTTTTATGTAAGGAAGAAATAGCTAATGAAAAGAAAAACGAACGTTTGAAAGAGATGCGCGAACGTCTGCGCGCAAAGGAAAGACACGCTGAAGAAGTTAGACAAAGGAAAAAACTTAATAAACTACGAGCATCTCAAGAGAATTTCGAAAGTTCTGAAATATCGAATGAAAATGAAAATCTTTTATAATCATCATCATTAGTGATTTGATTTAATTGAAGCTTTAAACAGATTTTGCTTTTTGCTGTAGTAGAAAAGTATTACTATTTGCTGTGTTCCATAGAACATACTTGAATTGCGTCCAATAATTACCAGTATTATTTGTTAGTATTCATTTCATGCAGTCAAGTTCAATATCATACGCCCAATAATGCAATACAATATTAATGTGAAATGATACGCCATCTACTGCGTAAACTTGTCATTATTCGGTTATCTATCAAAACTTGCACTAAGAAAAGTGCATTTCCAATACCATGACTTCTCCTAATCATAAACATTCCATCAAACGTTAATGGCTGATTGTTCCTATTGTAAAAGCATAGTAATTTATCTACTATAGGTTAGTTTTAAAAACCCCTATTGGTTTATGGCTATGATTCTCTATCAAATAAATCGATTGTAAATAAAGACTGTATTATAAAATTTTTTTGATATATTCCCTTATGGTGGACAAAGGAAACAAATGACGATGAAGCCAGCTGCTGTCTGATACTTATGATCAGAGTAAAAATTATATCGATCTTCCTTCTCAGTTGGAATTTATTAAAGTCTTTCTTACGTTCATTCAAAGTTCACGTGCACTCCTGTACACCTTTGTTAAATATCTCTCATTTAACTAAACTATTGAAAATGTTGTGAATAATTATACAACAACCAAGCCCTTATTTCCTGTCGAACTTCAATGCGGTGCGTGTAAATAAGTTTATCGCAGGAAGCGAAATATCAACTTTCATTCATATAAATTCTCTTCCACCCCCACTTCCCAGTATATTGTACAACTTCCATACACATATCCACAATACAAAAAAATAGAGAATGTCAAAATAGAAAGTAAGAATTAACAAAAGGTGTTAAGTCTGTTCAATAGAAATCCTTTAACTGACCTCTGTTTATACTATTATTTTCTCAAGTTTACAATCTTTTCCGCAGACCTTCAATTACAAATGACCCTTCAAGTTTTCTTGTTCGGATAGGTTGCAGTTATTAGCTTATAGTGAATTACTCAGTAGGTGATTTCAACACCGGATACACGGTCGGTATGTCAAAGGAATTTTTCTTACCCTTCAAGTTCAGACTAGTCAAATTCCTTTATAATACATCTCCTACATTATATCAAGAAGGTAGCCATAGAATGTTTGTCTAAACATTCTACATTCTCTAACCCATTTTCCACAAGTTGTATGATTTAGGCCTATATCAATAGTAGCCACCCACACTCGTCATCTCTTCAAAATGAAACATATGTTCAATTTACAGAATTAAGTGTGTATATAATTCATACCGCTTATCAAAAAATTCAAACTTGTCCCGCTATATCTACCGTTTAAAAATTGATAAGAAGCACTTTTTTCTATTTTTATCTCCAGATGAAAAGGATAGTTTGTTGCAATTTAACTGCTACTTTCTATGTATATAAACTTTTACAATGTTAAGGAATCGATATTAAAAGAGTTATATAAAGATGTTTCAGGCGTCTATCTATTTTCGACTTTTATTAAAAAGAATAAGATAATCGATGAAGAACATACTCTCATGAAATCACGCGGTCATGACCCTACTCTTAGCCTCAAGTTGAACCATATAATAAAGGTTTTTCGTTTGTTCAGGTGTGCGAATACATATGTTTATATCGAATTTTCTTACTCGTGCATGTTCATATAATACAGCATATCTTATTTTATGAACAGTTATCAAGTTCGAAACGTTTATTATATAATCTAGATTGTAACATTAAGTACACAAACCCAACACTAGATAGTGTAGAGTACAATATGAGTCTGTGAAACTACTCATATTAATCAGTATGTATATACAAATATATATAATCCCGAGTATATAAATATAGTTAAACATAAATATATAAATTTCGCGAATATGTGCAAGCTTTGTATTCACCTATAAAGACAGACTAATGATGTAACGAATGTTATATACTCGTCTATTGTACTATGTCGGAGAAGCGTATACGCCTTTAGCGTTATACCCCACTAACCTGGTGAATTTCAAGATTAACCCAGACAAACAAACGACCTTCATCGCAGATGTCAGCTGTTGCATCCGCAATGACAGATTCATGAGGGTACCAGGACTTTCATGAAACGACAATTTTATGTCGTAGTAGGTGCTTTTGTTTCGGTGTCAATGACCGCTGGCTGAAGTTTGAACGCAGGCACCTGCCTGAGCACTAAAAAAAGGGTGAAGGACACAAGAGCAAAAGCTAAAGTTATAGAAGTCAGAGTCAGGATTAGTCAAAGAAAAATTTTTTTCAAAGTAGGGCAAATCTTGCCCTATATCAGGCCTATACAGGAGAAAACATAATGGGAAAATTGAAATATGCTATTTTCTATCGATTTTTGATATCGATAATATGAGAGTAGAGTGGAAAGAGATAACCTAATATCTCCTTGTTTTTTTTTATCTCTTGCGCATCTGAAATTCTGCTGTCTGAAAATTTTCTACGCAGTAGTAAAGTGAAGGTCACTCAGAAAGTGTGTTAATTTATGAGCGGGACTACTAGTGACCATTGACCTATAACTTTCTGGTTGTAAGCCTCAATAGGGAATTGTACAGAATATCCAATCACCAGACTAAGCATTCCTGCGCAAAAAACGCTGAATTTTGGGGTTACGGATAAATATTCAGTTAATGAATGCAAATTTATTATCGCGAAAATTAGCAGCCAATCAGCAATCCAAGACTTGGCGCCATATGCAAAATAGCGAAAATAGCGTCTCTGGAACTATTTTGTTTAAATAAGTCGCAATAAGTAATTTTTTATTAAAAATATTTGAAATTTAGAAAAATACCTTTAAAAAAGCATAGAATAAATAATGAAATATTATAGAATAACTTCTTTAATTGATTTACATCTGTTTATCAGCCTAAAACAAATTTCATCGGTTCACTCACCCAGACAGTAATATTCCTACGCGAGAATATTTAGAAACGAGACTGCGTAGTCAGCCTACACAATACACAAGAAGGCGTGTCGTAGCGGTTGGCGTTCAGTCGGCTACTGTTTTTGACGCTTATTTTATCTCTAATTTACCAATTAATTGTGCTAAACAATTGTTAAAACAATACTTATTAGACTACAATTGGTGAGTAAAAAAATCAACTATTACTTTTACCTTAGAACCGGCTGCCACGGATTACTATATATGAATCACGTGCTTCAACTTGCCGGTCGGCCGTCTAAGAACACTAATTTTGTCGTTAAATACTTTTCGTTAGAGTATGAATTTATTAAAATATCAAGTATAAAATATCGAAGTCAATTATGGACTTTTAAAGATGAACTGTTAAAAATGTTTTACGGCATAATTAAGGAAAAAACTGTCACAGAACATATATAAACGCTTTCGCTTCGGCGCGCATTTTGTAAATGGCGCTAAGGAGTGGTGTCGAATAGTTGTGTAATATCATCGTTTTTCTTTTTTACAGAGTTAAATTAGAACAAATGCTGGGAAAAGAATACCGAGAACGGAAGTTCAGTATACTGGGCGGAGAAGATGGTGGGGAGCAATCGAACGATATGTACGATTTATGGAGAACGATGGAAGCTGTTGCACCTCTAACTCCTCCACTCTCTCCGAAAGGTGAAGAATTCACCCACACCTTCCTAATTGAAGATGATAAGTGTGCAAATTGTGTTAAGAATGGTCATATTATCAAGGACTGTATGTTTTCTTGGGAAAAAGATATGAAGGATGCTCCGGAGCCTCCTAAATGTTCGAACTGCACTTGTTCAAGACGCAATAGAGACTACTCATTTAGTGGAGAAAACTGTGTAGCTCCAACAGCTGTGTTTCCCTCGTGCTGCATTCAAGAAAAACCGAAGACGGAGATAAGAACACCATTCACTCTGAAATTTGTGAATGTTGAAACGCCGAATATGACCTCTGGTAAGCGCCACTGTAATACTATCTACTGTTCATTGTCGGCATAGATAACAGAAGTGCAACCGATATAATCGTCTGATACGATGTGTGTCGACCTTAGTACGCGCGATATTACTATAAAACAGCACGTGATGAGCATGTGCTTGTTTTGTTAACTGTGTAAAATATGTGTATACGCGTGCGTCGTCTGCCCCATAGAGGTCAACGAACAAGTCTTGACTTGGGCGATTATATCAAGTATAGGCCTGTTTAAGGCCCTTTATTCTCCGCTAAACATATTTTGTCTGGGACACCTGTCTGAAATTTTATAGTGAAACCCATATGTATATATATATTTTATTTATATACTGTATATCTCGGTCGGTCGATTTATTGCGTAATAAAAACTACATTGCATTTATTACTTTTCAGAATCTGAATCAGAAAATTCAATACAAGAGAGTTATGACACTGATCCAGAGGAAGAAAATGACGACGAAATTGATGTAGTTAGTGTGACCTGCAACGACGGTGTTGATGAAGATATGCTTGAAAAAGGTGATGATTGGAATTCAAACTCAGGAGCGTCACTCTCAGCAACAGTGGCTGCCATGCATAATTATACGCAACAAATGCCTAAAAAAGCAATGTCAATGCCACCATCACCAGCCTTACAATATGACTACGAAAGAAGTACACGTCCAGCTCAGTCTAGCAGAAAAATATTTAGTTCACCTACTTCTCCCGTCCATAAACGATCTAGGCGCAAGCTAACAACTAACGACCTCTATAGGGTTGCCAAACAAATACGCCGTGCAAATCGAAATGAAGAACGTGGCAAAAGAGCTCAACATAACACTCTGGAAAGGCAAAGACGCATTGACTTGAGAATGTCTTTTGAACATTTGAAAAATTTAGTGCCTACTCCAGGTAAAGAACGTATGTCGAAGGTAAACATACTTAAGTTTGCTGCTCAATATTGTAAGTCATTGACGAAGAAGCAAGAGACTTTAGAGGCACAAATGAAAGAAGAACAGGAAAAAAATAATAAACTCAGACGAAGGTTAAGTGAATTACGAAGTGGGAAAAGTTGTTGATCTGCTCCTATGCATAAGACAGTTTTTTATTGCTCACTTTTAGACGTCTGGGTGTGCCATTTTCGGCCTCTAATGTGTTCAATGAAGAACATTTATTATTTCTTTTTTTTTGTTTTTCACGGCTAATTTTCCTACTTTATACTCTTATGCTGTGTGCAAAGTCGGTGAATGTAGCTTTGTGGAAAACATGGAAGGGGGGGTCTCTTTACTGCTTCCCTTAGTTTGTTTAGTTTTCTTTAGTTTTTTTGTAGTTTATATTGTTTGTTTTGCAAAAATGCAGTATTATGAATGAATTAATTTGTGGGTTTTGTATTTGTACAAATTTTATTCTTGTAGTTTCGACTCACTTTTGATGTCGACTTATTATGCTTTGCAACATCATCCTAAACTTGTTTCATAAAGAGCATATATACATATGTATATATATATATATGTGTGTGAAATCACAAATTAAGCTATACATAAAAAGTGGTGTATGCCATATTATATGTATATTAAAATTTTATAAATATATACAGTATATATATATATATAATATATATATATGTAAATATATGGCTATATTTAAAAATACTTATGGCTGTATATATGCAGTATATCTGACTATGTATACATATATTTATATGATTTATTTAAACTTGTAAATATTATATACGTATGTGAAAAATAATATAGCTTGTACAGCATTGTTTAATCCTAAAAGAACGCATTGAAAAATACACTTAAATACTTGCTTCGAAGACGAATATTAAGAGTTGAATAAATTAATTGAAAGTAAATATTTCATGCCAGAAGAATGGTTATGTCTGGCGCGAATCAGCAACGTTGTAACAAACCGGCCGGTAGAGGGCAGGAAATCTAACAGGAATCAGTGGATTAAGGGTAGAAATATAATCATTCTCAACCCTATCTTAAATAAATTTGGTGAAGAATAGATAATAAATTCATTATAAGATAATATCTTGTTGAAAAATATTGGTTATCTCTGTGAAAACTCAAATTGACCTACTTATTGCGCAGGAACACATTTACATCGGCCTGGTGACCTGAAAAGAAGAGTAGCCGACCGCATTTCTCGACAGACGACGCTAACCTGCAGAAAATTTTTATCATTGGAAATCTGTCGATTGACTTAAGGATGACAACACTAAATTGTAAGAGAATAACAATGGTTGGTAACGAGACCAATCTGGATGGTTTGGGTAAGTTCGCTTTTATTGATTCGCCATAGTTTTCTGTCGAACGAAGTAAATAGGTGATGAAATAAATTACTCTCTTTAGAAATTCCAGAAGCGACAGGGCGCTAATTAGTAATAAGAAGACGAAGGGATCGAACCAGGACTTATGAGTAATTCTCTGGAGTCAATGGTCGTTATTGTTTGTGTCCAAAATCGAGTTCAATCGAGCCCGAATCAGACGCGTTTTATTTATAGATAGAGATCATTGAACACATTAAGGTCGGACATGGTTCAAAATTAAGGCATTCGTTTGCTCTACATAGCTTAGCTTTTGTTTTCTTTCCGGAGAAATGCATATAGGCGACAGCACCTTCGTGTGACGTCATTATGGATTTTTTTTTTCTATTAAATTTTGTTATTTGCTCTCAATTTTGGTCACGATTATCCCTTATATTTCATAGAAGTAATGTAGGTACATTATGCTTATCAGGCTATTAGATTATTTCAGAGTCAGTATTTTTTAAAGTATTATCAATTGAATGAATTGTAAATAAAAATGAACTAAATGTTTGACAAATTTATAAATAGAGAATTGTTTTTTTTGACAGAATTTGATGGTGAAGCAGTATTGTGTCGAGTTTGTGGAGATAAAGCAAGTGGTTTCCACTACGGTGTTCATGCATGTGAAGGATGTAAAGTTTGTTTTCAAATTAATTGAACGTATGCAACTTCTAACTCAAAGTGATAAAACTTTTAGGGCTTCTTCAGACGCTCTATTCAGCAGAAAATTCAATACAGACCCTGCATTAAAAATCAACAATGCCATATTCAAAGAGTAAATAGAAACAGATGTCAATACTGTAGACTGAAAAAGTGTGTTACCGTTGGCATGTCCAGAGACGGTATTTAAACAGATTGTTCATTAATATACAATATTAAATAAATAATAACTTTTGCAGCCGTCAGATTTGGAAGAGTTCCGAAGAAAGAGAAGGCAAAAATTATGGAACAAATGCAAAAAATGAGTAATGCATTTCAGGATAGGTAGGTACCAATTTCTTCAATGGTTTGCATATATGCTACGGAAGTATATTAATAAAGAATTGTAATTTTCAGCGCTATCGTATCGGCTTTAGATAACGTTGAAGACATGGGTACAGTAATAACAGAATCTCATTTGAAATCTTCTCACTTTACCAGTCAACATTATCGCAGACTACATGAACTTGCTTGGAAAGAGCAAAGTTACGCCCATTGTCCTCCCTACTTAGCATGCCCTCTTAACCCAAATCCAAGCTCATTCGATAGCCTACAAAAGTGGGAAGAGTTACATGACACATTTACACCTATAATACAATCTATAGTGGAATTTGCAAAGGGTATTCCCGGATTCGAGCTTCTATGTCCTGACGACAAGGTTACACTGCTTAAAGCAGGGACTGTGGAGGTCCTTTTTGTACAAATGTCATGTTTATTCGACGGTAAAACCAGTACCATGATCTTTACAAACGGGCAACTTTATAAACGCTCACCAAATAATAGTAGCTCCCTTCTAGACTCAACTTTCACTTTCGCTAATAATTTAAACAACATGAAATTGAGCGATAGCGAAATGGCGTTATTTTGCGCTCGGGTGCTCATCTCTCCTAATAGACGTCAACTTAGAAATACAAAGCAGGTGGAAAAAATATCTGAGAGAATAATTGGAGCACTTAGCGTGGCGGCAGAGAAATCTAGAATGGACGCGGAGAACTTTATTAATAAACTTATGACGATGGTGTATGATTTGGAAGCCCTTAGTTCTGCTCATAGTCTAAAGATGAATAAACCAAGAGAAAAGTCACCAGAACCACAAAGGAGATATTCAATGCCCTTTCTCTCTATGAAGAAGGATGATATACCATCAGTTGGCGAAAGAAGAAATACTTTTTCGGTTAATCGAGGTGATGGATCAAATGGAAAGAAAAGTGCGCTAAGAACCGCCTTATCGTCACCACCTTTGTCAAGTGTCAAAGAAAGCTTACTGATGGATAAAGAGTTAAAGGAAAAAATGTGCACAGCAACAGTAACTCCTCTAGCATTACTTGCCAGTAATATGCCCTCGTCAACAATTCTCCTGCAACACTATCAACAGCAGATGGCGAATGTGGATACTCAATTTCCAATGATCACTAACCAGTAGAAAATTCTAATGGACAAAAAAAACTGTAGCTTTCTGTTCTCGTTTTACGTAACATCCCATTCTGTTTTATTCACAAACAAAACAAACAAACAAAACAAACAAAAACATTCTTTTAGGATTATATAAAAACTATGTGCCATATAGCAAAGACGTATTTATTTACAAACAAAAATGTCTCACAAATTTTATCATTCACTCCTGCACGAATTGCTGTTAAATACAAATTAAAATATTTAAAAAGAATTGAACTATTTTCGCAAGAGTTGCCATCTAGCGGTCGACGATTGACTGTCCTAGCAGACGACTGACAGGATGCCGTTGGCAAATGTATTGGGAAATGTTAAAAGCGGTAAAAGCGCTTTTTTTCTATGCGATATGCAGGAAAGATTTCGACCTGCCATAAAGCATTTTGCTGATATTCTGGAAGTGTCAAATCGTCTGGTTGCTGGGGCTAAAATTCTCAAAATACCTTTAGTTGTGACAGAACAATATCCTAAAGGCTTAGGTAAAACTGTAGATGAGTTGAAAGAAGCTACCGATATTGCTGTTGGTGTATTTCAGAAGACGAAATTCAGTATGCTGACTCCGGAAGTGGAACATAAACTACCAGATTTGTGCGATGGAGCTTTGAAACATGTTATTGTATTTGGTGTGGAGACACATGTTTGTGTACAACAAACAGTTATTGATCTGCTCCAAAAAAACTACGAAGTTTACGTTGTAGCCGATGCTACTTCTAGCCGAAGTTTGGTTGACAGAAAATACGCGTTAGAGGTAGGCAAATCCTTATTTTAACGTGCTCCACTGAGCAAAAAGAACGATGTGACCGACATCTCTTCCTCTTAAAATGCATCTTTCAGCCTTCTATCCCATTATTTTTCTTTTAATTACAGAGAATTCGACAAGCTGGAGCTGTAGTAACGACAGCCGAATCGCTTCTGCTACAATTGGTCGGAGATAAAGAACATCCTTCCTTTAAAGAAATACAACAACTAATTAGATCGTCTGCTCCTCAGTCTGGCTTGTAGTCTTTTTGTTTATTATTTTTATAGATCATTCCCCAGATTTAGCCTTCAAATAAAGGTCTATGTGATCATCTGTATAATCGTAAACTTTAGCGAAATAAATATGTAATAAATGTGACGTACGAAAAGAAAGAGTAATATTCTAAATGGAAAACGAATTCACCCGGCTCGTGAGGAAATTCGACGTTTCCCTTATTTATATTTCTTACCATTAACGACAATAAGTAAGGGTTTCGTGCCCTTCAAGCGAATTACGTGATGTACGATAGCAAAAGTTGTTTCTTTTAGGAGGCGTACGAATTTCTTAATACCGTAATTAAGAGAATTTTCTTAACATTTCGCGATGATCTTTCTACTTAAATTTCTTCTAATAAACAGACAATAATACCACAAACTCTCTCAAGTTCCCCTCCTAATTAGGGAGGAGAGTCATACAGTTGAAAAATATCATCAACTGCTCGGTCAAATGACCTTCGATTTATGCTAGGTAGGTTGTTGCTTGAAATTGAATACTTCGCATATTTCCAATTATATGTCTAACCTCCCTAAACGAAAAATTATTGTCAAGGCTTTTAAAAAAAGAATGTTTTCGTACTTAAACCCTTCGGGTATAATCATTACTGAACCCTAACCACTCTATTATAAATGTATTCATAAATCACAATAACAATAATAATAATAATAATAATAGCCATTTATGATAATTATTTGACAGTTTTTTCAATTAAACTCTGGATTAAAAAGTGTAAATATACGAAAATCTTATTTAAACTTCAAAGTACATTAAATAGAACATTTTTTAAACTCTAGGACTAAACTATTTGAGCTCTAAATTAACACGTCTATCATTTTAGACAAGGTTAATGCCCTGATAACTAAGTCTGCTTCATCCGTTATTCATACTTTAATTACTGATATTTATTTTGTCAAAATTTTACAGAAATACTCTATAGATATTCTAAACAATTTTAACATTTCATAAATTATGTTTGCACCAACGGCAAACTTTCCAATTTACAAGCAAAACTACCTGCATATTAATTAGAATTATTCAAATATTTATCTTTAAATCTATTCTTATACAACAGTATCGTGAAATAGTTCAAGGTTTAATACAGATAAGCATAAGAAATTAAAGATTACTGACATAAATATACAGTATATATATATATATATATATATATATATATATGAGATTGATGATAATACATGTCTTATCAAGATGAAGAAAAGAATTGTGCAAAAAAAAAAAAATATCTCCCAGACCGGGAATCGAACCCGGGCCGCCCGGGTGAAAGCCGGGAATCCTAACCCCTAGACCATCTGGGATTCTTACATATAAGAATCAAAGAATTCTTTATAAAATAAGTCATTCACTCATACTCTCTAAACAATAAAGATCAAAAGAAATGTTTTAATGTAATTGTAAAATACATACTCCCAGACCGGGAATCGAACCCGGGCCGCCCGGGATCCTTAATATAGGATATGAAAGCCGGGAATCCTAACCCCTAGACCATCTGGGATTCTTAGAACATGAAAGGAATAGGATTAATTAAAAAAATCAACAATAATCGCCGCAAAAACTCATTGTTGTGATGAGGTTTCTTTGAAGGATTCCCAAATGAGATTCTATATTAAAAACATCCTTGCTTTAAAGCCTCTTAATCATGTTGGAAAATTAGAAAGTTTCAAATCTAGACCCGTCTGGGAAAAATAAACGCCCCATTATATATAAGTATACATATATATACTGTATATAGCTTTTTAAAACGAAGCGTAACGCTAAACAGCTTAGTATAAATTCTTATTTAGTATATTCCTAATTAAATAGACATTTCCTAATAACCCATTTTCTCTTCTTTAAAGAGAAATATATTCTTCTAAACGATCATAATCTTTCTCTTTATGTTATTCTATCATTCTTTGATTTAATTACAATAACTAACTATGAAATAAAGTAATTAGTCTTTGACATTAAAAGAAGAATGGCATAAGATTTAATTTTTATCATCTTTTCTATTTCTCTTCTAATTCTCTTAATAAAAAAAAATAAACAAAAAGATAATCTCCCAGACCGGGAATCGAACCCGGGCCGCCCGGGTGAAAGCCGGGAATCCTAACCCCTAGACCATCTGGGATTGTTGAAATAATATGGCAATTTGTATATCTTATACAAAATTTAGAATTCTATTTAATTCTGAGAGTAATATAACCTGAATTATACACACTTGTTGATTTAAATTAATGTTGAACTTTCAGTTAAAAAATAGTCCTTTTATAAATTCAAAGTGAATTATATAAATGGAGTCCAATAAACAACGAATCACAAGGAAATATAACGTATTGATTATTATAATACATCTCCCTTGGACACCTAAGAGCTTTCTTTCTTTCCTTTCCTTTCACTCAAAATCATACTTAATCGAATATCACCACTTCCTATAGAACACTTATACATTGCGCCTTATTAATAAGAAATAAATACCTAATTTCAACAATCCCAGATGGTCTAGGGGTTAGGATTCCCGGCTTTCACCCGGGCGGCCCGGGTTCGATTCCCGGTCTGGGAGATTATCTTTTTTCTTAATTATTACATTTTTAATTATACTTTTTAATTATTTTTCCTCTTTAATTATACATAAGGAAAATCAATGAGAGTTAGGCTATTGTTAATTTCAATCGCCCCTATAGGCTAAAAATAACGATTGGCGTTTCTTGAATAGTAGGCCATATTAAATTCTAACGCATTCGATTTTCTCTGTCTGAGAGTTACCTATTTCTTTATTACTGTTTATTTTATTTATTTTTGGGTGAAAGTTCATTTTCGGTACTTTGATAAATCAATTTCCGGTTTGTAATTGATTTTACAGTGCCATCTGTAGTGTAGTAAATTGTGTGATATTGACTGCCCTCTAGCGGTTTTCATTAATTTTCGTTGGAGAAACGTAAATACAAAAGTTCAAAGAGTATTTATCTATAATTTTCTTTAAGGAAATATCGAGGCCATGCCACTATTTTTTTATTCTTTTTATGTTTAAGCAGTTCGTTTATGATAATAGAGAAAGATATACTGTGTATAGTTTATTAGTATACCTATTAAGAATCTAAGGGTAGGCGTGTATGTTTAATAAATAGATGCAAAGAAATGGCATTAAATTGGAATTGGAAAAGCATCTACTCGTAAAATTAAAGATTTGCTAGAAAGTACGTTGTGTTATCCTTTTTTAAAGGCTGAATTAAAATAGATATGTTGAGTTGAAAGTATAATTTTTTTCCAGCTAGAAAAAGTTCATTATTTCTTCTATTAGTTTGTTATTTCGCCAATTTAAAACATGAATTTGGGTTAATTAACTTTTTAAAGCAATATATATCCCAGATGGTCTGGGGATAAAGCTTTGCAGCTTTCTATAAAATCAAAAGTTATAATTAAAGTTCCCAGGCGGCCTAGTGTTCGATTCCCTGCTATGAGGATTATGCTTTTCTTTAATTTTGTTTAAATCTGAAAAAAGTTTTAGAAAACAAAATATAGCCCTACAATAGGTAATTTACATAATTACTAATCAATTTTGCATTGTTTGTCTTTTGTATTGAAAACATTTTTAACTGAAAAGTGAATAATAGCTGAGTTTATTTGTGAAAGATGCAGGACAGTATTGCATTTAATTTTCTTTATGGACGGAATATTGGACGGATTAGAAGATTGACGTATAGATAGATAGATAGATATAGATAGAGAGGAGAGAGGGAGAGAAAATATGAGATTAATTGCAATGATTACATCACGACTAATTTTGTTTTTTTTATTCTGTTTTTCTAACGATTTTTCGAGGTTAAGCTTCTGTAAGAAATAAATAAAGCACATTGGAATGATTACTTTCTCTTTCCAATAGAAAGCAATATGGGAGCATATTATATATCTAATTCAATCTGTACCTTGAATTTAATTCATCACTTGGCGTCAAACCACTACTAGGTTTAGTCGGAATGTATCCTGTTGACTTGTAGTAATCAATAAAAGTGCGAACAACATTTCTTCCAAGCTTCTGATAGGCGTCTTCAGTATAAGGAATGGGTTGTAAGGTTGACGAATTTGCAGGAGTGTAGCTATAGAACGAAACTTCCAGGGTATAGCAGTAGGAATTTTCATCCAAAATACCTCCCAAAGTTCTGCAACAGATGGCGTTAGCGATTTGCAGTCAAACGGTTGCCAAGCAAAACTCTCTTGCAACGCCAGCCGCAAGAACTACTTTTTTTCTAGGAACGGCGCCAGTGCTAAAAAACCGGGCCTAGTTCGAATTTCTCGTCAGAGTCATCAATCGTATGTACCGGTCTGACTTTTCTCATCTTTCACACGGCGAAAGGGAGAAAAAGGAGTATAGCAAACAATCGAGACAAACTCTATCGATCGGAGTAGAACGGCGGGTCTATTGAACGGCGCCATTCCGCGTCGGATCGTTCTGCGATTCGCACCATGCCTAAAGTGCCGCCCGCTTGCAAGCTAACGCCAGCTCATTTACAGGTTTGTTCTAGCCAAAATCATTATCGCCCGAACGACAAAAAGGGAAAAAATGTTTTTATCAGCATGCTTTCTTTCTAAATATATAAATAAATGAAGCCTTTCAACTATACTATAATTTTATTACTTTAGCAATTGCAATATATATGCATGATATTTATTTACGTTATTATTTTGGGGGGGAATCTCTTCTTCATTTTTTTGTTTGCCACGACCAACCAAAATGATATTATATGTCTTGTATTTTTTTAACTTGAACATTTTGTTATCTATTATTATTATTATTATTATCATTATTATCATTACTATTATCATCTCTTTATATATATATATATATTCTTTTAGTAAATATATATATAAATATATGTTTATATATATGTTTCTATTTAAATATAAAACCGTTAATTTTTCACCTTCACGTTCCATTAATAATTTTTTTTACCGTTTTCAGTTTGAACATTTATTATCTTCTATATACAATTATTATACTTTTTTCTTCTGCATAGTGATATATTGCGTGCAGTATAATATCATGTTGAAAAAAAAACGGCAACTACTAAGCTCGTTTTAATTTGGCTTATGAAGCGTTTTGTTTTTGAGTTGTTTTGTCAAACATTCTTCCATATCGACGTTGTCGTTTAGCGTTCTACTCAAGTTTAACTAAACAAGGTGATATATTTTGTTTATTTTATTATTTTTTTTTATTCATCTTTTTTCTTTCTAACGCTTTTTTCATTTAATTATTTAATTTTAAATACAAAACCAATCAAACGAAAGATATATAACTGGGGGAAGACAAACTCTAGTATATTTCTTTGGATTGGATTCTACTTTCTCTTAGCTATAACCTAAAAGAAAACCGTTTAATCCTATTCGATGCGGGTCGTTGGCCCTTTCGAATATATCCGGTTTTCTTTTTTTCCTTTTTTCTAGAAATCCGAGTAAGACAACGTCGTTTCTATATGGTAAAGTCTATAAAAGGTTTTTCTTTTTTTTTTTATTTCCCTATTTTTTAAAAAAGAAAACCAAAAACAATAATTTAAAAACAAGAAAGAAAACGAAGTTGTTAACCTCAGAACGCCTGCAAATATTCGACGATTTCTCGGCCAGATGACGTATTTACAAAAGCAACATGTTTCGCGTATATATGCATATTATACAAAGTCGATTCACTTGAACTCGTTCGACTTTTTGCAGTGCGGGCACTCTTGCCTCCAACATACATATATATATATATATATATATATATATATGTATATGCTCTCTATTTATTTATTATTATTTTTATATTTACATACATTAATAGTGTTTACAATTTAGTTCAATTAGTTAAGCTCGGTTTTAGGTCTGCTAAGCTAAGCAGTATGATCAATGGTCAATATAGACGTTTACATTTATACAATAATGAATATACCATAGGGTATATATTGTATAATGTATTATATACTGCGCATATAGCCCAAAGATCTTGATGAATTTGGCCAAGCGCTTTCGACTCTGACTACGAAAAAAGCAAAGCAACAAACTTCAAATATCACAACCGGTCTGAAAAAGGTCAACCGATAGTCATCGGCGACTAAATTGGCTTTTAATGCCGGTAATAATTAATGTCTAAATCGAAACTCTAGCAGCCAAGAGTTGAAACGTCTATCTAAAAATGAAACATGTGCAGTATATATCCCCATATGGCATTTTACGCATACTGACTTATATATATATACTAATATATATATAGACTTTTTATAAATATAGACAAATGTATATACTGTATATATATACATATATATATATATATAATATTACACAAGTCATACTTACAGATGTATATCTATATATTATAAGTCAGTATTTTCTTATAAAATTGTATATAGTGGTATATTTATATACAAGAACTACTTTTTTTTTTCAGAGTTTGGCAGCAGCAACAGCTGTGAGTCAATCAATGCTGCATGCAGTTTTTGCTGGCGGTGGGAAGAAGGCAAACTCGACGGCTAATTAAGAGTAGTCGGTCGAGAATCTCAGCTCTGCAAGTATCAACGCCAACGCACTCCAGAGAACAATTATTCTCTTTACGTATACTGTAAAATCGATGGGACTAGAAAGGAAGAGGGTGAATGAAAAGAGCGAAATAGAGAAAGTGGCGACCTGCACCACTACAGTCAAATATAAACATTGGAAAGAATCGAGAGCAAATCTTGTCCAGCACACTTTATGGCTTATCGTTTAATCTTCACGCAATCTCGCCAACTGCTACAACGAAATACACTTGGCCGCTGAATCGCCTCGTCAAAGCGAAAATCTATTAATGCTACAAGGGAAGATAAAAGACGTGTACAAAAAAAAGACTAGACCGTGAGTAAATAAGGCGAAAAAATGCGCTTGTACTTGGTATTTTTTTTTCAAATATATATAACCGTTGGCGCGTTCTTGTTCATACACATTCGATACACTCGAATAGGCTCGTGGCAAACAAAACAATGCTCATCAATAATATAGTAAGCTGTATATAGTTGTAAATAGAAAGAAAGAAAAAGAGAAAAACTCAGACGAATCGCCTAATCCATAATGCATGGATACCGTGCATTGATATTCATAGACCCTCTCGTTCATAATTGGCGAGAGATGGCGCGGGGGTTTCGTTCGGGCGTCGAAAGGTGATGAGGAAAAGATAAGTAAATAAATATCGCGTTCGTTTACGTATATAAACTACAGATCGCGAACAGCGTGTACGGGGCAGCAGCAGCAGCAGTTCGACCTATACAGACTCTACAAAGCACCCTGTCCTCTCCAGCCTTACAAATGCCAACTACTCCCGTACTACCCAGTCTCATCTATTCGAACGTGGTAAGTTTCTTATAAAATCTACTTACCGCCTGCCAGTCCCTGCCTTCATTGCGTCACGATTGAAATTTGTGTTCTGAATTGAGAAATCTTCGGCATTTTGACAAAGAAGTTTGGGGAATATAGCTTGTCGTTCACATCTCGAAACATCGTCGTATGTGTTTCCATACATAAAACCACTCATAAGGGTAGAATGGGCATGGATATCAATGTAGAAATCCAAATCAATGTTATTATCTTGGTCATAACTCATAAGTAAATTCTTGGTCGCATAAAGAGCGGGTTGGGCCCACGGTGACGGTTCTTGCCAATGACGATTCAAATCGAAACCCATCAGAGAGCATCTAAGATACAAAAGATTAACATAACAGACGTCTCATTACGATGACAGATCGCCGTTTTCGGCTAAACAAAGAAAACGCATGCAATTTTTACCAATATTTATCTTATGATATACGAACGACAGCTTCGCATACGCAATACTTTTCCACGCTCGTAATGCAATAATACCGCGTTGAGACGTCGTTATTTTATTTACTATGCAAATATGCGTCCCGATTTAATACTGGCTTTGCGTCGTTTTTATTCCTTTATACGTTCATAATCATTTTTCTAATTTACTTCGATCTTTCAAAATCATTAAATGGGTCACTCAGTTGCTTTATTGTTCGAGCGTTCTCAGTGTTTACGCAAAACGAACTTAAGGAGAAATAATTCGATCGAATCTTACAAGAAAATTAGCACCTATTTACGCAACGAACTCCTATTCAAACTAGTCAATTGGGCGTATTATAAAAGTTGTGTAATCCGCTCACCTATAATTTCCCAAATACACTCCATCGGGGTTTAACATGGGTACAATTCTAAATATTAAATGCTCCCGGAGACTCTTCGCTATTGGATGACTGGAGACAAGAAAATCAATAACACCTGCAACAATGTAGAAGAGACGTTGCAGCATATAAGAGCATATTATAAGATTATATGCCAATAACCTTGGCAGACGAAGGATGACGGTGTTTCGCCTGGATGAATTCTTGCTGTTATGAAAATAACCTTCTTCTTCTCCTGGTCATTTTTCGGGACATTTCGTGGATGAGTAATGGTTAAAATATCCACCCGTCTCTCTTGCTATTTAGTGCCAACGATATATAAATTATTATAGGCTTAGTATATCATTTCAGAGAAAAATTCTTTTCTACTTACTACAGTCAGACAAAGCAGTTCGCGTTTGAAGAAATTGTAGTTTTTACGTTCTACTGCATCCAAATAGTTTTGCAGACGAGTATAATCATAAGGATAGCAGTATGCAAAATGATAAACATCGTCTTCTTTATCAAACATAAAAGTTACGGATAGAACGTAATTTTTCCTATGATCCGGGCATCGATAATAGTAAACTTGTTTCGCTGGAATCCTTACCCTAATTTTATAATTGTATTCAATTAAAGCGAAGATAACCACATTTAGTGCGAATGAAAAAGAAAAGAACGAAAAGCCATTACCATTTAGGTCGGCTAGTTGACATTACAACTGGTGACATACCATCTCTGTAGAGTGATTTTGTTTTAGAGAAATTAACTATGTTAAAGACGACCCTCTGAAAGATAGTATATAATGTAAATGTTGCAATGATACTATGCAAGTATTGTTATACTTGATCTGCTTTTACGTTTTCCACTGTAAAGTAAAACCAAACCCTGAATCGAGGGCTATATGTATCAGGACGGATGAATAGATCATACTCTATATCGCTGATGTAATCGACTCTCCCGAGATTTCCTATAGTAATATATATTTATAGGATAGACCTAATAGAGGAACAGATTGTTCTACCTGACTCGAAATATGCGTTAAATACCAAATGTCCTTTTTTCGGTTTTCCTGTGTATCCTGGGGGTGTGACTGCAAACTTTTGCAGATTGCCTACGACTGTTTCTTCCTGACTTTCGGATTCGCTGCCTGAAGCAAGACTTTTAAGTAGAGTGCATATATCAACATATTATGGTCGGTTTGCCTAATAGCAACGTAGTTTTAAACCAATAATTATCGAATTCTTCTCAGTTTACAAACCAAATAACGTCACTATTCACCATTTAAAACATGACAACAATTCTTAATTATCGTAAATAAAATACTTGAAATCATTGAATAGGGATTGAATGTCAACTATCTCTAAATAATACATTCATCCGATCGGTTACATCAGTTACCAAAGAAACGAAAACACGCGGTGAGCGATAACGCAGAGAAATAACAATTTCTTAAACATCTCTTTTAATATAGACTGTAAACTGTTGTCAAGGATACTGATCGATTCGCTTAATATGATTGTGTAAAATTATGTTAGCGAAAGAGGAGAATATTTTGTAGGCTTATGAGAAAATACGACATTAAACAAATAAAAATTTACCAGATTCGTTTTTATCCGCCATATTCAATGGCCCACAATGCCCACCAGTCAGCTGTCAATAGTTTTATAGTCGATTTATAGTAATTTGAGTTTTTGTTACTCCAAAAAAATAACTTCAAATGGCTGATGTAATTAAAATCAACAATATCATTTCAAGTCGCCAACCAAAGAATACTGTTCTACTCAATAAAATCGAATTTTAATTCCTACATGAGGACGCATAACGTCCACTTATCTCTTCCTAGAAATAACACTACGCCCAGAAAAATAGTTCCTAGCAATTTGGCCTAATTTTAGCGCTAATTGATCGGATTTTAAAAATAAAAATATTTGCTTATTATTAATTGTAATATTAATAAAATATTAATGTACGTATCGTCCTTTTAAGAGAGTTTTAATGATAAGTGGAGTATTGGCAAACTGTAGGAACGTTCTTGCGCGCTATTTTTCCTTTTGGTTGCAAAACGAACGCGTAGAGAGAGGAAGGGCATATTGCAGTTTGACGAATTTTCTGCCTTCCTCTTCACTCTTTTCTTTCGTTTGTTTATTTGTTTATGTACACTTTTATTTAGTCTACTCTCATCTTCGGTTCGATTGCAAACTGATTGTCAATTTTGTGCACCGAGTCAATATTCTACGATATTCACTTGGAAGAAATTTAGAAGAAAATTTGGCTTTGGTATCTTTTTTACATCGTTCTCTCGATTTATTATTTGCTCGATACTAGAAAGCCGATTTTTTAATTATATATTTCGAGGTAAGCATTTTCTTTATGTATCGAGAATTCTTTCATGCATTATTGCTGTTTCGTCCGGTTCTCTTTGCAAAAAACTCCCATATAGAAAGACATCTCAATCATAAAATTCTAACGGGTGAAAGTACTCTTCGATTTACCCTATATACAAGTATAAAACTGCTATATGACTATTTTTGATATGTTCTAACCATTGGCTAGGCCTACATACTTGAGGTTTTCTATAGTCTAGTTCTTGTGCTACTGCACTACTAAGGTAATTGAAATAAGAGGCATTTTGCAGTTGGCTGCCGATAAGATAAGCTACCGTGGGCGTGTTGTTACTCGATAAAAAAAGGAAGCGTCCTTTCTGGCAGGCGGCGGCGTTGTGATAATGGCGTTTTTTTCATTAAAAAACTACTCATTAAGGTGATTGCTTGATAGGCCTGGTGTTTATTTTTTCATGTGTATATACAGGTATCTATTATATCGGGGATTTCCATCTGTATACTTTTTATTACTCTTACACACAATGTCATTCTTATATTCTTGTCTCCAAATGTTTATTGTGTTGGTTACATAACTGCCCTATAATATTACATTTTATTCAAACTATCTTCTTTTTGCAGCTTGAAGGCAGAATGGACTACTATAACAATGAACGTCAATGGGTATGTAATTATTAATTTTTTTTGGCAATAATTTATAAAATCCCATCTCTTCTACAACACAAAAAGCATCTCGCAGAAATGACAAACTGCATGCATTTATATACAAAGTAGAGTGCGCTGAGCAAGGGTACATAGCGTAACCATGGAAACTACTGGTACAAGAATATGTACGTTGTGGTGCATGTTTTATTACCTACGTATTAGAAATATTTCTTATTTCAAGGGGGGAAAATTGCTAAGAAGCTTGTTTTTAAAGAAATTGAAGAAATGGGCAATTTTAGGGAAAAATAGGAAGTTGATTGCAGGCAATATAGAAAGTCAACGTTGACGCGCAACCTCATTTACATATCGACGCTGGACGCCCCAATGCAGCGTCTCGACGATAGTGACGTACAAAGCTTGATGTTAGCGTTGATCAGAGTGTGTCGCATACAAATCGAACATTAAGCTAAAATGTAGGCAAAGTCAATTAGATCAGGCTCAAGCTGGATAGCCCTCTTTAGAAATGTCATTATTTTCCTAACCAAGGAAACATGTTTCTGTTTTCAGATTAGCCCCGAACCTATGACAATGGAAACGACTAATGGCCGATCTGATTCCCCTATTACAACGCAACCCCCCAACACCCAAGGTGGAGGGTGTGGAGTCGATTTAGGCGAGAGCAAGACGAACTTAATTGTCAACTATTTGCCACAAAATATGAACCAAGAAGACATTCGATCCCTCTTTTCATCCATCGGTGAAGTAGAGAGCTGTAAGCTGATACGCGATAAAACGGCAGGACAGAGTTTAGGTTATGGATTTGTTAACTACAAGGATGCAAATGATGCAACGAAAGCCATATCGACATTAAACGGTTTGCGCCTACAGAATAAGACGATTAAAGTGCGTTGAATATATTTTATATATTAGTCTGTGACCGTTATATTTTAGCCTTATAACACACCAGATATATATATATATATTTAAATTATAGAATAATGAATGTATACATGTGAGCTGAGAATAATTTGAACATCTTCGCAGGTGTCATATGCAAGGCCATCATCAGAAGGTATTAAAGGAGCGAATCTTTACATCTGCGGTCTTCCGAAAGGCATGACGCAGCAGGAATTAGAAGGCCTTTTCAGCCAATGCGGTCGCATTATAACGTCACGAATCCTGTACGATCACACAACCGGTTTGTCGAAAGGCGTCGGTTTTATCCGATTCGATCAACGATCTGAAGCGGAAAGGGCCATAAAGCAGTTAAATGGAACGATACCGGATTCGGCTAGTGAACCGATTACAGTGAAATTTGCCAACTCCCCGTCTTCAAATAAAACAAGCGTCGCAGGGCCGACTAGTCTACTTCCCGCTTCCTTAACCTCGTCATCCGCTTTAGCTGGCTATTTATCACCAGCCGGTAGAAGATTTCTCGGCCCAATTCATCATCAGGCTGGCCGATTCAGATCGGTTGATAGGTATGCTTTTAACGCATTACAGCATATTACCATGGTATTATACATCATCTCTGTTTTAGGTTTTCACCCATGGACGGAAGTACACTAGTTCCGACTGCAAATTCTGCCGCTGCTTCGGCGCTTTTGTCTGGTAATTCATTAAACGGATCTGGATGGTGTATTTTTGTTTTTAATTTGGCTCCGGAAACGGAAGAGAATGTTTTGTGGCAGCTGTTTGGTCCGTTTGGTGCCGTACAGAGTGTTAAGATAATTAGGGAAGTAAATACTCAGAAATGCAAAGGTTTCGGCTTCGTTACTATGACTAATTACGAAGAAGCTGTTATGGCCATACAAACTTTAAACGGCTATTCCCTCGGCAATCGAGTTCTACAGGTCTCATTCAAGACGAGCAAACACAACAAGATGTAGCGCAAGTTTTTTTTCTTCAGCCTCATTTTTTCGTCTTCTTTATATCTCGCTCTCTTTGTCCCTATCCTGCTCTCTGGCCCTCTCTATCTCTCTCGCTTTCTATTTATAAGACGTATCTATTTAAAGACTATATTCGTCGTTTTAGTTGTGTATTCGCACAGCACTGAAATCATTTCGTGCTTGTTTGTTTTTTGCCGGTCTTTCGTTGTGAAATTTATTAGGATTTGTATTATCTGCTCTCGTTGTCTCACGCTTTGCGTTTTTTGCTTCGTTTTTCTTTATTAATTCAGACTCGTTACGATTTTGCCCTCCCCCTTACTAGTCAACGTTGTGTGTGTTTAACTGCCAGTATATTTGTTTGTTTTTTCTCTTGTTTATTTTATGATTATTGCCTTAACTTATAAATTCGAATTCGTCGTGCGAGTCAGTGGCCGGTTTTCAGTTTTAAGGTTTAGTTCTTGTGTGCTTCGTTCTCGCACAGCGCAGCCTTTTCGACGTTCTTCCACAAGCATCGATTTTGCAACGAACATTCCATCGAATACTCAACGGACTGCTGCCGCCTACCCAAACTGTGATTCCGCGCTGCTGTCTCTATATATGTGTATATGTGGGAATTGTATGCCTGGCAACGCGCATTCGAAGCATCTTTCTCTTTAATTTTATAAATCAATTAATTTATATGTTCGATATAGAATGCTCGTTGCTTAGCGTGCTCATTGAGCTACGAAATAAAATTGTACAGTTTACTGCAGCAATGATCTCGACATTGTTGTGTTTTTATGTAGTTTTAACATATATACTCGAAATTCGAATACAGAGAGTCTAATCATCGTCGAACGTTGACATTCTCGCAACATCTCACTAACCTTTATTGCAGCTATGGGGTACAGCTGGCGAAGAGCGCCGTTATGGTAGCCTACGTACAAACGTTAGATTGATTGATCGTATACCCAACTGCAAAATGTTTACTCGCGTTTAACTACCGCCTTCTTTGTTTTAGCCTAGATGCAGTTTTCTTGTCGGCAGCAATTGGGAATATATTCGCCACTGTAATTGCTTATTTCCTTCAGACCACACGCTTAAGAATTGTAATCAATCTTTGCGGTTCGCTTTCTTTCAATTGCTGCCATTCCCAGGCCGATATCGAATGTCCGTCTATTACAGGTGTTCATTAATTAAGGCAGTAAAAAAGCTAGGAGGAACGAATTTTTGCCTAGTACAAAGTGAATCGATAGCTTCTGCTATTGGAAGTACAAAATCAATGCTGTATTACTGGAGAAAACGAGAACGTGGCGTGTATAAGCGTTAGTGCGCAACTTGCGCTACTGCAATTTTATGAATGCGTTCAGATTGATTGCGTCTTTGATCAGGCGCACCGTCTGAGTCACGATATTTTGTCTTTTTTTCTCCTAACGCAATGCTACTACAGCAGAGAGCAGTTCGGGACGGGTCGCTATGACAACAAACGTCCCAGTCGGGAATAGGCTAATGGTGATGGATGCGGCGTCTGCACAATATGAACGCACTCTTATTGAACTGGTGGTCGATCAGTGGGACTTAACGCCATGTACATTATTCAAATCTAGTTCTATACAACGTAGAAAAAAACTAAACACAATAGAAATTTCAGAATCGTTCGCTTTTGCGTGTGAAAAATTGGCGTCGAATACAACACTTATTTGCGCTATACTGCATTGATATGCGGCCTCACATAGCAAATGCAAATTTAATCTGGGAAGCTAGTGCGACAAACGCCATGCTGCATTGTCCAACTGCAACACCGCAATTCTCCCTATACGCTGTGTTGCCAACTGATTAAATAAAGCCCGAGATACGTATTGAATTTATCAATTTGCAGTCGTAAGTGCATACCACCTAGATGGCGTTACATTATTATCAGCTGAATTATTAGTTTTTCGAGGAAGCCATTCAGGGTTATTACATTAAATTTGTATATCTGTTTTAAAGCGTCTGATGATTTATTAACGGAGATGAGAACAAAAAATAAACATTGTCCCTACAGATGGCGCTATGTTATGACTCCTCCGTTTCGCCCTCTAAAACAGCCATAGGCTTTTCCATGCGTTTTAATAGATTTTCTTGAACTTTCTTCATCTCGCCTTCATACGAATGCATAGTTTTCAAAATCTGCTTTTGTAAGTCATTTACATGCCCATATTCTTCGTCAAGTTTACCAACAACATCTAAAAGTTTATAGCCAGATGCAATTGTTGTAGTGTTTATATTTGCAATCCGAAGTTGAACATCTATATTACTTTCTGATAAAGTTATAATTAGTTTATCTGTAAAATAATATTAAACAAAACATTTACTTGTATGATTTCGAACTTGATCCATAATATCGTTCAATTCGGCTTCCATAATGGAACATTCCTTTAGTTTTTCGGCATAGTCGAATGGTTTTATTTCATTCTGCAAGAGTTTAGAAGGCTTTTGTTTTGCAATGGACTAAATTCGCATAATTTACCATTGTATTGTTTTGAGACATTTTCAATTAGGCAAACGTGTTCACGAAAAAAATCAGGAAGCAAAAAGTTATGATTTGAAGAACGTTACGAAATATAACATACACACAGTGGCACCTACTGGAGTACATAGGAACTAAACTGGCGCCAAAAAAATGTGATCGAATTGTGTTCAGTTAGTTTATAGTATCCGAATGTCAATTATTATTCACCGTAAACAGAAAAGTTATTAATAGAACAATCAAATAAAATTTACAAAACTACATTTTTCAGAAACTAGCAGAAAGCTTGTTGGAGGTAGAGATAAAAAAATATTCTACGTATCAAGAGAAAATTAGGATATTTTAACTCAAGGTAAACAAATAAAATTGTTAACTGCATTCCAGTTACTACTACCATTCCAGTTTAAGATCTGCCTTGCTCCATATATATTTTCCACCTCTTTTAAAAAACATTTTCTCATCAAAATCGCTATGATTTATGGCATTTTGAACCCCAACATCAAGTAGAGACTTTCCAGGAGTCTTTTTAGCCCCGTCCAAAAATCGCATGTATTCATCTAGGATTAGATAAGAGCTTCTCATCTGTTTAAATAATAACAAAAATATAATGATGACTAAGAGAAAAAATTAAAATGACAAACCGCGTCATTGTTCTCTGGAACAAGACACTTTACTGATGAGTGACGCTTGAGAAACTCTTCAAATTCTTGATGACTCAAAACAAATTTCTCAGCGTTACGTAACGCATCTTGACCTGCGTTCTCCCCATCAATAATGAGACATTGAAAAACTTTCCATCTAACGGGATTTAGAACAGATATTTCTTCTGTCATATCTTCATCCTTATTATACGTATTTACGACTGTATTGATTTTGAAAGCAACCCCATATTGAATACACCATTCTCGAACTTTCCTTAAACTGTCTAAATGAGACTTCTTCCCTGCTCGACGGCCAATTTTATCATTCGTTTCAGGATTAAAACTATCGCAACTTATAGCTAATATATCTAAGAAATAGCCATATTCTTGGAACCACTCCTCCGTAATTAAGCTACCATTTGACACGATAGTAACGCTGGGAACTTTCAGATCGCTTTTACAAAATTTCACCAAATCGCCCAAATATTTTCCTTTATCTTTTAAGAACGGCTCTCCACCACTAAAATTAATCTTTTCCATACCCTCGTCAGTCAACATTCGTAGTCCTTTTTTTGCCTCCGACAATGGAAGTACGTAAGATGTTTTTGCAGTATGAAAACAGAAACCGCAACTGTAATTGCACTGCCTAGTAAAATGATAGTTAACACTCAGCGGTATAACTTTGTCGGATTTAGATTTTAAGTATGCCTTTCGAAATATTCTTTTAAAGACATACAAAAAGCCAATGGGTGATAATAGTATTAAAATACTGAAGAATTCCATTGTGCGATAGTGATTGTCAGATAATGAGTTACTAACTTGTACAATATACATATATATATAAATATTCTTGTTTCGATCATGTGATGGAAGTTTAGTTTCTGAAAATCGAAACTAAAATTCCCGGAAAGCTATTACTTTCTAAACTCTCTTTACAAACTGCACAGTATAAACAGATTCCGAAACACTCTGATAGAATGAGACGATCGAACATGCAGGAATCCAAGTATCTTGTTTGTAAATCTTGGGAAAAGACGAAAGAAGTTCTTCACCTGGTAAGTTCCTACAATTTGTAACTATTCTGCAGTAACAACAACAATAATATATAGGGTATTTGTTGTTAAATTCAGAATAATAGCATTTCAATACTATGATTACAAATAGCCCTAAAATGTCATACTGTAAAGAATCGTTCTCTATTCAGAGTTCAATTGAGGTTATTAATTTATTCAGAATTCAGAAGTTATAGGAGTGTCCAAATTGCTAGACTTAGCGCAAAAAGCTTTCGGAAACAAACCCACTATTTCTTCATTATCCCATCCATTTTTTGTAATTGAGGGCTTAGACGGGACTGGAAAATCAACCGTTGTAAAAGGTTTGTGTAAAGACTTGAATGCAACAGGTGCACAAACTCCTCCACCGAACTTACTTGAAATTCGATCAACTTTTGACAAACTGGATACTCAACTTAAAAGAGCTTACTATTCGACTGGTAATTATTTAACGGCCCATTACCTACAACAACTTTGCCAAGAACGCGTCGTTGTGATGGATAGGTAAATGAGTCTTCAGTGTTGTAATTTTCCGGTAATTGAAGAGCAATTTACACAGATTTTGGCACAGTACTGCCGCTTATACTATTTCGGAAACCTGCTTTTCAAAGCAGGAAGAACTTCCCGAACCTGGTGATGAGATTTACAACTGGCCCGAAGATCTTCTAAAGCCTACAGCGGTCATATTCCTAAAGGTATCGGAGGAGGAACGTTTAAGACGTATCTACTCTCGAGATGGCGACAATATAACTGTGGAGGAGAGTCAAATATCTAAAAATTCTCTTTTTAGAAATATGTAAGTATATATATATACTGATTTATATAACGTATACTTATTAAACAGTATAGATTTGTACGTATAAATGAGATATATTATCTTCAAGTACTTCAATGCTTTATCACCTCCATTTTATAGGATTGCGGAATCCTACAGACGTATGAGTAATCCTGGCGTAATAGAAGTTGACGCCAACGGATCACAGGAGGAAGTTACCGCTAGAGTGGTGCAAGCCTTAAAGACTTTTATTTAGTTCAATAACACGTTCCATTCTAATTGTTATTTTATCTTAAAGGACCTATCTATCATCTTTCTTTCTAACTAAAAATTTGCAGTTATAGTTATATATATATATATATATATATACAGTATGTATATTATATATTTTCTCAATTGCCATCACAACGTATGAAAAATTAGGCTTTTAAAAAAGAAAATTAATTAAAAAGTACAAATTAAAACCTTGATAAAAAAGTATAATACGGTTTTTAATTATCTCTTTTTTCTAATTCTATTACATAAATGATTTTCGCATCAGAAATCTTGTGAATTTTTAATAAAGGAAAAACAAAATCGCTTTTAACCTTTTGATATTTTTTTTAGAATAACACCACGGTAAATTAGTTGATATTTTATATTTGTAACAATAACAATAGTAATTACTAATTGAAAACATTGTAAGAATAAT
Source organism: Dimorphilus gyrociliatus (assembly GCA_904063045.1). NCBI lineage: Eukaryota > Metazoa > Annelida > Polychaeta > Dinophilidae > Dimorphilus > Dimorphilus gyrociliatus. The sequence continues at coordinate 1,263,544 of CAJFCJ010000002.1, read as the reverse complement.
ATAGGTTCTTCGTATTATATGAAAACAACGAAATTGTTTATACATATTTTAAGTCTTTTATAGAATTTAATGAATTCGATGGAAATTTAGCGTCTCTTACCTGATAAATTCTTTATTTTTTTTATGAGAAGCTTTTTTTATGCCCATATGTACAAAGGAAAAATAATTAAAAATAGAAACATGAAAATAGCCCGTCATTCAAACTTCCAATGAGAGATAAAGGAAACGAAAGCCTCTTACCTTTATCCTATAAACAGAATGAGATTTAAATGCTTTTCGTTTGCGAAGATACTAATAAGCTTTACTATGAATCTTGTAAGTCTTAAACATAAGGAATAGTTTATAATATTTTCTCTCTGTCTGTCTCCGTCTTTTCTCTTTCTTTCCTTATTTTATCGTATCGTGGATCTTACTTCACAAACAATATATCATTTAGTAAAAAAATTTGGTATTGTTTCTTTCTTTTTTGTATGGTTTATATTGTAAAAATAAGACAGTACAGATTTATATAAATTGACATTATAACAAAAAAATCTCTTGCACGAATAAGAAGCTTAGATCACGTTTCAATCCACTGATTGAGTTTCGCTCATTTTTGTAAAGTCAAAGTCACCTAATAATTCCTCTTCAAAGTCTAATTCATCTTCCAAGTCTTTTGTTTCTCTTTTTACCTGAACGTCCTGTTCAATAGTTTTTTCTTCCTCGTTTCTAGAATTATCTCTTATAGGCAGTGGCTCTTTGGTCTTTTCTTGCGCGTTTCTATTGATCCTTTCTCTTAAATCAGCAACTTCAACTCTTTGGGTCACGTCTTCCGTTTCATTATTCTCCTCTATTTCTTTGAATTCAGGGCGAGGACGTATTGGAAACATACACCGTCTGTCGAACATTTTTCGCAGGCGGCGATGTTCCCACGGAACTTTACTTCGGATGAGAACAGCCGATCGAACTTTTGGTAATTCATTTTCTCTCGGTTGACCAAATTCATCTTCCGATTCGGAGACAAAACCCTCGTATTCATCATTTTCTTCAACCAAATCCTCTTCCTCTTCTTCTTCCTTACTTATTTCTTCTGCTTCCGGATTAATTAACTTTCTATTAGTAGTCTGAGGTGCAAATTCGGTAT
>CAJFCJ010000002.1:1235984-1260674 GCA_904063045.1 Dimorphilus gyrociliatus | reverse complement strand
TATATATATATATATGCTCGTAAGTGTAAGTGGAATATATACTGTATATATAAATAAATAAATAAACAAAAAATGTGCGCTTATGTGCGTGTACAAGTGGTATATATTATTATATACAGATATAGATTTTTGAAAACAAAAAATAATGAGCTCTGAGAAAGACAAGATGACACGAGGAGAGGAGCGGGGCAATCGGTTGCCGGGGAAACGCAAGATGGGCAGCGATTGTTTGAGTAAAATAGCTTTGACACACTCAAATCACCATTTTATGTCGGTCGTTTATCTCAAAACTCATTTCATCCTTTCGCTTATATTGCGTTGCAACGTTTCGGGCTTTGTTCTTTTTTATGCGAGCAGAACGAACGGGTCGTCGATACATTTTCAAAACGCATAAATTATGCAGGCATTCAAAACAATCGCGAACAAAACCGTTTTTCAAAGGCGACGTTCGATGTTCGTTTAATATGAATTTTGAATGCACGATTGTATATAGTGGCGAGCAACAGCCTGAAAGGCGTCATTTCCAACGACGTCATTAGGCATTCTAAACTAGTCATTACATGCCAAAAATCGATATGGCGCCCGTTTTTCAAAACCCACTCGATTCTCAAAAGAGGCTATATCGAATTTTCCTTCTCCCTCTTCTTATACAAATGCGTACATATATAAAATATTCTTTTCAATCGATCTTTACGCGCCCGTCGACGTCGTCGACGACGTCGTCGTGCGCGCAAAAATCGAAGTTAAAAAGCGTCGGCGCCGCAACAAAATTTTGCAGTATGACCTTTGGACAGAGCGGTGCGCTGCATGAGATCACCATGGTAACGCACAATCATATTTTGAAGGATGCAGAGGCGAGTGGTGTCTATGGCGATATTGCTGCTCTTAAATAGGCCTTCGCTTTTTATTGCGGATCGTAAATCACTTGCAGTTGAATGCCAAAATCATTACATGCACCTAACCGCTTTCCCTTCATTATCTTTTCAATTCGTGCGTGTTTCGATTATGTACGTTCGAGTTAACCGATCTTTAATACAAACGTCCCGTTTCTATTAAGAACAAAAGATGTAATACAAATATATGTAAATATATTGTTTTTTTTTCTGAATACACGTTAAATTAATTTCGCATCTTGATAGTCCAAGTGTTTTCTTTTCTTTTTGCGTGCGAGACGTTTTCCGCAAGGTCGCACTCCCTTTCAACCGTTCTATTCTTTTACGTTCGCCTCATTAACACAAAGATGCCAAATTGTATGTTCTGTCTAATTATGAACCGTGATAGGAATATCGTTGTTTGGCGCCACCTCTCGTTTCTAACTATAGTCTATGCCTGAACCGATATGTTAAAGGCAAATACCCGACTTGTCAGTGGCTATTAAGTGTTCCGTAATAAACTTATGCTATAGTATGGAAAACTAATATAAAGTTATATAAAGAAGGATAGAAAGAAGAAAAAAAATTATACAAGAAAAAGTACATATAGCGTCGTTCGAATGTGGCATTAAAATGATTTACACAATGCGATTACGCCGCTTTCATTCCAATCTCGTTTTTCTTCTAACTCCTATATTCTATTTCTCTTTAACGAACGCCCATCATTCACACTTACTGCCTTCTTAAAGCAGAATAAATTCGACATTTATCAAATTAATTCGATAGGCGCATCATAACGTTTTATTCGATGGGTCCGTGAAATAAACAAAAAAAGAAAAAAGAAATTTCTTGATGAATTATGGCCCACGCGCTAATTGAGAGAATGAACTTTTATGGCCCGAGGCAGCGCAACAGATATACGGAACTTCTCTAGAAATCTTAATTACGACCGGCAGATAGCACGTTAATTTTGTTAATATATCAAAATGGGGCGGTCAAAACTGGAAAATGGAAAAAAAATGCAGCGGCGTTGCAGTGGCGGCAACAAATTACAAAATAGATTGATCACCATGGTAACTCTTTCACATTCATTTTAAACTCAATCTCACCCGCAAAAACTGACGGCCGACGGCAAGTCGTTTCTCAATATATATATATAAATAAATAAAAAAGAATATATATATATATATATATATATATGCGTGAATTTATATATATATATATATATACATTTATATACAAACTAAAACTATACTAATTTATATTTACACATGTATAAATTATACTACATAAATACATAATGAACATAATATAATACAATCAGTCACAAGGCTACAAAAGTTGGAAGTAAATATAAATGTTGGAAAAAAAAGAGAGAATTTCAAAAGAAAATAAAAAATATATATCGTCTTGTATATTATAATTATACGGCGCTCGCGTCTCGCTCCTAGTCGATTAAGATATAGCTTATTACGAAATGCGAGTGCAGTTGGCAGGCTCAAATCGATATTTTATACGGCAATAGCCAGTTGACAACTGCAATTTCATAAGCGCGCACCAGCGTATTGGGAAAAAATACGAGAGGAGTTTATCAGCAAACTTTTGACATTTGAAAACTAGTTCTATTTGCGCAGCTTTCCATAAATATGGAACAATTTGAGCCGTGCTAGTGTTTGCAGACGTCCAAAGCCTCTACTGCAAAAATCGTACGCAGTCCGATGATAGATCGCTGCAGATAATGTCGTATTTATGCGCGCATTCTTCATTTTTTCTTAAACTCTTTCCTTTATTTATCTGAAGAAGAATATTACGCGTGCGCTTATATTCGAATCAGATACATCGCATCACGCAAATTCTTTACAAGCTTTTTTGATCTGAAAAGATCAATCAATTAATATATTTCTGCGCGTGGCCTTATACGAATATTGAGGCTAGTTTGTCTAATTAACCGACCTCGCCGATTCCTTTTCAAATTAGAGAGACGAAAAAGTAGGCTAATGAGTAATAAGTAATTAGTTAACGGACTGGCCGCGTCGAGAGACGGGCAAGTCCAAAGTGCATAATTAGACGAGTATTGTGTCGAAACCTCATTTCGTTTTCTAATTAGTCGTCATGACAATCTTTTTTTGGTTTGTCTTCTATCTCTGCATATTTTATAACTGTGTATCATAAGACGCTTATACATTATAATATACTATATAAGAAACGCTTGCGTCCAGCAACAAAATCAATCGACGGCGTCAGTCGATATGTATATAGCGCAGTAGAAAATTCCAATTTCAAACAATTCGATCTCAACGAAACAAACATTTCTTTTACGTCTTACGTCGATATTCTCTCAACTGCCTTCGATTTTTAACGATATCGAACGCCGGCGACAAGTTGGATCGATGCGAAGGCGCGCTCTTCAAAAATCGACCTAAAACATTAGAAAGAGAATGCCCTCATCTATAATTCACTTTCAAAGCTTCTACGCGTCAAGCAAATGTTTTAAACGATGTTTGCGTAATAGACGATTCGCATCCGCCTCTATCCGCCTCGTTAATTGTATAATAAAGTAATTACACTGAAAACACTAAACAGGAACCCGCATTTATAGACAAAAAAACATTATATAAATATATATATATATGTCATATATATATATATATGTATAAATATATATATATAAATTTATATATATATATATATATATATATATATATATCTGTTTATATATACACAACGGCGGCGGCGAGGTGAGCGACAGGTGTGCAACATTTGACCACTTGTACAGATCAATAAGATTTTCACGTTTGAAAAGCGTCTAATCGATGACTGGCGAAAATGTCTATCACATGCCCTTTTCCCAGTCAAGGAATATCTACCAAGTACATCTTCAAAGTATTTCTGTAGTCGAGTGCAACTTTTCAATTTGTTAAAAGTATAAAGTATATCAATGTACAATACACAAACACATAGTACACTGAAATGCTTCGACAAAAACACAATTTGTCAAAGTAAAAAGAGAGCTCTAGCACGCCAACGGCATTTCAACACTTTTCTCATTGTCCACAAAAAAAACGACTGCAACAACTTATCGCTTACATCAAAGCGACAACTGCAATTTAGCAGATGAGCGCCGCCCACAATACGCGCTCCTACGAGAGAATTTGCATAAAACGATCGTTCAAATTTAATTATGTAAAAAAAAAGCCCGACTGCACCTGCTTTTAATTCTATTAGCATACGCGGCGGAGTTAGGCGATTATGCTTTTCATTACGCTGGTTTCAACACCGCTTTCGCACCCGCCACTTCAATCTTTATACATAATATATACAAAACGGACTGAAGCGCAGCAACAAAACTCAATTACAATGCAAATCGAGTGAGTAATCATCAAAGCCGGGGCCAGCGTCTCTTTTCCCAACCACCACGGCATATTTGGCGTAATTAAAAAGGAAAAAAACGTTGATCTAAGACAAACAACCAAGACAAACAGCAAACGTTATCACCCGACGGACAGAACAAGCAAACATTCGTTTTGTTTGTATACCATTCTCATTTCGACTTCATTCCTCTTCCCCTCAATCGCGCTATCATTTTCAATAATTCATGGCACTTTTATAAACGCATAATAATTCCAGCCAGTCGTAGTCTAATGCTTCTACTATAATTGTGGCATTCTATTAGTTGAAAGCGTTTCAAAGTGATGACGCACATTCATTCTTTATTCCAACTTAAAAGCTTTTTTCGCTTCGTTATTAAGGTCTTACGTACTTTTCAACAATCACCTATACGGACATCTTCAATAATAAAAATAATGATGAAAATTATCATTAACTAAATATATTGGCTCTGATGGCGCAATAATAGAAAATTAAAATAAAAGTAAATGCTATTAAAATTTTAATTACGTCTTTAATACATAGCTTTTACGTCTTTCTTATACGTAGAAATAATAACATTCGTATTAATAAAATGCATTAGTTGTTATAATGTCTATGCTAATAGACTTGCTAATCATATCAATAATAATCATAATAATAATTATAAGGAAAATGCACACAATTGCGCAACAATGTCTCTCTTATTACATAATTTTGCATCGTTCATGCGGTTGGAGACGGTACATTTGCGGCGCGGTCGTCGTATAATTATAAATCTCGTTAACCATCACCGCTGATATTGCTCTCATCACGTGACCAGCGATGAAGAAAGACTGTTTACGAGATGCACTTCCTGTTCGTTTTGCTTTGAGAAACGAACTGTGAAACGAACTTTGAATCTCATTAAGTTCAGTATAGCATATTATATATCTATATAAAATTTATCGGCATACATATTTATAAAAATATATTTATATATATAAAATTTACTACATATATTATTTATATTTATTTATCTATATATATATATATACAATATGTATTCATCCATATTTCTATTTAGTCAACAAGCGTCTACTGAATGCACTGATAGCATTAAGGAACAACAGCAACGCTAATGACAATACCAATAGATAACTGATACATTATGCAATTAATTTATTAAACAAGGTCCAGAGGACCATTGGCAACGTAACACGCCAGATGGCGCAAATGTAGTTCTTTGACGCGCGTATAAGAAAGCCTATAATCGTAAAACGCCATTATGCAAATGAAAAGTCAACAAAAACTTAAAAGCGGCTCGTATTAACGACGTCGCACTCTCTTTTTGCACGTTTAATAGACTTTGGTTAAAATCGAAAAAAGCGTAAATGAAAAGCATCTGCACGAATAAAGGATATGACGCATATATATAAATATATATAAATATATAAAAACACTCACTATATATATATATATATATATATATGAATCCAGTATTTATAGAAATATATATATATATATAATATCTATAAGTTGTTTCATTATAAAAGTATAAAAGAAAAAATAAAGGAGAATGAATAGTTTGTACGTGTTATCAGTTGGCAGCAAACGGCTAGAGATTAAGCTAAAAAGTAGCCGATAACACCATCCATCAAGCCGCCGCTCGCTAAACTTTAATCTAAATATGTTGCCATAGTAACGGAAAAGGTCATTAGTGGGTCATCAAATAAATTGAATAGACGCGGCAGTCGGAGGAAAAAGAAGAAATACCGACTATACCGCCTTCGTTTGACATTTTTCAAATTCGCTATAGCCAGAAACGACTATGTGCGCGTATACGATTCGGCGCCTTGATTCATTATTCATTTTCGCTTCCTTTAATAAACTCACAAACACAATTTTGTCATCTGACACTGTATAAAGTTTGCATTCGATTTTCCATGACGTCACCCTTGTTTCCATCCGACGCCTCTTTTTCAAATCGACGTTAATGCTCTCCCTTTCTACAGAAAACGTAAGAAAACTGTCGCCAATCCGCGCGCCTCGAACAAAACGTACATCAACTAAACAAAACTGATATTAAAGTGACAAACAACGCTTATAATGGTATAAAAATTGGTTGCCAGTAATCCATTATATAAGACACGTGTGAATTCTATATATGTGCACACATATAGACGATAGGTTCTACTTACGTAATTTAATACCTTTAGAAACTATTTAACAAACACTAATTGAATTAAACAACGCGCTAAGAAAAAATTCTTTAAATTGTTTTCCGTCTCAATAAGACAGTAATATACTTTTTTTAAAGGTGCTTTTTTCATAAGGAACGGACTTTAGAAAATAAAAGGCAAATCTAAAGGAAAGTATATAGATGCAGCGTTGAATGTCATCAAAATGTCACTGTACACGAAATGATCAACATTACAAACTACTCTCGTCAGTATGCGTTTCGCTTAGATATTTTTGCATTGAGATCTCCTAGCCACAAACTTAAAAAAACTATTTCTTAACGGAAATGCGCCCAATTATGCCACCAATAAAACTACATCGTTCAACGCATACATAACAGCAAAACGTCACTTCCGTTTTATTGCCATTTCCGTTTCGACGCCCGCAGTCAAATAACTCGATTATATTCATAATTCGGGGAGGCGTCTCGGCAAAACGATTTTCGCCTTTTCCCTTTCCGACGCCGACGAGCGAAGACAAAGCCTAAGTTGATTTGTGACCGTATTAGGAAGATGAAGCCAAACAAAGTTATGCGTTCGAAAATGACAAACGAAACCTTTCAATTTTTTCTCTCTCTTTTGTAATCTATTCTTACACTGTCCAACTCGTTTAGCCTTCGTCTCTTTCGAAAAGGTCGCTTTTCAATGCAGCAAATTATAGTAATGATGCAGGCGGAGATTTAAACGCGACGCCTGTGGATCATTTCTTCTGCTCAGCGGGGCACTTTTTCATTCTTTTTTTTTCTAGCTTGAAAAATTTCATTTCTATCGATTTCTACTAGAGTGAGAGAGACAGAGAGAGAGCACTTAGTCACATAGAGTACACAAAACATAATTAGTGTCGGCTGGTAATTAGAGACTTCTTTTTCTCCTCTTTTTCGAACGTTAAAAACTTTATCATCTACTTACATTACACATTTCATCTCGTTTTTTTGCGGATTTAAGAACGCCTTTAGACTTTCTATGCACTCTGTAGAAATTAGCGATATCGAACCGCTTGGTAATCGTATACAGAAAAAAACCGAACGTTTAGCTGGCTAAAGAGTAAACAATGCCTTCGAGAAACGTCTACTAATCAATTCCATTTCGGATCGTAATATAAATCCGCAGACTATTGCGGTCGTCTTCGATCCTTCATATTTTATATGCAAACATCTCAAAACTTTTCCTTTTCTCTAAAATCTATTCCTATTGATATATTGATGAATAGAATGTGGAAAATAGAAAAATAGAATATACTATAATTAGAAATAAACATTATACTCTTTATAGCTATTTCCTTGAGTACATGTATTTTAGGGCATATTCAACCTAAATTAAATAGTGCATATATTACTTTTTTCTTTAGATGCAATAAAAATGGAATAAAAGTATTTTGCATTTTTCCTCTTTCCTTTTTTTCTACATTTAATCACGCACGTATAAGATCATAAATTATAGCGGATAAAGAAAGGAGAAAAGAGAGGGAGGGGGGAGAAAAGAAAACAAAAAAACTAATTAAAAAATATAAAATTATTAATCATAGGGAAAATTATTTTTTTCATATTTTTGAAAATATTTATATAAATAAAATATGCATAAATATATATATCTGTATAGAAAAAGTATATAAACGCCCCACTCTCGGTCATTTCATCGATAAAATCTATGCGAGTTTTGTGTCGATTTCGTGCGTATTATTATCGAATACAACGTCACAAGCAAAAGGAAACGTATATGCTATACGCAAACTGTGTAGTCTGTATTCAATTACATATTAATCGATAACTTTATTATTACATTATAATGGATTGCTTATAGCTTCGAGCGGCGTCTATTCGCTCCTGATTTAAGCGGTGGCGTCTTTCAGCGAAATATATAGCGACTGAGCACAAAGAAAGAAAATAAAAAAAAACATTATACATATAGCGAATTGTAATAAGATTGTCGACGAAAATAGGATTGTCCAGGAGAAATGTCAGAAGAACGCCGCGCTTAAAAGGCACACGCGGTAAAAAACTAAACAAACTAAAAATATAACGCAAACACCACTCTCATATAACTTTTGCACTAAAACGCGCCAAAAATGCAATTTAGGGGCAAAGTCTGCGTCGGTAAAATTTCGTTACTGCAAAATGGATTCAGATTCATAATGGCTGGTGAAGATCAAAGGCGGACTAGTATTCATGAAATAGAATACTTATTAATACGTCGTCATTTTTACGCGTATACGGAACGCTGCCAAACCAATATAACGGGGTCGTAAAGCGTATTCTGAGCTTAATTAAACAGCAATTTCCAACCAGATTATTTCGAATGATGACTCGTTTGCGATGATAAAGCAAGTAACAATACAAAATTTCGACTTACCTTGCAAAATTCTAATAATTCTCTTTCTTGACATCACTTCCAATTCTTCACAACAAAACTTTTGCAAGTCGTTCATGGGTATTGGCTAAAAGTAGTTTAATACGCAAATCTTATTAATAATACAACACAGTAAATATAAGTTTGATATACCTTTAATATTTCTGGGAGCATAGCTCTTAGTTTATCGCGAGATACACTTGCAAACATTTCCTTTATCATAACTTGCCTGTCTTTCACATATTCTTCGATCGGCTTTAAATCTTTGTTTAAATCCAGGTCACTACCATTATCTGACGAGGATTCAACAGAATAGGACTGAAAAAAGAAATGAAATTTATTAAGAGGGTACATAAAAAAAGACAGGCGAGCCCAAGAAACCATAATCAAATACACATAACGAATAATCGTTAGAAAAAAGTGTACTGGTCTCTTCAAAGTTATGCCTGAAGGATAAGTGAAAATTCATCAAAGTCTATTCGCCAATTACTCATTGTTTTTCTTTCATTTGCTCATAATACAATCAAAGAATAAACTACTGCCTATAGAATTCTATTATGTTCAAAGTGATCGCGGCAAGATTATTATAATTCAAAGGTATAAAAGGAGAAAGTTCGGCCAAGTGTAAAACATCATCGAAGGAAAAGGAGGGCTTTTTTAAAGCGTTCGGTACAATCTCATTTTCATTAAAAACGTTTCGTTTTAATACGAAGCCGACGCTCATCTTTCACCCAACAAAAACGCGCCAAAGTGAAATGTGGAAAATGGCGTAAAACGTGTGTGACGGGCAAAAGAGTTTCCATGGAAACATACACTTCAATTTTCTTACCAACTTTTCTTTTTACTGTATGAATGATGAGTTTGTTCTGTAAACACGAGCTAGTTTGTAATTAGCAAACTTCATATCCCATATACTTCTCTTATATTCTATATATATATATATATTTATATATATATATGTATGTACAAAGACATAAACTATCTTATATATATATAGTTATATATAGATATTTATATAAATGTATAAATTGTATTTATTTATGAAAAAAAATATGTACATATTTATGATATGTACTTTTTCATGTATATAAATATTGCATGTGAGATCATAATGGTTTATATAGATTACTTATACGCCAAAGACGTATTAACTTTAAACTTTTCACTAATAGTCACGTGACAAGTCGATTTGTTGCACAATCGATCGCGAACCGTTCGATGGGCGTTCGATGGCGTCTCATGCTAATTTGACGCCCTTGAAGTTCCGCCTTCGACTCGTCAATTGTTGATTTTTAACAATTCGGATGAAAATTAACGTCCCGCTGCCGGCGACGCTCTACGTGTCCTATTTAGACCAATTTGGACACGTTCATTCATACGTTGGTTATCGAATAGGGAATATCAACTTAATTTTTGTCTTAGAATACGTAAAACTAACGAAGAACTGAAGTAGCCGAAAAATAAAAATAAATACCATCTACATAAAAACGTGTCAAATTGAAAGAAACAAGGTATATAAAAACGTTCGATCTGCGTGTGTACGTACTAAGGAACGCCGACGTCTCCCGACATGTATACGGCACGCTTCAATGAACAGCAAAGGAACTTTTTCAGAGAACAAAAGTGTTCCGCGTGTCATTGCGTGTATAAGTAGACGGTCAGTCAAAGATACTTTGATTTCCATTAGACTCAACAAAACTGTTACCATGGATACATTCATTTTCAATGGACGCCACAGAACGTCGGCCACAGGTGCACGGTCACGTGATTCAAACTAATTACAAACTGCAAGCAAATTACTTTATTGCATCCGCAACGAACGGAATGTAAAACACATGCATGTACATATGTATAAGATTGTAGGCCAAAAAAATTATACATACATTATAAATATAATTATAAATACATACAAGTAAAATTTTTATATGCATAAGTATACTTATATCCATATATACATATACTCTCCCTTCCGTTTACGTATACCTACTGGTCGCGATTAGTAATTTTTCAATTTCCCAATTATGCATAATTGTTATATTTATAAAGCGCTTTTCAAATATACATTTTCGGCCTCCGCCGAACATACGTCGTAATTACGGCTAGTAACAACCAGACGCTACATGCGCATTAAGTCCTGCTTAATTAGGGTCATCGTGAGTTCAAAGCGTATTATGTCATTAACGGATCTATGACGCAACTGACGCGCGCGTATAAACTTTATTTATTGCATAATCAATTTCGATGGCTTCTGCGTCCAAAAATGAGTAAAAGAAATTTTTTTACATGCGGCGAAAATTTGATAAACGCAACTAATACGAAAACACTGCAAGAAAAAAATGGCATGTAGCAGGCAATTACATTCATCTACAAAGAGAACCAATCAATTTGAAAAGCACACCGATAAGGCCTCTCTCGTTGCTATGACAACAGTTTTATAAGAAAAAAATATGACAGGTGCTCTACAGTTCGCTTTAGTGGTCATTCTTGTTTTATTGTTCATCTCTTCATACACTTACCCGCCCCCTTTAACACCATATGTACATAGATACGTACATGTATACATCACACACATATATACATATATATGTAGATATCTAAAAGTAAACTATGTATTTAAGTTGTATGCACATTTACAGAAATAAATATATATATTCATAAATATGTATTTCTTATTATTTAAATATAAAAGTCCTATATAATACGTATATATAGTAAGTGTATTTATTTATGTATATATTATTTTAGGTATTAGGTATATGGCTCACGCATTAATTTTTGTTTTGATATTGGTCATTTATTGTCAAGTTTAATTTTATAAAAAGGCAAAGAGAAATGATTGTTTAAGAAAAAGAATCTGTAAAAGTCGAAAGGGTATAAAATAAAGAAGATTAATCTTATCGAAAGAGGCGACAAACAAAATTCCGGGGTGCAAATGACCACCGCACGCTGCTACAATGCGACAAATATTCATAGAAACGTTATCAGCGGATGCATACATCTAAGACCGTCCGCAGATCAAAGGTAATTTAATGTCTTATCAGAATGGTAACGGCGCGCACCTGGCCTGCATTTGTCGTTTGAAATGTTTTTGCAGATCATGGCATTTATTTCAAGAATTTCATCATTAAAATTCCTTTTTCACGCACTTCAACTTTGAGTCGCATACATCAATAATTTGTGATGGGGAAATGAAAAAAAACATGCTTAAAACGCCGACGTTTTTCTTTTTCCTTTAAAAACGAACGCCGCCCGTTCGGTAGCATAAAAATGACGCAATTTATGAAAAGATTTTTGAGAGCGCATCGTTGCCTAGCAACAACGATGGACATCTCAAATACGAGCTTTTTCTAATTCTCCGTGTTGCAAAACTCAGTTTTTTCTACCATTGATTTTCTTGTCAAAAGCCTTTTGTTCTGGACGCCATATACTTTTCTTATTCCATCTCGCTTATAGGCGCAATTGCCTTATTTATATAACTGCCCCTCATTTCCCGGTAAATTTATTTAGGCCTACGCGGTAACAAGAACATTTTTCTTCTTGTTATTGATAGACACCGTATACGCATTGATGATAAAAGCACTTTCGTTACTTCGTAAATAGTAAATCCGAAATAACTATAGGATACCTTCAAAGTGCTTTCTATAAATCTATACTTAAAACCCATTTTCATTTTTTTCAAACTTATCTTTAGAAACAACATTAGAAACCACTAAACAAACACACTTTTTTGTTGACTCATACCATTTCAAATATGAAACAAAATAAAAAGGAAAAACGAAAAAAAAAAAAAAAAAAAAACAAAATGAAATAAAAAAAATTTGGTTGAATCTCAACGAATTTTTTTACTAATGAATTAATTTTATGTCGAATAATTATCAGTCCAGTACTTAATCGAAAATTACCATTGTAATTCATTTGCAAATATACAGCTATTTAAGATAATTGTGTGAACGAATTAATTACTGAACAGTTTTTTTTTTCTTTATTTTTTTTTAACTTTTTTTTTATTTTGAACAAATAAAAAATAAATAAAATAAAAAAAAAATTTTTTTTAAAAGTATTTTTTTTAAAAAAAATGAAAAAAAAAAACCAAATACAATTACAAACAAGCTCATAACGAAGTTTAAGTGATTCGTTGCACTATACGCAAGCATCAATCATAGCGAGCAATTAGCGCGACCTTTTCGTTTGTTCTATCTATATTCAATTTCTAAATAATAAAATAGAAACTTATATCTATGACGTTAGTAGAGAACTGTTAGTATTGCATAATTTTGAAAAATCGTAAATTATAGTTATTATAAAAATTGCTTTGTAAATAGCTATTGACAAAAGTTGTCATGTGAAACTCATAGTAAAAAATTGTCAATATCAGATACGGTTAATTATATCTTTTAATGAATAATATTTTTGATTAATACAGAACACATAAAAGTAGGAAAAATTGTTGTTTTATTGCAATTTAATTTGCCTGTCATATTAAATGCGCATAAGATTCTAAGAGATGTACGTAAGTAAGAAAACATAAATCTTAATTAGTTTTCAGTGACGTTTAATAACGCCCTCTAGACACAAGAAATTAGACGCTGTCACAATTTTATCCGTTAGTATGCACTTAACATGCAAATTGCAGTCTTGGATACGATAAGATTAAAGAGCAGATTGCGGAAAATTGGGTTGAAAATTGCAACTGTTTCAGACAAAGCCGTTGGAAAATGATATTTTTACCATACCACTGAAATATAGCAACTCAATCTAAAATCGCTTACCCTTTTACGCTTTCTCGAATCGCGTTTTCGATCATCTTCATTCATAGTTGATCGTTTCCTAGAAATTTGATTCTCAGTTCTACTAGTCGAATCAGCTAATCTTACACTTATTTTATTCATGGCTGTAAAGAAAAGAAAATCATAGTTTAGTAGTGTTCTTTAAAAAAGAATTCAGTAAGTTGAACGCGAACATATAGAACCGTCAGAAAGGGGATATGAGAGAAACATTTTCTTGAAAATTTCATAACTTAACATTAATGATCATCGATCGGCTTTTACGTTTAGCAACACATATTAATATAACATCTATTTTTATAAAAATTCTTACCAAAATTAAATTCTTTGACTAGAATTTCGCGGAAATTCCCTCCACTTTTTCAAGTAAGCTTTCAGCCATATTTAATGGTGCATGCTGGGAAAGCGGGAACTTTAGACACGTCAAAATGGCGCGTACGGACAAAGCAAGACAAAAGATAGGTGAGCAATTAGCGACATTTAGAAGTTACCTAAGGCTATAATGGTAAGGATAAAATCAGAAAGTATACGCCTATATTAAATAAGTTGCTTGAAGCATTAGAATTTCACTGAAACGATAACTGTTATGAAAAAAAAAGTATCGAACAAGCGTGATAGAGATTTATATAGAATTGTCAATGTTGAAATTTCATTTTGTCAAATTGAAGCGTGGACTGGCATAAAATGTGTCTTTTTGTGGCAAGTGTTTGCTCTAGAGTATCGATCGACTGGTGCGAAGTTTTCTCCTTTTGATTATTGTTTACCGGCGTCTTTGTCGCATTTGAATAGGACGAAGAAAATTTTTGGGCGCGAAAAAAAGGCGGCGCGTTATTTTTCCGAAAAAAAAAAAGAAGTATACAGAGATTTTTTTGATAGATAGCAGAAAGAAATGCGCGGTCGAGTTGTTTATAGAAAAAGAAACTGCGTGCACACGTTTAGTTTACAAATGGAAACGTTCTAAAATTTCACTGAAGTATGATGCAGTTTGATGGATTCCTGTTTTTAGCTGCAAATTGAGGTCTGTAAATTGCTCGTTACCATAGAAACAAGATCAGTGGTGCAAAATTCAATTGCTTTGTGCAATTTTGACGGCGATGGTTGGCAGTTGAGTATCGATTTTAGTATAGAGGCTCTCGTATCACACGACCGGTTTATGTTTTAGGGCGAAAACTACTTAAAGATATGTACGAGTATTATGTGAAGTGACGAATTAAAAAGAAAATTATACCAAACTCTATTGGCGTATTGTATTTGTAATAACTGTTGTGTTCTAAATATAAGGCTAAATATAAGTATCACCCATCATATAAAAAATTATATAAATATATATATATATATATATTTGTGTGTGCGCACGTATGCATGAGTGAATAAAAATACACTTGTGAAAGAGAATATAATTTGGAGAAATAAACAAACATATATCTATATCTATATATATATATATATATATAGTACTGCGCGTCTTTAAATAAAACTATGCGTGCGTATGGTTAAGAAATAATTCCACTTATTTTTTTACATATACATATGTGTATGAGACTATACGTGCACGTGTTGGCTAGTTTCACACGCTAGTCGAAAGTACATAGCAACCTTATCATTTCACTTGGCAACCAAAACAGCACCATCTGCCTTAATAATTTCAAGCTTTTATTTCATTAGAAATGACTCATTGTCAACAAAAGTCCATTTTGAGCTCATAATTTATTCAAGTGTCACATGTCGGTTCCGCCTTTGTTCTTCTCATATTTTTCTATGTAAATTATAAGCATGTTTTAAATTTTTAAAATGCTGCGCGCTCGCGCGGTAATCTATTGTACTAGTCTAGAGCCTTCGTCCGTGTGTTTCTTTATCAAAAAGCAAACTTTTTTTATTTTTTTAATGTTATCGCTGTAGAAAATTTAGTTTAGACTTTGTAAACAATTCGAATGTCAACAAGCGTAAAACTTTGTCAATAGCACATCCTTCGAGTCTACGACCCTTGCTATAAACACATACATATATAATATAAAGCAGCAAACAAAACGTATAGTAATAAAAATTAATGAAATAATAATAATAATAGATAATGATGGATTCAGACTGATGTCTAACAAAGCAAACAGACAACTATGACTATGGCGTCGATCACGTGACCGTAAAGCGATCTCTGATTGGTTGACGTTGCAATTTTAGACGCATATCTCAGTTATGATTGGCCGCTAGTTTCAAAGAGACACTCTCAGCATCATTTTCATTTCGAACTGCATGGATACAACGTTTTCTATTGTCGGACTTACGACGACCAGTTGACGACTCATTTTTACTAGTCATGTTTTAAGTTGTTCTTCTAAACGTTGTATTAAAAAAGTTAGCGGTTTGTATTTCTTGTCGTTTTTCCAGGAATTCGTTAAGTGTTCTATCGTTTCTATATTCGGAAAGATTACTATATATGTATTATTCTTTCAACTGCATGATTTTAATAAATTCAACAAGTTTAAATATTTCTCGGTAATGTGTTTTCGTTTTTCCTTTTTCCTCTCAAATCTATTTTTAGCTTTTCCTTTTGTAAAAACGTGTTCGTTTCGTTTTTGGCCGCTTAACTCTTATATCGTTGAAGAGGGCGCCACACTCCGAACGTCTTTTTCACTGTCCGACTGACCGGCGTCGCGTGGCGCGGGTATTTACGAGTTAACTATGCATTGAAGATTACTATAGGGCAATTTTTTCTTTTATTTTCAATTTTGAGTGATCTACTTGTACTCTTTGATAAAAGATTTGAATACTGGTATCGTTTATGTGTGTATTTCACTCACTCAACTCAGCAACAGATGCCTATTAAAATTGCATATAAAAGCGTTTAAAAATGGCGTCTATTGAAATATGCAGCTGTCAGTTGACAACAAAAGCGGCTAGTCAAATCCAATTTAGTACTCGCCCTAAATTTCATTTCCTTCCGCCTCAATAAGCGTAATTTACGGAATTCAATTTGAAATCTGATTAAATTTGATCCTTTTAATGTGAATTTTCTGTCGTAGTAGGAGGGCAGTTTATTGGGTTTTTTGCCTCCTTTCAGACTTGCAGTTTATGTTCTATAAATATGAATATAAATATAAATATAATTCTATATATACTTTACCATAATATATATATATATATATATATATATATAATATAAAAAACTTTTATATATTTGTCACATTTATAGTACATAAGCAAACGACACATTTTTTATTGCATTCTCTAATAATGCAATTATAGCGGAAAGATAACTATCAACGTTTCGATCGCCTTTCGCTAATAGGCCGAAAGAATTCTTAACTACGTTAAAAAACGTGTATTATCGGGCATTTTTTAAAGTGCAATAACAATCCAACAATTTATATGTCACGTTTTTGATTTGAAAAACAGCTTTGGAATGTCAGAACTATAAGAAATATATCGCTTTTCGAATGAAAAAGATTTAAGACTTTTTATTCGAATTTATCACGTGATAATTGTCACGTGATTTATTCAATCCGGTTGAATTTAAATCCGTATTAATCTTTATCTGGTCGCTTTTATTGTGCTGGCGACTTTAATAGTCAACTTCGATCCGCATAGATACGCACCTTAAACTTTTCATAGGTAAATTTCAACTCTTTCTCTGTAATTCATTTTTATAAGAATATTTTGAAACTGCTAAGAATAATCTTTTTGAATCTATCCATCATCAAAGAAATGTAATAAGGTATCATAAAATTATCTTTTACTTGTTATTCAATTGTATATATTTGTGTCTTTATATGTGGATAGAATATTTATTTATGAAGCGCAGTTGTAACTATAAGACAGCCTATAGAAACAAATGTAAATTAAGGAGTACTCAAGAAACAGCCTTTAGTTTTAAATAAGACGTTTGGCTGAGGATAAAGGAATATGCAACCAAGTACAATTTTCTATTTTTTTCCACTTCTATACGTCTTATGAAGTTGTATATCTTGGTGCAGTATAAATATCAGGCCTACTCATTGGTCAACCACTGACCGATATACAGTGTATATTTTTTATATAAACTCTTTTGTTATAGGTATGTACAAACTGTGACCTAATTATTTCAAGTTTTTCAAAGACGACCAATAATATTTATACAATCAGTGAGATAAATACATAAATATACAGTGGACTCATCTATACAAATAAAGCTATTGAATATTCATGAAAAAACTCAAATTATTTGTTAATTTATGTCCGTAATTGTATTAAAACATTTGACTATATGCATGTAATATGCTATAATTTAAAAGATAGATAAATATTATAGATTAGTCTGGAATTACTCTGCTTAGACAGAATATAGGTATTTTTCAATTCTGTACATGTAAATATTTCTTAAGGATAGTAAGAATTTTAATTGAATTGAGTAGATTAGTCATTATATTGTATTTAGACAGCGGCTTCGCTAGAATAGATTTTTCTTTTTTTTTTTTCTTTTTGAAAAATCACCGCCCTTTAAGAGATTGCGTAGATTACATGAACAGGTGCGAGGCAATTAGTGTCAACAGGTGGGATTCTTTACATCTTACCCCGACGTATAACATTCCTAATCATTTTCCTTTTTGTTAAAACCGTATTAAATCGGACGTTATCAGATGTCAGATTATGTTATAATCATGTTAATATCTTTATGTCAATGTATTTTGTACATATGTAACTTGAAGAAAATTAACAACGTCTATTTAATCTTAAAGTTAAGATTTTCGAGTTATTAGAATGTATCTATATTCATAGACAGATATAGTCTATACACATATATATATTTGACGTTATATGGAAATGAACAAATACGATCGACAATTCAAAATAAAAGAAAGGGAGAGAATTTTAAAAATCGATGAGTTCGATCAGCGCTTGGTGACAAGTTCACAATCGATTGTGAGAATTATCATATGGAACATGAACGTTCCGTGTAATCATACACGTTTTTTATCGATTGATTTATGTATAAGTTGCGGCGGGTTAGATTTCGAAAGATGAATTGAATTATAAAAACAAGTTAAAACGCGCATTTGAGCCGTGCCCGCTTCGTTTATAGATTTGTTGACAAGCTTCTATGGCTTATTAAAAATAGCCGACACAATACTAGAAGTTTAATGCTGACTGTGGCGGAGAGCTTGAAAAAATTTTCATTTGAATGGCGTGAATAGATTGCATTGAACCGATTGTAAATAGCAATAAGGCCCATTGTAGCTTTTCTAAATGCCAGTTGAAAAATTGTGTGAAGAAGAGATCAATGCATGATCCGATATGATGTTCTCTGATTTTTTTTTAAACAAAAAAAAAAAAATAAAAAAAAAAATTTTTTTAATGACTTTCTAACAAATAATAAATCGGGTAAAGAGAAACTTGTGACGCTTATGTAAATCACCACTAGTCTGACGCTTACTTTTGTTAGTCTGTCCAGTTTTATGTTTATTTTTCAGATTTTCACTGTGTAAACTTCGTGCTTTATTCTCTCGTGCAGTTCTTTTCTAGCATTACACATAAACGAGTGATATAGTGCATTTATGTCGAGTTGAAAGTTCACGCTTTGTCGATTTTTCTTACAGGTTTCATTACAACGAAAAAATTATGACGCAAGTTGCGCATCAGGAGTGGGGATTACCCAATTTGGACTTTGCCAAGTCGTCTCGAAAACGAAAACAATCGAAGCCTTCCAGAGTTTCAGAGAACGCTGTGAAATTAGAGGAAGAGAGGAACAACGCCGCCGCTGCTGCTGCTGCTGCTGCCGCCACCGCCGCCGACGCCGCCCCCATATCCGTATCGTCTTTCGCCTGCCAGCTGTGCGAAAGTATTTTCGATAGTCAAACTATCCTGAATGATCATGTTCGGAGTCAACATGAACTTCAGAGGCAACGACCAGTATCGCATAGTCTTAGCGACCCTGATGAAATAGCAGACAATGAAAAACCACAAGCAACACAGCAACAACAACTTGCGTCCTCCTTTCCAACAAAGTACCATCAGTTGGGAAGCGAAATTAACCAACAGGCCTTCGATATGGTTGAATCTATTGAGGAGGAAACAACAACAACTGCTGAAGGAGATGAAGAAATAGAGGATACTGTACCTCCAGAAGAAGGTCAAGAAGTTACAGAAGGAAAGATTTTCAATAAGGAGGCTTATTGTGAACGGTGTCGTAGAGAATTTTGTAATAAATACTTCCTAAAGACTCATTTGGCAACAAGACACGGTATACTGGATAGTATCGAAACTTCTCCACCTGCAGCGCCTTCTGAAGTGTCGGAGAAACCTAGTCCAGAACCGGAACCGATCTCCAATTTGCCTCCTTTGCCACCGCCTGCCCCCAGCTTAGTGGGACTTCCACCGCCAACTACACCCCCCAGTCCAAAAGATGAGCCGAAAAGCGTGCCGAAAGATATGGAAGACTACTGCGATATCTGTCAAAAGCACTTTTGCAATAAGTATTACTTGAGGAAGCACAAGCAAGACGTTCACGGTATCATACCGGAAACGCCACCTTCTTACCATAAAAGGTCGAGATCAGTAACGACGAATGCGTCTCCGAAAAATTCCAACGTTCCAACTTCACTAATTCCGCCTTCCAATGGACTCAATCCACCCCCCTCCGGCCAGTCGTTTCCGCCAGGACTCAGTCCAAACTTGATGTTCATTAATCCATTTGCGTCTCCGGTTGCCCTTTTACCCGGTCAACCCTTACCCTTTCAAACACAAACGGGTCTACCGTCTCTCTCAGGAATTCCGCCGCAGTTGTCAACCGATTTCAAGTTTTCCACGGCTTCGACCAGTACAGTTAGCACGCCAAAACCTTCCATACCCAATGACGCTCTTCGGTCAATGGGCGTTCTAAACGCCGATGCTTATTGCGAAATATGCCGAAAAGAGTTCTGCAACAAGTATTTCTTGAAAATTCACAAAGCCAACAAGCACGGTATTTACGTCGACGACCTAGTCGGAAATCGAAGTGGTAATCATTTCGACGCTCCTTCACCAGAAATGCTTCACTCATTCATGCAAGCGGCGCAGCAATTGAACGGGATGAATGGTGAAATGGAATTGGGTGAAAAGAAAACATCGACAATAACAACAACTACTACAGCCACGACAACAGCAGCGTCATCATCATCGGCCGTCTCTACTGCATCATCAGTTACTCCACCTCTGACAAATGCCACCGATGATTATTGTGAATATTGCAAAAAGGAATTTTCCAATAAGTATAATCTTAAAGTTCATTTAATCAACGTACACGGAATCAAACCGTCCGAAAAAAAGGAAGACGAATTGACCGACCAACAACAGCCGACGCATTTAGCAAACACTATGCTTGGAAATATGATAGCCGCGAGAAATGCGGAACGAGTCATCTGCGACATATGTAATAAAGACGTTTGTAACAAGTACTTTTTACGGACTCATAAGCTCAAGGTACACGGCGTCGAAACGCCTTCAGATAGTCCATCTCCAAAGAAGGATGAATCAACTACGCCAACTTTAATTACTAATCCGCAAAAGAATAATAATAACAACATCGAACAGGCAGTTGATGTTCAAAAAGAAGAAGCCGGTGCAAACCTACCAAAACCTGGTGATGACGAACTTTTGAAAATGGGTATAGACCCGGAAGCTTATTGCGAAATATGTAAGAAGGAATTTTGTTCTAAATACTTCCTAAAAACACATAAGCTCAAGATACATGGAATAGGAGAAAAGAAAGATGAATTTACAAGAAACAAAAATTCTCCTCCTCCGTCACAACCCCCCTCATCGTCAGCAACATCTCGACAATCATCTCCTCTGAACGTACCGAATTTAGCGAATATTTCGGCTCTGTCACATCTCTCCGCATCAGCAGCGGCAACACCTCCAGGTTTACTGTCACAGGAGATGTGTATGTCGCCTTTCGATCCCTTATCAATTCTAAACGGTGGAGAGAATAATCAATGGAAATGGAAGGAGCCTCTACACTCGCAAAGAGTCATGTGCGAATTATGCCAGAAAGAAGTTTGTAATAAATACTTTCTTCGTACGCATATGCAGAATAAGCATGGCATAACTATTGAGGAGTACGTATCATATATGATTAAAAAGGAAAAAGGGGGTGTGGGTTCCTCCCAACCCGATATTCAACCGCCGCCGTCCTCTTTAGCTACATCACTTCCGCTCAACTTGATGTCGGATAATAAGCTGTCTCTTCCTGCCTTCGTACAAAGCGATGCCATGATGCGAAAGTGTCAAATGTGTGGTCACGTCTTTACTAGCCAGGGGGCGCTGCAGATGCATGTTCTACGAGACCATTCACAAAATAAAAGTGAATCGGTTGGTGATTCAAATGACGAAGATGCAGGCCCACCTAAAAAGGCTAAGGTTGAGGCTGACGATTGGCGTTCGGAGAGTGAAGAAGCCTCCTCGCAGATTTCGTCCAAGTCCATGAAAAAGAAAAAGTTCCGATGCGTGCACTGTTCGCAAAAGTTCCCAACTAGAGCCCTATGCCAACAGCACATAAGTAAGTTTTATTAACATTCAATATATAAAATATATAATTAATTTCAAAATAATCATATTAATAAAAAGGCCTTTATGAAAAAGTATTTTTTTGCAGGGTCGGAACACAAGGCCCATGCTTCGAAGGCACTAACTGAAAACAATTACGTCATGCAGCCGTTTAAGGCCGAAGCGATGACGTCGGATGACACGTTCCTACCGGCGCTTATCTACCTACCGGTTACGCAACCAATTACGTCATCAAGCGACGTCACCTTCAACTTAACGCCCAAAAGCGAATCAACATAAAACGTAACAAATTCTAGCTTCCATTGTGTGATAAATGCCTTATAACGAAAAACAATTGTATGTATATACATCTACATATATATATATCTATATATATATATATATCTATATATATATATATATATACAGTATATATATATACATGCATGTATGTTGATATGTATATATATTTATGTATATACTTATATATATATATATATATATATATATATATATATATATATATATATATATATATATATATATATATGAATGTATAAAAGTGAGTGCTTTTTTTCGTTTGTCTCGCGGTTAGCTAAAATATTCGGGAAAAAAAATATACGCCCGAGGCGCGAACGGGTAGCGTCATTTAATCCGTTTAAAGCCGGCGGCGTTGTTTTGAAGAAAAGGAAAGAGAAAAAAAGGAGAGGGATCGAAAATATATAGGTCAGGAGATATTTCATCTCGGCAAATGTTTATTTAGCTTGAAGCCAAAACAGAAATACAGCTAGCCCCCGTGCAATGCATATGTTTTGAAAAGAGGGGGGTTTTTTATTTGTATTTTTCTATTTTAAAAACAAAAAAACGCTAAAAAACTCGTTTATCACTTGCCAAAAGTTGACACGCCTGAGAAAATAAACTTGCCAGAAATTGTGAGCAAACAAAGAAAGTTTATTTCAAGTTTGTACGTGCTCAATCATGCGAAACGTCAATGACAATCGGACGCTTCGGCTGCGCAAACTTTGATTGTTATTTACTTTTAGTCTGGTACCGTCTTCTCTTAGACGTTCCTTTGTGCGCCCGCCCGGAAGCGATTGACGACGTTCAACGCGCAAAAACGGTCTATCTTTCCGCCCCTTAAGTCGTTATGACTTTAGCGTCTACATTGCTTCGTTTATAAATTATTTATGAGTAAAAACTGCCGGCCACGCTAACCCTTCGCGTCTCTAAAATGCTTACGTATTATATACGACTTTTTCCTATGTACATGAGAAAACGGTCTAGTCAACGAATTGTTATACCGTATGAATATTACGTAAATCAACTAGTCTCTCCCATCATCTGTCTATATATAAATATAATGTACATTTTAACAAGTGTATTTATGTGTATTTATGTATATACATATATATATATATATATATATATATCCTATATACATATATATATATATATATATATATATATT
Organism: Dimorphilus gyrociliatus; assembly: GCA_904063045.1. Lineage (NCBI taxonomy): Eukaryota > Metazoa > Annelida > Polychaeta > Dinophilidae > Dimorphilus > Dimorphilus gyrociliatus. The sequence goes on along the minus strand of CAJFCJ010000002.1, from coordinate 1,237,123 downwards.
CATATTGAAACAATATACATGTACTAAATATATACATCTATGCATACACATATAGATGTGCGTGTGTATGGATGTGTATATTCTTGTTTATACGGTATGTACTTTGTTATTCTTAAGCTCTTTGTCCTAACAAGAAAAAAAAAGAACTATTTTGTGCTCATTTTTTTTCCCAAAGATTTTAATTTATTATAATTTAGCTAATTTATTTATTTATTTATTAATATAATTAATTAATTAATTAATTAATTTTATTTTTGATGAGTATTGTTTTCTTTTTCTATTAAAAAAAAAAGTTTTTTGTTGTTGTCCATTCTCGGTCACACGTCGATTCTAAATATAGTATTCCCGTTTTATAAAGTACACACAGCCATCTTGCAAGCTTTTTTGTCCTTTTTTTTTCGTTTTTTTGTTTTTTTGTTTTTTATTATTTTTTTTTCTTTTTTTTTTTTACAAGTATTCACTACCTCCGTGCGAGCTCGTATTATTAAACTATGCTATTCTAGCTTCGAAGAACGTAATTATATACATGTCGCCCTGAATTGAAAGACTTATACATGACGTATATATTTCATGTGTTCCGTTATCTATTGAATGAAATTCTTTCCAGTTAAAAAAAAACAGAAAAGTAAAGACGAATGACATAAAAATACATTGATTGTTGTGCTCGAGGTGCTGTGCGTGAATCTCTATCATGAAAAAAAAACAATTGTATGTGTAAGAGATATAGTTTTTAAAAAATGCTACAATGAAAGTGTTGTCATGTGTGCTCTCTATATACTTAAATGAATTGTTGTATTATTTAGCGTGTGTCATTGCTGTTGCTTTTTACAAATAAACTGATTGAACAAGTATTCTAAAGCTGCTTGTTTTGAGGACTTACTAAAACATCCTTATTCAAACTGTTCAATAAAATTGTTCATAAAAGAGAATGAGAGTAATGCGGTGTTTTCTTTATTTAAATAGACATAAAGAAAGAAATTAGCGTAACTTGTAGCGCCACCTTTTTATTCGCGATTAATCCGATAGATGGCGGTAACGGCTTGACTTTCTCTTTTTCTGTCTTTTTAGCAGATTTCCGTATCCGTTGTCTGCAATTATTGCTGTCAACGTTGAAATATAAATATATATATAGATATATA